>CM025856.1:27204548-27485149 GCA_003952965.2 Morella rubra
AGCGCATCTGTGCTCAGTGCTCACCGAGGTGGCTTTTCCTCGTTTGGAGACACTGAATATTAAATATTGAGAAGTTGTTAAGTTAGTTTGCTAACTCCAAACTAACTCGGTTAGGCTTGTTCGATTGGTTAACTCTGTTATTACAGAGTTCACAGAGTTCACACTTGTATATAAGGAGAGGATGATGTATTATTTTTTACGTTGAATGAAATAGTAAGTTCATTAACCCAAAACTGGAAGCCCTTGTATACCCCATCCCCACAACTAACGAGCCTCGTTGGGTCCAAGAACGTCGGAGGTATACAAATGTTTCTGGTTTTCCGTTTATCTATTCTTTTTGCTCGTTTGTGGAGCTTAGAACCTGAAGTGCGGGTCTTGATGACAAAATTTCTGTTTTAACGGGGGTTTGTGTTCCAAATTGAGCCTGAATGGCTGGGAGAAATTTTCTTTTCTGGAACTCATAGCAAGCATACCACTTGTTTGATGAAATGGTTGAGAGAATCCTGATTCCGGTCCTGTTATTATGCTTAGGTCAAGTGACCTGGGCAAACCTAGGATATAGCTCGGGAAGTTATTGGACGTCTACGTTTCTCTACCGTTTTCTTTGGGCTGTTTTAATGATAGTATTTCTTTGTAAGTATTCACCTTTACGAGTCTCAACCATGAGCTCTTGATTGCAGGGCTAAATTCTCGCTAGAAAACAAAGATGCCACATAGAACCAGACCTATGACAGCCCTTTTGCTGTTTACTGGATTCAATGTGGTTCTAGTGTCAACCATTACTCCTGTCTATGATTTTGTGTGCTTCCTTCCTTATTGGGAAAGAAGGGTATGCCCCTCATTCTCATTATGTATTTGGTAACATATTTGTTCCCTGCTCTAATTACTATTGCAATACTATGAACAACTGTTCTCTTTTTTCCCTGATCAGAGATGAACTGATTTTGTTTAGGTGGTGATACTTCTACCCTCCATCCATCTTGGCACACTGTTATTCGTGCATCATGCTATGTCTTGCCAATATTTATTCAATAAGGAATGAATAACCTCTTTTAACACTGACAGCAATTTGAAAAAAAAATCATGCATGCAGACCAAATGTACCCTAGGACTCCAGTCAAAGTTTTTTTACTTGACTATTTGTAACTGTGTTTGATTTACCACCAGCCAGATGCAACAAGAACAACCCTGACATTCTTTTATGGTTCAACTGCCTAATTTGGTTTGTTATAGTGCTTTGTAAATTATATTAGTTAACTTTGGATCATATTTTTTGCATGGTACTTGAGATATCTTCCTGATAATTACCATGCTATTCTTTTGAGCCAGGGGAACATGTGGCACATCTTTTGGTGCAAAATTTTGGGAAAACCTTCTGTAATTGTGGTTTACTGGTTGTGCAGAAATGTGTTGTCCATATGGATAAGTTCTGAAAGGGCATGATGTTATGTGGCTTTTGATTAGTTCCCTACCTGTTTGTTTTGCTGGCACTTGGGGCAACTGACCAAAAGCTATGAAACGATGTGAATGCGTGTGAAAATTATTGTTCAAAATAGGACTGCATATATTTATAGGTTTTGAGATATCAGACGAAAAAGCTGTCTGTGCTTGACTCATTGATTCCCAGTGTATAGCTCGCTTTCTGTCTTATATTTTGTCACTTATTTCAGAGAGAACGACGTCGTCAAGAATCTGAACTTGGTTTACCAAAAAGGTCGGAATCTGCATAAAAGGATCTATGAGGTCAAGAAAAGCCCGGATCAGAAGACAAAGATCGGTTGAATGAGTACCCGTAGATTTTCTCATTGATATGCTGTAGATTTTAGCGCTGGGATGTGTGGGATGGCACTGCAGAATATTTAGAAGAAATCTTAGTCGTATCAAACAATTTCATTATGCGCCATCTAGGCATAGAATCGGAAGCATTTCATCCAATTTCTGTCCTTAAATGGTGTCTAGGACTAGGCACCTTATATAGGAAGTCATCTTTCGAATATGGTTGAAAAGCGCAGGGAACTGAAACAATTTTATTCTCGTTGTATTCATCCACTTTTACCGTCCACAAGAATAGCTTAAACTTTGTTGCCAGGAAGGTGCGCTTATGTTCTCCCAAAGAAAGAAAGAAAAAATGACGAATGAAGCTCCACGTAAGTCACATTGAAGCACCCTTTTTGAAGTTAAAAACGAGAACGTCCATGCCTGAAGCATAGACAGATTTTCGTGTTCCACAATAATTGTTTTGACAAAGTACTATAACCAGCGAAATTGGCTTGGTCCAACGGTTTTCCTGAGACAGAAGAGGGGAAGTCCAGGGCATAGAGACGTTTGTTTTTTGCTGTCCCGCGGCCCCTCATAAGCATTGCACTCTCTCGTGAAGCAGCTATTGGGTGAACAGTTTTAAATCTCTCCTCTTAGTCATTTAGAATAGTCATCATTAACTCACAAGAACCGAATATTCTACCGTTCGAATGTCGTATCTGGTTACCCTTAAAAAGTAGTTGTAGTCAACCTTTGATCCACTCTTTATTTCAGAAATTAAAAAAGATCAAAACGTTACTGCTTAATGCGGGGATCTGATCAAACTTGAGAAAATCAACCAATTATGGCCCTCAAAGGGATGAATTGAGGTATATTATAATGAACTTAGTCAATTTTCCGATCAAATATCACCTCACTCATTTAGAAAAAATACACCATTTCTTTAAACAATTTTGAGAAAATGCAGATTTTCTCGAATGAGTGTATAATGCTAAGCAAAAATATAAGCTTGTATAATGATAAGACTCATAAAAGCACCACAAATATGGATATGGAACAAAAAATAAGAGAGATAGAGTTAGAGAGACAACATCGCAATTTTAGGTAGTTCGGCCAACACTTGCCTACGTCCACCCCAAGGCTATTGACTTCCTTGGACTTCCTTCACTATTCTCCAAATAGCAAATACACCTTAGCTTCCGGGGTGCTAAGGAACCTTTACAAAGCGTTTTTCGAGCTCACGCTTCAACTCTCACAAATCCCAAAACCCAAGAAATTTCTTCTACTCTCACAAGTAGGACAAGTGTTTACCCAACATTTAAGTGTTTACCCAACATTCAAGTGTTTTACAAAAGATGGGTACAAAGAAGACTCTCTAAGTTGAATGAGCAAATGAGAAGCACAAAAGTAGGGAATGACTCTCTAAGCCAAATAAGCCAATGAAAAGCTCAAAACGTGTGGAATGGCTCTCTAAGCCAATAAGCAAGTGGAAAGCTCAATACAGTGCAAGAAGACAAGATTCTTGAATGAAAGCTAAAGTTTGGAAAGTGTGAGCACAAGCTTTCTTGATAGGTGAGTTCTTCTCTCTTCTTCAAAGCACTTTCTCTCTCTAGAAGTTAGGGCAAGAGTGATTGCAAGTGTGTTTTCTTCTTCAAGAAATTCTCTCCCTTTGAAGGCTAGGTCGTCAATGATGAGTAAGAGGAGAAGATTTGACAATGAGAGCTTTGGACTTGAAGGAATCAGCAAATGGATTTCTTTGGATCTTGGCTTTTTCTCTCTCTAGATGTTGCGATGATGATTGATCTACCCTTTCTCTCTCTATCTCATTCTTCTTATAGCCCCTAAGACTTCAACGGTCATCAAAGCCCTCAAAAGTGCCGTTAGAAGGGCATCCAAGTCATTTTAGAACATTTGAATGAGCTTGCGTCGTTCCAGGATTTCTGCAAAATCGCACCATGTGTCGACACCTTGTCTTCATGTGTCGACACTTTAAACTTAGCCTGGAATTTCCTCTCGGGAGACAGTGCAATGTGTTGACATTTGTCTTCAATGTGTCGACACATTGAACACTTAGTCTGAAAATGCTGTCGACACCATGAATTCTTCATTCTGGAGTAAGTGCAATGTGTCGACACCATCACTCAATGTGTCGACACTTATAAGTGCTGGAGAGAAAAATCAGCATATTGAAAGTGTCCAATCCATTCCAACACTTCTTTAAACACCTACAATATGAAAAATTGATCTTATCAACTTATGTAATGGTGTTCAAGTACACTTAAAAATAATTTAAAGAAATAACCTCAATCTTTTGAAATATATTTTAGAAATAGTGGATTGACAAGATAAAATCTAAAAGTCTTCAAAGCACTTAGAATTTTTTTGTCATCATCAAAATCAATTATGGATTGTTTGCAAAACAACCTTGGGCTAACAATAATCTATCCTTCCTTCTGAGTAAATCCTTTAGAAATAAGTCTAGCCTTATATCGTTTGACATTACTAGAAGTATCTCATTTGATTTTATAAACCCACTTGTAGCCAATTATTGTCATCCCTTCTGGTAATTCAATGAGATCCCAGATTTGGTCTTTATAAATGGATTCTAACTTATTCTTCATGACATCCAACCAAAGCGTAGATTTATCTCTATTCATGGCTTGTGAGAACGTAATTGGGTCTTCTGGAAGTCCAATGTCAAAATTAGACCCAGTTAGATATACAATATAGGTTGTGTTTGAGAGTTAAAATTTTAGGGTATTGAAATTGGAAAAAAAAGTGAAGAAGAGAGATGATTTGAATGAATTTTTTATAGTGAAAAGTAATGATTTGATTGGGAGAGAAAATTATATATGTAATTATTTTATTGTGTTAAAATTTTGAAGACTAAAATTTTAGTAAACAAACATAGCTGTAATCATCTAGATAACAGGTATACGTATTCTTATAAATCTTCTTAGAGCCACAACTTTTTCATTTGGAGATGAGTCAATAGGCTCAGATTCTAAATGTAGAATATCTTCAGGTTGAACCTTATTTACGGTGATATGCTGTTGTTGAATAGGTGTCACCTTAAAATCTTGTGATTTATTTTGCCTTACAACAACCATTCTACCTCCGAAAGAAGGCAAAAGAACATTTTCAAGTGTTTTCTCAAAAGTGACCTCTCGAGGATACTCACTCCTGTAAATGTACTTAGTTGGCAGATAACATCATGGTTGTATTTGTGTCTTATTCCTAGAGATTCAAGTATGTTAAAGCACTGCATGGTTCGAACTTCTTAACAACGAATGAGTGTGTTTTGGAGCATCTGTAGTTTGCTGGAAGTTTAATTTCTACGGTTTGACAATGCGAAGTTGAAGCGTTGACTATTTTGACATCGGCAAAGTTTGTTCAGAGTTTGCTTGAGGTTTTACCAAGAATTACATAAGCTAGCCTGAACGTTTCTAACTGCTTAGGAATGCCCCCAAATTAACTACCTTCGTGATTCCCACCTCATAAGCCTAGGATATAAATATCCTTTCCTCCCATTTTGCCTTATTACGTTCCTTTTGTATTTTCAGAGAATAAGCCTCCATTGTCATCTTCTCCAAGACTCTCTGTTATTGTTTCTTAGTTTACTCTATAGGAACTAAAGTGTACCAAAAAGATACTGTACCCATCCTTTAGTTTCTATCAGAGATTTTGATCACACAAAGTTTACCTGCTTAGGTCTTAGAGTTTACCAGAAGTGCTGGTTCTTGAGATGGTTTGTGTGGCTCTGGTCTAGTAGCAGTGGTAATGAAGGTTCGCTAGGTAGACTGCATACAAGATCAGTGGTGAAGGTTCTAGCATGTTTGAACGGAGGAGACCGAGTCTGAGTCCCTACAAAGAGTGCATATCCAGATTCAAGATTTGGCTAAGAAGTTCGGTGGTTAGAGTAGCAAGGGGATTTGTGTACGCCTAACAGATCACCGTGTAACTTCAAGTTCTCATACTAGTGAAAACCTTTCTTGACCACAAGGCCTGTAGAGTTTTTCTTCTTGAAGTTTGTCTTCAAGAGGTTTCTCTTCGTAACCATTCCATGTGTTATGTGTGTGTGATTGAATTGATTTTCATTGTTTAATTGTTAAATTTAGATTGAATATAAATCTGTCCAATATTGTCTTTAGTTAAAAGATAGTTTTCTTGAATATCTTGAAGCATTGATAAAAAGATTTATTGCTCATAGTTTTATTTGTTATCCACATATATATAAAATCTTTAAAAGATTTTGGGTTCTTGAACTTGTTATATTCTTGTGAAGTGTGCAGTAAATTCAAAGATCATAAAAAGAATTTAAAAGAACCTATTCACTCCCTTTTAGGTTCGGGTGTACCATATTGAGTCTTAAATCCCCTAGTTCAACTCCCACTACGTTCAACATCCTTAAGAAACTTTGCATATATTTGAAAATTCTAGGGCTATGACTCGGACAATAAAATTGATATCCTTTAGAGTTACTTGGATACCCAATAAAGAAACCGCTAGTTGTCCTTGAGTCTAGCTTCTTCATGTTAGGGTTATAAATCTAACTTCAGCAGGAAAATCCCATATGTGTATATGATTTAACTTAGGTTGCCACCATTTTTGCAACTCGAAAGGTATCTTAGAGACAGACTTAGATGGAACTCTATTCAATATATGCACTGCAGTTTAAGAGCTTCACTCTATAAGGAAAGTTGCATGTTAGATTTACTAATCATGCTCCTTACCATATCCATTAGTGTACGATTCTGTCTTTCTACAACACCATTTTATTACGGTGTGTAAGGCATGTGTATTGGGCAACAATGCCTTCCTCCTGAAAGAAATTTGCTAGTAGACCCTTCATTTGTCCTTATTCTATGAAACATACCGTAATACTCCCCTCCTCTAGTAGATTCTCTACAAATGCTTGATTCTCTTTCAGAAAATAGAAATACATATACTTAGAATAGTTGTCAATAAATGAGATAAAATATTTTTGACCATTCAAGCAAGGAGTAGAAAATAGTCCACAAATATTTGTGTATATAATCTCAAGAAACTTGAGCTCCTCTTTGAATCTTTAGAATTTTTGTTGGTCTTCTTGCCCTTTATGCATTCACACAATTCTTAAGTCAGTTAGATCAAGATTTTGTAGACCCCTTCTTTTACTAATCGTTTCGTCCTCTCTATAGAGATGTCCCATCTCTTTTGCCATAATAGAGAAGATTTTTCATTCAAAATGTTTCTTTTAATGCCAACTGTATGCATCACACAATTCTTGAAGTCAGTTAGATCAAGATTTTGTAGACCCCTTCTTTTACTAATCGTTTCGTCCTCTCTATAGAGATGTCCCATCGCCATAATAGAGAAGATTTTTCATTCAAAATGTTTCTTTTAATGCCAACTGTATGCAGTGAGAGATAATTCTCCTCAAACTCGGGATGGTTATCTAATTTAAATAAGTTGTTAACTAAATTTCCAAAATCAACAAAAATTTTATTCTTAAAATTAGTCATTATATTTTCAAAAAGGAAACTATTGGAACACCCCTCCCACTTATTTTCTAACTTGTAATTGATTATGAATTCAATAACAGAAATTGATATATTTTTTGTGTTGGCTTTTAGTCATAATCAATGTTTTGATGATAACAATAGAAGTAATTGAGATGTGAAGCAAAGAAGATCCAAAATGAGCACGAAGCGATCAAGTAACATCCCCTTCAATGGAAGTGCTCTTAAAGTGAAGACTCAAGATGCTAGGGTAATCTTTGTAACTCTAAGACTTCATCTTTAACAAGGATTTGAACCACACACTTGCATATTTCTTCAAAACTTGCATGAAATGTTTTACCACTTGTTTTGAAGATTTAAAAATGTTTTAAATGGCTTTAAAATATCCCAATTAAACTCCCAAACCTTTTATATACTTATGGGAAGTTAGTCTTTAAAATTGGTATTTTAAGTTGGTCAAAATCGTGTTTTTAAAACAATCGGATCATGTGCTTAAGTTGAGGAGGTCGACCGCTCATGTAAGCAGTCGACCGGTATTCGACCGCTTGGTATAGCGGTCGACCGGTTGGTTTGAAAAAAAAAAAGCCGTTCGACTTCTGACTTCTGACATTATGACGTTGTGTAACGTAACCTAAGCGGTCGACCGGTTCATCGAGAGTTTTCAACAGCTCGAATCCCAATGGCTATAAACGGCTATTTTTCTTATGAGGCCTATATAAAGCCATTCCTACGCCTTTTAAAAGTTGCTGAACAACCAAAATCATTTTGCCAAAGCTAAGAGTGATCTAAAACCTTTCAATCCTTGTTCAAACATCATTCACACATAATCAACACTTTCACATCCTTATTGTTGTGTGAAGCCTAAGAGATAGAAATTTCTCATTGTAACATCTACTCCATCAAGGGAGTTTTAGTGGCATTTTCGTTCATCCCTATACACTATTAAGAGAGTGATTCTCTTGTTTCCTTTTGGTGAGGTTTGTTCATCAAAAGAAGGAGTTTGGAGAGGTTTGTTCTCAAACTCGTTCTTGAGGCTTGAAGAGGTGTTTCTCAAGCTCAAGTGTAAGGAAACTTTCCCTTGGTTGAAGGGAGCATAGTGGAGAAACCTCAAGGCTCGGTAAAGGAGCTTGAGGGGTGGATGTAGGCGGGTTTGCCGAACCACCTAAAAATCTTGTGTTTGCTTCTCTTCCTTATCTCATTACATTGTGCTACTAGTTTCTTGTTCTAAGTTTTATTTCTCATATTTGAGTTGCAATATATATTCTTGTGTTTAATCTTTTATTGCAATCTTCTCTTTGTGAGACTTGTAGCTAGCAAACACTTTCTAAAGGGTGAGTTTCGAAAAAGTTTTGAAACCCAATTCACCCCCCTCTTGGGTTGCCTTAATCCTAGGATTTACATTTTGTTCTCCTTCACGCTCTTCTCATTTTTTTAATCTTACTTTGTAAAAAAAAGAAAAGAAGGAAAGATTTTTTCTACCATGTTATGATTTGGATCACAATATTTACCGCTTTTGATTATATCTATTCTTGGTCAATTAATTCTAAGTTACTTACGTATATATAATAAAAGTGAAATATTTCACTAAAATATTGAAATAATTTTAGAAGGGGTTTTGGGCTTGCTAGCCTTACTTGGGGAGAGTAGGAGAGACCACAACCATCATTATTAGCATATTAGGAATTTTTGTTTAAAACTTGGTGGTTGCAATAGGTTTTTACCCCATGTCCTCTCCGAATTAGTATCCCCCATAGTTATCTTTTAATCATTCGAAGTTATCTATTGCCAATTATGACTAGTGATCTAAAGGCTAAAGTATACTATGGTTACATAGACTTTTACCATGGTTAAGAGATATATTTAAAGGGGCTGGAAAACACTTCACGTCATCATTGTTCTTTTTTCTTGGCAAATATGGGGAGAGGGGAAGGGGGACGACCATGATGGCTAAGGGAGGCACGAGCAAGGGAGTTATAGAGGTCAACCCACACATCTTTCAAAAGGGCCACGTCATCATTGTTCGGTTAGGTAGAAAAGAGATCTTAAGGAAAAAGGAAAAAGAAAGAGAGAGCTAAAGCAACCAAAAGATTCAAGGGAAGAGGAGGAAGAAAGAAAGAAGGTAAAGTGACATTAGTTTTATAGCTTAGGATGGTGCATATATGGTCTTTGTTTATATATTTGCTTATTTTTGAAAAATTATATGTTAATGATTAATGATAGTTGTTGGAAATTGAGAAACAAAGTAGTGAACATTTTTGAGCTAGCATGAAACTAACGGTGTGGAAAGTATCAAATAGTTAAGTGTATGTAAAAAAAAAAAAATTTAAAGTACGTAGAATTAACCATTGATAACTATATTTCCTTAATTTTGGCAAATTTACCATATTTATCTCATTCTAGGTTGTGATGTGCACTTGTGATCACATTTGATTCAGAGTTTTGTGGAAGTTCATTTTTTTATTGTCCAGAGAGATATCTGTCATTCTTAGTGCTCACCAATTATTTTACTTTGTATGCATAGACATGCATACAATAACTAGCATATTTCCTTCTAATGGTTGAGCATATGGAATTCGAAAATGATTATGTGAGGTTCATACTATTCTTTTGGAGATATAATGGTCCTTTACCATTTGGCGGCTTGCACCCCTGTCAGGAGTGGTTCCTGGTAGATGGATCTACATGCTTGGGCTTAAATTGAAATATACGAGCCTTGTTGATAGATAAAATTTCCTATATGGTCGTGTAACTAATATTTCCATACAGTCGTACTACTTCTGTGGTTGTCATAGAGATCAAACATGATCGGTAATGCATAAGAAGTGATCAATCTTTTATATTATTCTGAGAATGTTCATTTTATAGACCCTCCTTTTTCAAGTGCTCCATACAATTTGTCATTTTGCTTCTTTCATTTTCTTTGTCCATACTGTTAGCCCAAGGTTGTTTTTAAAACAATCCATAATTGATTTTCATGATAACAAAAATTCTAAGTGCTTTGAAGACTTTTAGATTTTATCTTGTCAATCCACTATTTCTAAAATATATTTCAAAAGATTGAGGTTATTTCTTTAAATTATTTTTAAGTGTACTTGAACACCATTACATAAGTTGATAAGATCAATTTTTCATATTGTAGGTGTTTAAAGAAGTGTTGGAATGGATTGGACACTTTCAAGATGCTGATTTTTCTCTCCAGCACTTATAAGTGTCGACACATTGAGTGATGGTTTCAACAGCATTTTCAGACTGTGTTCAATGTGTCGACACATTGCACTGTCTCCCGAGAGCAAATTCCAGGCTAAGTTTAAAGTGCCGACACATGAAGACAAGGTGTCGACACATGGTGCAAATTTGCAAAAATCCTGGAACGACGCCAACTCATTCAAAATGGTTCAAAATGACTTGAAACCCTTCCAACGGTACAATAGAGCTACTTGAAGACCCTTGAAGCCTAGAGGACTATATATAGAATGAGATAGAGAGAGAAAGTGAGAGATTTGCATCATCATTCAAAATCTATCCTTCCAAAGAGAGAAAGCTAGATCCAAAGAAATCACTTGCTGATTCGTTCAAGACAAAAGCTTTCATTGTTGAATCTTCTCCTCTTGCTCTTCATTGACGACCTAGCCTCCAAAGAGAGAGAAATTTCTTGAAGAAGAGAAAAGGAACTTGCAAATATTCTTGCCCTAACTTTTAGAGAGAGAAAGTGCTTTGAAGAAGAGGGAAAACCGCATCTACCAAGAAAGCTTGTGCTCCCACCTGCCAAACTTTAGCTTTCCTTTGAGAATCTTGTCTTCTTGCACTCTATTGAGCTTTTCACTTGCTGATTCAGCTTAGAGAGCCATTCCACACTTTTTGAGCTTTTGGTTGGCTTATTTGGCTTAGAGAGCCATTCATTGTTATTCCTTTGTATCCATCTTTGGAAAATACTTGAGTGTTGGGTAAACACTTGTCCTACTTGTGAGAGTAGAAGAAATCCCTTGGGTTTTGGGATTTGTGAGAGAGTTGAAGCGTGAGCTCGAAAAACGCTTTGTAAAGGTTCCTTAGCACCCGAGAAGCTAAGGTGTATTTGCTATTTGGAGAATAGTGAAGGAAGCCCAAGGAAGTCAATAGCCTTGGGTGGACGTAGGCAAGTGTTGGCCAAACCACCTAAAATTACGGTGTCGTCTCTCTAACTCTATCTCTCTTACTTTTCAGTACACATTCATACTTGTGGAGATTTATGCTTTATCATTTATTGCTTATATTTAGCATAGCATTAAACTCATTCAGATCAGCATTCTTATTTGTTAAAGAGGGGTAGTTTTCAGATCTGCGTGTTTATCAAAAAGTGATAACTTTTTTATAAACCTAATTCACCCCTCTTCTTGGGTTGTTATTTAGACTCACACATACTTTTATGATCAATAAGTTGCGATGATGTTGTTTATGTTAGTTTTAGATTACCTAGCTACTACTCTTTTTCTTCATTGCCGATAACATTTGAATAATTTGATTGAAATTCTTCCCTGACATATAGCATTAATCCTTCATTATTTTTATCAAGTCACTTTGATATTGATTTGAACATTACGGTGGTAAAGAAAATAAAATGAATTAAGCAAAGCATGAAGGTACCGCTCATTGGAGGATGTGCAATCGCTGCCCTGATAAAGGGTGGCCTTCGAGAGGGTATGGAGTATCGCTCTACTCATAGTGTCCTGAGGAGGATGGAAATCACGGGATAGTCCCATAGGAAGGAGAAGAAGGATGTACAATGCTAACTCTGGGGGTTAAATAGAGCTTGGCGGAGGTTGAAAAATGAATAGCTCAATGAAATAGTTAAATGAAACATAACTGGGATCATATTACATGGTATTGTACATGCGCATTATTTTACCATGTTATTATCATGTGCTTACCTTTTCTTTTGCTATATTGCTGATTATTGGTTAAGGCCTTGACCCCATCCCCAATTATAATGAGTCCTTATAACTCACCCCTCCTTTATGTGTTGTTGTTGTGCTTATTATAACTTCTAGTAGCTCAACATTATTATGTTTGAGATCCTTTGGACTTTCTTGCATGGGGACTACCTTCTAACGGTTCAGATCCTTGTGTGGGTCTCGACCAACCTGGATGTAGTGATTGAGCATTATTACACCTAGATACCTGTTGAACCAACACAACGTCCTGAGATCATTGAGTTAGACTAAGGCCAGTATTTAGTCTTACTCTTTTGTTGCTGTGACCGATGTACCTGCCTTTTGGGATTGTATATATAGGTCTTTTGAAGGAAATGTTTAGTCCTTTTAGAGTTTTTCTTTTGCTAGCATGTGGGCCTAAACGTTTAACAATGGACAACTTTATGTCTCTTTTGTATTATCCGTCTAACCTAGAATTGTATTTTTCTATTCTAAACCTATGTTTTTGTTTCTTTAGCTTTTATAATCTTCTACATTCTTACTCACTTCTATTGACGATACTTTCACCACTCAAAATTTTATCTGTTGAATTATCAGATGGTATTTAAAATTCTTATCTTCTCATTTTTCTTTCCGACGTACGAACTTTCTATGCTGTATCCTCGATTTATTAAGTAATCTATTACGATAAGATAGTTTAGAGGTTATTTCGGCACATGATGTGACAACTATAACCATTGATAATAAGTCTGGAAACAAAAAATAAATTTCTAGTAAATTTTGGAATGTAAGAAAAATCAATTAAATCTAAAACATGTCTTGATTTGACAATCATTCTAAAAAATCCAATTGCAGCAACTTGTGAACGCCCTTTATTTCCAGTGAAAACCCAAAGTTCATTTGTTGTTGGTTTTCTTTTGGTGAGAATATTCAGCAATGTATTCACAATAAGTGTTGGCTTTTAGTTACAATCGATGTTTTGATGATAATAATAAAAGTAATTGAAATGGATAAGAAATGAAGAGCCAAAATGAGCACGAAACACGCAATTGATCAAGCAACGCTCAATTCAATCTAAGTGGCCCAAAAGTAAAGACTCAAGACTAAATGGTAATCATTATAACTCTAAGGTCTCACTTTTAGCAAGAATTTGAATTACACACGTGCATATTTTTCAAACCGTCGATGAACCTGTTTATCTCAAGTTTGATAACTAATAATATGCCTTAAGTTCATTTGAAATCATACCCATATGAACTCTCAAATCTTAGTTATATTTTTGAAGAGTTGGTTTTTGAGATTGAGTCTTAAAAGGTCAAAATCGTGCTTTCAAAATATAGAGGCTCCATTTTTTGGTTATAGCGGTTGACCAGGTTTGTGAACCAATCGACCAGATACCAAGAGGTCAACCAGGTGAGGAACTCGAAAAATGTCAGCGCGCCTGAATGTTGACTATTGTGGCAATAGACACTTGTAGCGGTCAACTGCTACAGGGTACCAGTCGATCGGTACATTAGGAACTTGGACAGTTCGACCCAATTGACTAGAAAATGGCTATTTTTGATGAGTGGCCTATATAAGGACCCTCCTAAGGCTTCATAAACACACTTGAACTATCATATGAAATTTGTTAAGATTGAGAGAGATAAAAAAACCTTCAAATTACTTTTTCTCATATCATTCACACAAAAGTTTTCACTTTCATATCCTTGCTATTGTATAAAGCAAAAGAGATAGAAAATTTTAGGGTTAATTACAAATTCCCCCAATGCACTATATCACTAATCTCCAAAACCCTCATGAATTCTAACTCGTTCCAACTCACCCCCATAATCTACGGGAACGGTTACGATTCCATTTTGAACCCAATTTTTTCATTATCATTGCTTGTTTTCCATCACATGTGAGCCCACGGTTCATGAATATATGAAACTGCCCCCATTGAATTCAAAGAAAATAAAGACCCAAGCCGGTGCATTTTGAAATAAAGCTTTGTCTGAAATAAAACCTCGCCTTTGTCTTCATTGTCTTGCCTTCGTCTTCATTGTGTTGCTTGTGGAAGATGTTTTGAATGGGAAAGCATTGTCAGATTTTCTTCTGCTTGAAACCCATGGTCTGAGTGCGAGCAAAGTGGATATACTACCCATAAAGGAGTTCATTTGCCGACAGTCTGATATTTTAAGAGGCAAAAGGCCGAAGGGGCCTGGTTACTAGTATCAACAGGGACTCAGAAGTTGGTCCTGGTATGGTTGCTGTTTTTGCAGCTGCGGCTGCTGCCTCAGCTGCATCTGGAAAGATATTTACCATTCCTGAAATTCTAAATCTGGAAATTTGGTTATCTTCTAGTCAACTAATTTTGCAAGGAGTGCTTTATGGTGAAGGTGGGTTTATAGATGAAGCTGAAATTGCCAGGAAAAAACCTCGACTGTGGAGCACTGCTCCACCGCAGGTTGAAGGATCTATTTCAAGAAAGATGGAGCCTCTAGATGTTGTAGTACCTTGGTTAGACTGTGGTCGAGGACTGAACACAAATTTTTCCACTTTGTGGTGTGAAAGAGCCCTTCTAGCTGCCAAAGAGGTTTACTTAAATGATTTGCATCCTTGTTATCATACTTCTCTTCATGAGGCTCATCTGGAGAAATCTTTGCATGCTTTTCGCTCAAAGGTGAGGGGACCTGTTGTTCAACTTTTTGCGAAAAAGTTGTGAGATGAATGTGCAGCTATATGGAAATCTGGAAGGCAGTACTGCGATGCAGTTAGTTTGACCGGAAAGCCATGCATGCACCAGAGGCATGATGTCCAGACTCATACCCTGACACTCTTGTAACATCAATGAAGACGAAGACAAGGTTTTGTTTCAAGCAAAGTTTATTTCAAAACGCACTGACTTCGGCCTTTTATTTTCTTCGAATTCAATGGGGGTAGTTTCCTATATTCATGAAGGGTGCGGTCACATGTTGCTGAAAATACTTAATGTCGTGTATGTAAATTACGTATATAAGTAATTTATAAACACCTTGTTATCAACTATATATCTATTATAGGACACGTATAAGTATTATAGAACATATATGGGAATATGAAAATACTATTAGTATTTAATGTTGTGTATGTATGTAACTTTTAAATACATTGCTATCAACTTTATAACTGTTATAGGACATGTATAAGTATTATAGAACATATATTGGAGTATGAAAATACTATTAGTACTTAATGTTGTGTATGTATTTACGTATATATGTAACTTTTAAACACATTGCTATCAACTATATAACTGTCATAGGACATGTATAAGTATTATATCACATGTATAGGAGTATGAAAGTATTATTAGTACTAAATGGATTACCTTCAGAATCTAAAACACAACAAATATCCTTCTTGAACTTTACATAAAAAATGGAGTCATTAATTTAACTAATGCTTAGGAGATTTGCCTTCAAACCTTGAACATATCAGACATCTCGAAAAGGTGGACAACCGGGAAGTTATATGATTCCTTTTCTAGCAATGAAAGCTTTCCCTCCATCTTCGAAACTGACTATACCAGCTTTATAATTATTAAGATTTGTAAACATAGATTTATCACTGCACAAGTGTCTAGAGCATCATCCATTGTGAAGATACCATACAAAGTTATTTTTTGCCTTAAAAGCAACATGTACTACATGACATGTGCTAATATTCTTTCTTACCCAAACCTTCTTCGAAAACGTTGAATTATTAGACATAAAATCTAGTTTCTTGACAATAAATTCAACTTGTTTAGACAGATTTGATACTTGAGATATCAAGCTTTCGAAAACTGATTTTGGAAAAAGGTTTCGAAATTGTAGTTTCGTAAGACTTTAATTTAAATCATTTAGATTTGACATGACCTAGTTTACCACAGTAAAAGCATGTAGGAATAAATCTGGAAGAAACATAAGAATTTTGAATCTTGGGCTTACCATGAACAACTGACCTTAGGCTGACTCTCTTCAATAACACAACTTCTTGTTTTCTAGTAGCAGGTACAGACACAGTTTTGTTAGCGCCATTATCATTTGAATCAGAATTTTTAAATCCTAATCCACATTTATCTAAGCATAGATTCTCAACTTAACATTTTGTCGAGTTTAATTCTTTGTACCTCAAGGGAAGTTTTGAAGTTGGACTTAGAACTTTATAGTTGTATTTTCTAAGCTTTTTACCTTAGTTTCTAAAGATGATTACTATCTTTTAGTTCATCTACTAATCTTGCTTGATCACAAAACTTAGTCAACAAGTCTGCCTTTTCTTTTTCAAGATTCTTTAATTTCTTGTTAGTTGCAAGATTCACCTTTTTTAACTTTAAACTTTCTTCAAATACAGAATTATAAGCAAATTGAAGTACTTCATCATCATCAGATTCCTCATCTAATAAATCATCACTATCTTGACTAAAATTGTCGATACTCTAGATAGAAGAAGTAAAAGCAATACAATAAACCTTATCTTTGGATTCATCATCACTAGATAAATAAGAATATGAATTCGAATCAGTCAAGGAGGCATTCATGACCTTACCTTCATCTTTAGAAATGTTGGACATTCAACTTTGAAGTGTCCAAACCTTTTGCATCCGTGGCATTGGGGTTCTGGTGATCCTTTCTTTTTGAAGTCTTTAACTTCAGCTTTATCTTTTTATCTTTGGAGTTCCAGCTGGGTTTTTGAGGAATTTTAAAGGAAGATGGTTGTTTTCTCCATTTGTTGCCCTTATTGAATCTAAAAGCCTTTCTAAAATTTCTTACAAATAAAGCAACATCATAATCAACATTAGGAGAATCGTCAGAAATATTAGATGTATAAGCAATTGTCTTTAAAGCAACGGACTTAACTTTCTTAGATTGTGGCAATATGAGCTCACAAGTTTGTAAAGATCCAACAAGTTCTTCTATTTTCATTTTCTATGGATTTTTGCTTTCTTCTATTGTTGTAACTTTAGGTCTATATTTTTCTATTAAAGATCTTAAAACTTTTCGTATAACTCTTGTTTCAGGATTCTTTCCCTGAAGTTAAAAGTAGAGTTTACCATGTCATTAAGCTTACTTTAAAACTCATTGAATGACTCATCTTCCTTCATATGGATTTCTTCAAATCTAGTTGTAAGCATTTGAAGCTTCAAGTTCTTCACGATCTTCATTCCTTCATGTGTGGTCTCTAAGATCTCCCACGCAACTTTTGCAACTTCATATATAGAAACTCGTTTAAATTATCAGGGGATATTCCCATAAAAATAGCATGCAAACCTCAACTATTCCAACTGCATTCATTTATTTCATCCTTTGACCAACTAGAAATTTCTTTAGGTGTTACAACACCTTCACTTGAGTCACCACTAGTTGGTCTAGACCAACCATTTTCAACCGAGTTCCACACTTGTTCGTTCAAGGACTTTAAGAAAGCCTTCATCCTTACCTATCTAGTAGGCATAATTACTCCCATGAAAATAGGGAGGGAATGAAGGAGATTGACTCTTATCCATTACAAAACACAAGTGTCAAGGAGAGAATTTAGGCTTTGATATCAATTGAAAAACTCAAGTTTAGACCCAAACTATTCTAGAAGGGGGATGAATAGGTATTTAAAAATATTTGATCAAATACTATAAGCACTTATACCAAACTCATGCACCAATCAAATCAAACTCAATAAGCTGTCAATTCATAGATAACCCTGGTCTAATTCCAGACTGATGTTAATCTAACCTAAATGCAAGATTGCAGAAGCAGTGGATTCTTTAAATCAAGATTGCTTAATTAATGTCCGAGACTATTAATTAATCAATCAAGATTAATAAAGAAACATGCAAGATTACCAAGACAGTAAGGAAGAGATTATCAAGCACACAAGAAAATCACACAAAAAATTTTTTGGTGACAAAGTGAAAACTTCCTTGAAGATCCTTCTTCAAGAAGTAAAAAACACTTCGGGTGCAGGCTACACCAATCGATCCACTACGAACAAAGCTTTACAACTAGTGATCCTAAATAAAGCTCCTTTGTCTATCCAAATTCCCAATTTGCAAAGCCACTAAAGAAACCTTATCATGCCAATGCCCAGCATCAATTTCGATCAAAACTCTAATCCATTCATACGAATACCATGTGAACTCATAGTTGCCTTTGCTCTGGAACTCTAGTAGCAATCCTTGATAACTCTTAAGGTTTTCTTCGGTTATAGCTGATGATAATCTTCAACAAAACGTAGAGATGGTTGATTCTTCAACTCAGGTAGATTTCTACAACATCTTCCAAGAGCAGGAAGGAAAAATTTCTTTCAGTAGGCTTCTCTATGAGTTGGACTTCTTGGAGAGAAAAGAACTAAGGAAACAAAGAGCTCTCAAATGAAAATTTTGTGCATAGCATGTAAGTGTTCTAGATAATTTGAGAGAGGCTTGTAGGTAGGTATTTATAGGGGTAAGTGAAGGGCAAAGAGGGAAGAGGGTTTCTTTAAACAGTTGGGTGAATTTTCTAGTCCCAAATATAATTTTGTTCAATCCTTGTCAGGCTAACATTAGTCTAACCATTGGCTAACTTTAACCTTTTGAAACATTCCAGAATATTGCCAAATTCATTCCAGGATAACTGACAACCTTCTGGAAGCTTGAACCTCCTTTCTCCAAACTTCATGATCCTTCTTGAATATCACAGACTAGACAAGTTCACTACAAAAAAACTAAGTTTTAATAGAATGAAATTAAACCAAAATGGCTTTTAATTCAATAAAACAATTTTTGTGACCGAAAAGAAAAAACTTTTTCCAATCAACTAATACACCTATAGCACAATAATAAGCAGCATCCACCGTGATACCAATACAATGTAGCAAAATTCCGATAGTATAACTGCACCCCATACTATTTTACCTCCACGTTTGGGTTACTTGTTTCAATTATGTTTTGGTGATGGAAGTTTGGTTTGTTACCAAGCGAAACTGAGCAAAAGTGCGAACGTTTTTGCGTTTTTCTGATCAATGATGCCCGTCACATTTTGGGGATGGAATTCATGTTTGTCACCCAGCTAAAGCATGCAAAACCCTTTGGTGGACGTTCGTACAATTTTATTGGGTATTACTTGTCTTTAGTGACAAAATTGTTGTTTTTGTCACTAAAAGGTTTCTTATTAGTTAATCCATATATGTGGTTGTTTACAAAACATGCCCTTTACAAACAAGGTTCAATGGGTAGTCTTTTGGACTATATGTGTGAGACCCCGACTTTTGATTCTTCAATTTATTTTTTTTTTTTACTTTTGACCTTAAGTTTTTGCACTACCCTTAATTATTGAGAAAAGACATGTATGGTTGATTTGAAAAATATGTCTAAGGTGAGATTTTCCTTTAGCACTTTTCTTGCATCCTTATTATAATTTACATGTTATATTGTTTGCAAATTTTTAATAGTGATAAATTGCATTATAGCATAAAAAAAAATAAATGAATAAAGTGAAGGAAAGAGGCGTATAGTGAGAGACACATTGATAGGAGAAAAAACAAGCAGCCGCATGATTCCCATTGTGGGAGGGTTATACAAGTTGGGGTAGGATGGTTTCCTCCCAAATTGTTTACACTATCTCATTTTCCTTTCGGCTCCTTTTGTCATACACTCACGCACTCACGCACCAAACAGAGAGGAAAATGCTGAAGTCGAGAAGAGAAGAGAGAAGAGAGAAGAGAAGAAGAAGAAGAGAGAAGAGAAGAAGAGAGAAGAGAAGAAGAGGAAAGAAGAGGAGAAGAAGAAGGGAGAATAGAAGAAGAAGAAGAAAGAGAGAAGAAGAGAAAAAGATAGTAGTAGTAGAGAGAATGCCGTATAGAGCTAGGGGAGGTGTAGTGCAATAGGAGGAATCAAGAGAAGCCAAGGTACGGGTGTTGCTCTTTTTGAGAAATTTTTATGAGAACCCGTGAATGTCATTGGGTATTTGTTTGGGTTCTGCTGTTATCTCTTCTACGCTATGCATGTTGGAATAGATATAAATTTTGGGAGCTTAGGAAGGCATGCACGGTCAGATTTTTGAGTTAAGGTTTCAAGAGAAATATTGATGTGCCATAAGTGTTTGATGGAAAGCCTAAAAGAAAAGATAATGCATTGGCATTGGCTTGGTGAAGATAGAATCATTGTATTGCTGTAAGTTTTTGATTTGAAATTGTTAAAGTAGAAGATTTTTACGAGAACAGCTTCTGTTATGAGGTGTTGGCAGAATCTAAAATGATGTGCACATGCATGGCCGGATATGCACTTGTTGTGAGTGGGTGTTGCCTTTTGATATTTAAATGGGTTGAAGTGCAAATGAGCTGGAGAGAGGAGGGCAGATTTGCTCCTTTGCTTTCATGGATGTCCCTGTTATTTTCAGCATCTCCTTAGGGGTTTAAATAGGTCCTTGAATGTTGATTATGGCATGGAGAGATTTGGGTGATGTAATGGATAAAAGCTTTGAAGATTGGATGAATTCTGTGAGGTATAGTTGCCTGAAAAAATTCCAGATTTGAGGAAGTGGGCATGACGGTGTTGCTGCCATAAGTGCTCTTGCTGTCAATGAAACTAGTAGATCAGGTATAGTTTGTTTGTTTTTGTAACAAGCCACAGACATAGTCCAAATTCTTGAGTGAATGGTTGTGAGAATTATAATGCTTGAAGAGACATAGTTTGCTGCTGTTAATAAATGTAATTGGTTGAAAAGAAAACTTCTTGTTGTTGTGTTACATCTATAGAGGTTAGACCTTTTCTATTATGAGCTATTGTTGTTGTTGGAGAACCCGTAGCATTGATAAGCTTGATCTATAGTGTTGGAAATCATTAAAAATTATAGGGTAGACTTGTTAAACTAGTTGCTGAAATTTAGCTTTCTGCAGATCACAAAGCTTGGATTAGGAGTAACCTTGATCAATATTTTTATCCTTTGATCTTGAGAGAGAATTTTATGTTATAGGCCTATGAAATTAAAAGATTTTCCATACTTTGGTGAGATAAATATTGAAAGTTTGGTTAAAGGTCCAGACGTCAGAGCAGCTTGCACGTCCAGATTTCTTGCTCATTCCAAGTGCCTTTTAAGTGATCATTTTAAATCCATTTTTATGGTCTGGTCTTGAATTTTAATTTTATGAAAGAGGATTATTTTAAGATAAATTTCGTGTAATTTAGAGGTGTATTGAATAAGTTATGGCGTTTTGAAAGTGGAAGGTCAAGCTGGAGGCAGCAGCATTGTTTGCTCTAGGATTTTTATCTGTTACGAAGTGTTTTTGAAAATGTAAATTAGTTCTGATTTTTATGAGTATTACCTTCAAATTTAAGTTTATGAGAGCAAAGAAGTTTAAAAGAAATTTCATGTAATTTGGAGCCATGTTTTTGAAGTTATGAATTTTTGAAGCTGGAGACGTCGAAGCTGTCCGCTTGGACGCCCTCAGCAACTTGCATTTTCGAATAAATCTTTTGAGTGGCAAATGAGCTCTAAATTACCTGGAATTTTAATATGTTATAACATAGAGAGTAAGGATCATTTTGGCATCCAAGTCTAATGGTTTCAACAACCTTAAGATAGAGTTTTACATTGTAGGATCACTGCTGGTTTAGTAAAGAAACATGTGTGATTTAGTATGATGTGCTAATTTTTAATTGAATGATTATTTCTGCATCTAGTAAATCTCTAAATTATTTAAGTGAAGACATTAGTATGACTCATTTGTAGGCAAGGTACCACCATAAGCTCGAGTGGATAAAGGTAAGTGGAAAAATTATTTTTTCAAAACTGGAATGATACACAGCATGAATATTTGTCATCGAGCACGTCATGAGCATTTGCATTGATTTTCTCAAGAGGAAGAAAGGGAAATTTTGTGCAAATGAAAGCGAGATTTTATACTATGCTAGGATATGTTATGGGGCTAAATAAGATGGTCAGGTACCGTACCTAAGTAAGATAGGTGCATCCACTCCGAAGGACGAATGCGAGAGATGGATGACTCCTAAGGGCACCCACTCCGAAGGACGAATGTGATGTGCGAAGGATGAATGAAGAAGGTGTGACCTCTAAGGGTCGTGTCTAGCCATCAGGCCTGGGGCCACATCAAGGGCTAGCTCGACCAAATGACATATTCCAAGGGACAAAGGAACGCACAACCCTGACTTTAGGGGTAAATGGAGCGATAAAAATAGCCCAAATAAAGATGAAATTACTTTTAAGAAAGTTTTCATGTACAAGAGTCGCATACATAAACATGTATTTATTTTGGCATATATATACCTGTCATTCATGATCATGTCATGCATATCCCTTACTGAGTCATTCGACTCACAGCATTTTCAATTGTATCATTCCAAATGATGTTCCAGGTGAGGGAACTCATGAGGAGGATCTAGAACCCGAGGAGGGGGGCTGACGAGGGTGCCCTCCCCTAATTTGTAATTCATGTAGATACTAAACTTTTTTTTTTTGAAAGAGCTGATATGAACCTCCATTATGTTGTGGTTGTGGTCTATTCAAGCTACGAGACTTAAGACTATTAAGCAACTTATATTTTGGGACCATGATGTAATTATAACATATTGCTTTATGTTATTGCCTGAAGATTAGATTTTCAAATGTTTCTCTATACGTGTTATTTGATATAGTTATACGTTTTTATATCACGTATACCTATTTGCATATCCGTACACTTTAGTAGAACGTTTGAGGGTCTGCATGTCAGCTTGCGTATTAGGAGATAAATTTTTTAGTAATTCATATTTTGAATTAGTCATAGTTGATGTTTAAAAAAAAAAAAAATTCGCTTGCAAGATTTTTAGTTAAGTGCGTTGGAGCGTTCATCGTTGAGAATGCTTGCGGCTGTCATTAGCCTCGTTGGGCTAGCATTTGGGGCGTGACAATAGGGCTCGAGACCTACATAAATAAATAGGAACCAATATTTCTAACCAATAGAGAGGGAGCATGTAAGAACTTCCAATAAATATTGAGTTTTGAGATATTGTTGGTTTCTAACTTTTCATAATCACCACGTGCCAGTAAACAGGTCCAATGGCCCAAAAAACAAAGAGCATGTAAAGGCTTTACTGTACAACAATGAAATTTCTTTGATAGGTGCTAGAAGAAGCCAAGAGAGTCGCAGCAAGATTAATCGTTCTCCAATAGCAATTAGCAAGATAGTTAACTAGATCCAAAGCATACTGATGATTGCCATTAGAGTACAACTCTCGAGCAGTATAAGCGCACGCCACATGCTCTTATCTCCACTTTCGGGTGACAAGTTTCAACTGAAGCTTTAATGTTGCTCCATGCCTCCAAATTATTTGATCGTACCAAAAACCATTTAGCTGGAATATACACTCATAACTAAGTGGCACAAGAGAATGGTCTTTAGGTGCACGAAGGACTAAGGGTGAATTTAGAAGACCTTCATCAGTCTCAAAGTGATAAACAAACTGGTCAGAATCAGGTCGAGGGACATCAAAACTCCTAGAATTCATTTTCTCATGCTCATGGGTTTCATAAACCATAGCGAATAACCGTACCACTTGCTATTATCATCAAAGTCTTCATGCATCTTAAGAGTTATACAAGAATTAGTGCTTCTAATGTCACACCACTCTGGGAGTTCAGACCCCAACGAAGAGCCACATACCTATAATGTAAAAAAGAAAGAAAGAAAGATTTTAATTGTTACATTTTAAAAAATTACTTTCACAAAAAAAAATTCTTGTCAATACACAATAATAACTTATGTGTTATAATTAGGGAAAGAGACTCACCATTGACCATACAGCCTTTTGTCTGTAAAAAAAAATCACTTTCTTCACCTAAGTTTCTAGCATAGTAAAGTCTGCCACCATAATCAATATAGAAGGCCCCAATGGAGTCATTGCTCATAATCTCTATTCCAGGAATAGGGCGTGCATTTTTTGAACCACACTTTGGTATTGAAAAATTATTAGAGAACTTTATACCAGTTCCACCTAAAAAAATCTGCTCCAAATATTCCTCACAACTCAAGTCTAAAGTTCCACCAAGTTTTGAGCAACCGGATAAATAGAGAACTTTATGAGACGGCAGACTACAAATAACACTCAGAAAGGTTGAAAGTTTTTTGCGACCATTCAAGGATAGTATGGTAAGACAAGATAAACCCTTGAATGATAGGGGTAGTTCTTCAATTGAAGTCTTATTCAAATAAAGTAACCGCAAAGATGTCATATTTCCCATAACATCTGGGACTTTCTTTAGTCTTGAACAACCAGAAAGATACAAATATTCAAGAGATTCCAAGCTGATCTTGTTAGGAAGACTTTTAAGACATTTGTAACCATGTAAATTCAATAGTCTAAGCCGTTTGAGAACTCCAATGGATGTGTGTACCTTAGATAGACTCGTACAACCTTCAAGATCAAGTATCTCAAGATTTGGGACTCCAGTGAAGTCTAGTGTCTCCATGAAGCTCTTAGAGCCACTAAGGTCAAAGTGTTTCAAGTTGCCTAAACTCTGGTATAAATCAAAAAATAAAAATGAGTGAACTTATTTGAAAAGAATATTAAGAATAAACATGTGACTGAATAAAAATACCACCTTTATTCCCTTCCAAAGATGTTTGATGCGGCTACAAGGCATCTTAAGTTAAACAAGAGGGTTTGACTGGAAATTGGATGGAAAAGATTTCAATAGGAATCCCAACCAGTCAGTCACATGTAACTCATTGGTTGGCATGGATCTTAAAAGATCACGAGGCCAAAGCATGCTGCATAAGTACTTGTCATGAAGTATAGAAAAGTTCTCGACAGTATCCATATTGCCAATCTTAATAATTATCAATTTTTTCATCCTAGAGAATGCTTTAACATTAAATCTTTCATCTTTGCAAGTTGGTAAGTCTAGGAATATTCCTTCAACCGCATTAGTTCCCTAATAGCAAGGACAATGAAATTGTTTTAGTAGAGATACTTGAAATATACAAATAAGAATTTAGAATGACACCATGCATTTTTACTTTGATGTCTCAAGTAGTGCACTTAAAGTATTTTGTTTTAGTATGTGAATGACGTCCTTATAATGCCATAAGCTACTATGTCGACCAGGCTCTTCAGGAGATTCGTGGTGAACTATTTCTTGACCCATTTTTTGTAGCAAGTCATGCATTCTTAATCTTCGACAAGAGATTGTTATAAGAGATTTGTCCATTAGAGCAGCAATATTGAACTTGGATAGTAACTGCAACTTGTAGTATATCCATCAATATGTTATCTATGACCTCTCATTTAAAGAAGAATGCAATATCCAAAAATAACTTTTTCTGCAAATCTTCCAATCCATCAAAACTTATTTGAAGCACATCCATAATTCCTTTATTAGGGTTCCCTTTTAATTGCTAGCAAACACTTTTCCATGCACTTATTGGCCTACCAAACAATAAGGAACCTAAAAATTTAAGAGCTAAAGGAAGGCCTTGAGCATAGTTTGAAAATTCCCTAGATAAATTGACATAATTTTCTTCAGGGTAGGGTTTCTTGAACGTAGACAAGCTAAAAAGCTGCAAAGTTTCATCATTATTTAACTCCTTTACCTTATATATTCCATACACCCCATGCGTTTTCAACAAATGACTATCTCTGCTTGTTAAAAGGATTCTACTCCCTAGACCAAACCAATCATGACTCCCTACTAATGCTGCTAGATGTTTTTCTTTATCCACATCATCAAGGACAATAAGGACCCTCCTTTTATGTAGTACGCTCTTCATAATACTGGTTCCCTCCTGATCGTCCCATATATGTATGTCTCTTTGCATGAGGATCTTCGAAAGCAGTTGTTTTTGCAAAGAAACTAAACCATGATTTCTTCTCTAATACTAGCAATAAAGCTAGCCATGGGTCAGCGGTACTTGTTTATATCCCTTTTCTACTTTTCTTGTCTCACTTTATATGTTGCTTTTAGCTTCATCTAATAACTCAGGCATTTGGTCTTCATTTTCCCAAGTTACTTGTTTTCTACAAAATCTACTTTAGTGATGATGAAGCCAATATTTTCTTCATAATCAAGATAGTTTTCAAAGAAAAAAGAAAACAAAAGCCTTAAAAAAAAAAAAAAAAAACATGTATTTCTCCCACAAATATACAGAGACATTCTATTTTCTTAGTGGGAAACTTGAACAAAATATAAGTCGTGAGAAGAATGGTTAAAAGTTTCTTCAGAGAGGTGCTTGTGAAAATTTTGAATTATTCTTTTGGTTGAGAATATACAAAGGCTTTTCAACTGAAGTCCAAAAGTCTATAAAGTTTTGCGAATTCAATGTGACTACAAAATAAAACACAATTTGTCATTGTGATTCATGGAAGACTCAGTCAAGTTCTACAATATGGCAAAGTATATGTTAATGCAATAATTTGAAAAATTGGTAACTTTCCCAAGGTGCCCAACTTAGTACATTTTCACAAAGAAGAAGATAAGAATATATATATATATATATATATATGTACCTATCATGTACATGCCATCCGGATATACAACCCACTTCTCTCAAAGCAAATCTCCACTTCTCCATCTTCTCCATGCCAACCTCGGGGTCTTCTTCATAGCCATCAAGAGCTATTGTAAAATCTCCAGTCTGGTTTTGTACATCAAAGGGATCTACATGATAGAAAATAGGCAAAATTGTGAGCCTTGTTTCGCGCATGCATTCCATGATCTTAGCAAGTTCAATCAAACACCATTTAGAGCTAGCATAGTTCTTTGAGATAATTGTGATGGCATATAGAGATTCCTGTATTGCTTTGAAGAGCTCTTGGGAGATATATTTTCCTCGCTCAAGTATCTCGTCATCCTTAAAAATGATAATACCTTTTTGTTTTAAAGCAGAACACAAATGATTTGTGAAGCTGTTACGAGTGTCTTTGCCGCAAAAATTGAGGAAAACGTCATTAGTCAACCGATGTGTTGAAGAAGAAGAAGAAGAGGACGAGACTCTTTGAGTGCTGATATATGCCATGGAAGACGTGCAAACTTGAGTACCATAATGCTAAATGCAGACTTAGATTGGCAAACTTCTTTAAGGTTATTGCTATATATATAGATGTACGTGTGACCAACGTATTCCCTGCATACTTTCCGCGTTGTAGTGAAAACATCAGAAAGAAGTTAAAACTTTAGACTTTTAGAAGATTATACTCCTTAAAGAAGTTAAAACTTTAGAATATAATAATCGGTTTCTTCATCATACTCTCTCATGTCAACATATGCTTTAACAATACTCATGACAGATATTCTCCTTTAATTTATGATGTATTCTATCTAACAAGCTGTGGTCATGAAAATGTGGAAGCCAAGTACATGCACTAGTGCTGTGGCATTTAATTTATGATCTTGATTAGAATACAACTAGTTTTTAGAGATCAACTCCTTTAATTATATATTTAATGCTTTTCACCGGTGGCCTCCTTCTCAACCTTAATATTTTATGCCCTCCAAGTTGATCTCCGAGCAAAACTCAAGCATTGGATCCCAATTTATAATTACTTGATAAAGTTGTTGGATTTGCGTTTGATGCAAAGCATACACGACCGGAAGGACTTAGAGAGGCATGGATTGATCCGTCAATATGGGTCACGCTGTAGGGTGACGTTGGACAAGAACATCTTAAAAATGACCAAAAAATTCCAATCAATTGACAAGTATACCGCAACCTAAAATTAACGTTCATTAACCTTTGTAGGTGACAGCCTATATATTCATGACTGAAAACTTTCAACTACTGCAATGTTCGAACGTTGTAAAAGTTTAGTTCGAACGGTATTGTTAAAATGTTAAATTTGTGTAGGTGACATATACGTTCGAACGACACATTTTATACTGTTCAGAAGGATTGTTCTCATTCATATGCGTTTCTTTTTTGTTTTTTAGGTAAATTAAAACTTCTGCATTCTGCATGACAAATCTCAATGAAAGGTCTTGGGCCTCAAATAGTTTTGCATCATTGTAGCAAAATTAACATCTAGAGGAACCTAATGGAGAGAATAACAAAAGCTGATCCAACATTGCCCAAATAGTCATCTTTCATTGTATGGAAAGAAATAGAGAGCAATACTCTGGTCAGTAGAGCTCGATTGTTGAAAATCTTTCGGCCACACATTAGACCTACAAAGTAGTTATGGGCAAAGTAATTGTGGCAACAATTGGTCTCCTTCCAAACTTTAGAGCATGTTAAGATGGACAAATGAGCTACAAAGGCTAACAACGCTAGGAATTTTGTATTTCCTCTCAATAAGACCAATGATGGGTTGTGAAAGGGTACAACATATGTGTTCTAAGATATTGTGATTAATTATTTAAAATCACATTTGATGCTTGTTAATAAGTTTGTTATTTAATTTCCCGTCTAATAATTTTCTACTGATATAACTTTTTAAAAAAATGCTTGATAAAAACCGTTCGAATGTTAAAAAAAAAGTTTGGACGTTTATGCAAGTCAGCATTCAATCAAATTTGAACGACTCAGTATTTCCATTCTTTGACTGTTCGAATACTAAACTTCATATACATCCGAACGCAAGAGCTGGATATCCAACGAACAAATCTTTAACCGTTGGAATGTAGCAAGAATATTTGCGAACCTATTTTCCCAAACATCCGAATTACAGTTCGAACGTTTGCAATGTAATGCGTTGCAACACATTAAGTACGGTAACAGATGTTTCTTTTAAAAACGTTGGAACAGATATCAAAAGCATCGAATGTCACAACTGTTATGAGTTCGAATAGGTATTGTCGATATCAAACTAAGACAAATTTACCGTTGCATGACAATCGAACGTTTTAGAAAAGCATGGGAAGCTGATCGAACAGTTTGTTTTGAGAACCGTTATATGCAGTTCAAACGACACATTATTTCGAGATGAAAATTCGTCTGTCCTGAAATGATACTTTTATGGATAGAATACACTTTCTGTCACAAAAAAACTTTCCTAACTGTGTTGTTAGGATAGATGGCGGGATAGACGAAATCCGTTCCTAAAAATTTTAGGGACGAAATTTGTGTTTTTTGGGACTGAATTTTTCATCCCAAAAAACCAAATTTGTTGTAGTGCAGTACACAGTGTACCTAATATTAAATTTTTAGAGAGAGAATAAATATAAGGGTGAATAAAAGGGAGAGAAAAGGGCATGGTTAAAAAAAATTTCTAGGCCATTATAATTAATAACAAAAATTCTAGGAAAAAGAAAATTTTCTCGGTCCAGCTTTTAGAAAATAAAGCCAACAAAATTATTAACCTACAACAGTAGTCATAAAGAAAGTGACGTGGCAAAGTAGGTGACGTGTGGCGTTGTTGATAGGCAAAGTAATTTATTATTTGACGGAAGGACTAATTATTTGAGATGTTGAAAATTCATTGATTAAAATTTAAATTTTTGAAACTCAATGTCTAATTAATAAATGGGGCAAAATCTAAGGACTAAAAATAAAATTTCCCATACATTTATTAGCAAGGAAAACTGCAAATTCTTGCAGATAATGCTCCAAAGAGTTCAAGTTTTGCGAAATTGCTACTAGAGGTTTCCTACAAGAAAAAAAAATTGGGTTGAGTATTCATTTGATCCTTGGATTTTTGCTCCTTTTAAAAAATGGTTCTTGGGTTTTCAAATTGTAAATAGAGGTCCTGGATTTGCAATTTTTGTCAAACAAGTCTTTTTGTTGACTTTTGCCTAGTTAGCTCCAATTAAAAGGGTCACTCCAAGCTATATAAACTTGTTGTCTCAATTAAAAATGAGTAATCACATAACAATATATATCACATCATCCAAATAAAAAATAAAATTATTTTAATTATTTTAAAAAAACAAAACATGTTAGGAAATCATGCTTAATTAGTCAACTAGTCCAAGGGATATGGCTGGATTCCAAACTGGTCCTTAGGATTTATTTCATTCTATACTAGGGGAATCCTTTTGTCATGGATTGACTATTCTGTCAACTTGGTTGGCCCTATTAATGAATAAATCTCATGTGACCAATGAGGACATGTCACCACCAATAGGAAGCAGCCATGTGCTCGGTCCCAAGTCATTCCAATTACCAAGTTGGACCAATGGCCATTAATTTAAAATCCAAATCAAACTATTTATACCACTTTGTCCTAAAACGCCAGCTCATAACTTCACGCTGGACAAATCTTTTGTAAAAAGATGTTGCTTGCGATTGGTGGTGACACGTCCTGTTAGCCATGTGAGTTTTATTATGTTAATAGGGCAACTGAGTTGAAGAAAAGCCAATCTAGGACACAAGGGATCTCCTTGGATTAGCATTGGATGGATTAAACCTAAGGGACCAATTAGGGATCTAACCATACCTACGAGACAAGTGGACTAATTAAGCAGAATACAAAATAAAACAAACAAAATTATTTTAAGTATTTTAAAAAAATTAAAAATTCAAGTAACATAATTTTAGTTTGGGGTGACACATGTCGACTTATGATTGGAGCTGATGTGTGAACCGGTAACTTTGTGGACGAAAATTTAATGGAAGGACTTTGACAAAAATTATAAACTCAAGGATCTTTATGATCAATTTGAAAACCCAAGCACAATTTGTTAAAAGTGGTCAAAACCCAAGTGCCAAATAGGTACCTAAAATAATGCTCCCTCTTTCTTGTAAAAAGAATACTAGTCCCAATCTCTGTAACTCGTTGCCATTATAAAAACCATAACACACGGCCCTTTCCAAAAGGATGCAAGTCCTATTCCAATGTACATGGAAAATATTCCAAGGAAAACCATATAGTAAGAGTCATATTTTAAGGCTTAGGCTAACTTGTAAGTGTCCAAAACCAAGTACCTTTTACTTTGATACCATAATTGTAACAATCTTTTTTCATTAGGGTTAGGACTGTCAAACCATGATCTTATAATAAGCCAAATATTTTAAAATTTTATTAACTGGACCAAAATTTAATACAAATATCCTATCTTTATTAACCCTTCAAGAGAACTCATGACATAAAACATGTTCATGACTTAATCAAAATAAATAAAATTAACACTACAAGAAATAGGATTATAATAGACAAATTGTTTGGGTGTCAAACCAAATTTTGTCACCTAAAATCACCTTTCCTTGACAAAACATTAATTCCGTCACCCAAAATCATCCTGGAACTCCATTTCCGTCTGTACAGGTCCAAAGACTGTTCAGACAGATTTGTGGTGTGACAAAATATAGGTAGTTGCAAATAAGTGACGATTAGTGTCGTAACAAATATTTCATATCCATTAAGACAAGTCAAAAAATGGTTTAGACGGATATTTGGGTGACAAAATACAAATAATTGTAAATGGGTGACGATTAGCATCGTCACAAATTTTCATTCCTGTTGGTATAGCTTTTTGACATCGTCCAAACCAACTTTAGGTGAGAATAACGATTGTCACTAGTTGGTGACACATTCAAAATCATCATGCATACTTAAAACCGTCTAGACGCCATCACGTACATCCCAACGCCAAAAAGGATAATAAAGTTCAGACACCAGAAAGTTGTCTACATAGGTTGGAATGCTTCTTCAAAATCGTCGTGCAATCCACGTTGCACAATTTCACACAAATGATGTTGACACTGTTTGGACAATAACTAGATTGTCTGGGCACTAGTAGCTTCTGGAAGATTTTCGAATCTGCCTTAGACACGTATTTAATGAAGTTAAATTTGATTGGGCGATGTGTAAATCTAACCTTTGAAAAACGTCCGAATAGGCCTCAATAGCGTGCAACCATTTAACTCGTAACTTAAAAACAGACAGAGTTATTAAAATCATATTCTCACCCATTCCATTTTGATTTCCTCTCAGCCTTTTCTCTCCAACTTCATAAATTTTTTCAATATTTTGAGATCTATACTCAGAAGCTCAGGTATTACCTTTTTCGTGCCTTGTTATTTCAATTTTCATGTATTTTGATTGTTTTTGGGTGGATAATATGGCTGTTTCAATTTTGTGTTCATCAAAGCCTTGTTCGGACAGTTTTCAACTCGTTTGGATGGGCGTATATCATAATATTGATGTTTTTAATTAAACATCTTGTTTTTATATTCATTCGGATGATGTGACTATTCGTTCTGATGGTTTATGATAATGTTGGGAAGGTTTTTGTTAGATTGCTCATGGATCGATTCGGAAAAAGTATCACTAAGGTTGGGGCACAGATAGATTGACTAGCTTGGGTGGATGCTATGGTAAGGGAGCTGAAGCAAAGTATCCGAACGATGGTAGAGCCGACACAGACGTTGTGCATGAATGTCCAAACCCGCTTGATCATTCTAGAGAATAATTCTTCTTTGATGGGGGCCAGTCTGAAGGAAGAGGTGGCTGCTATGTGGAACAAATTGACTTCTGTGACAGGACACGTGTCCCAATTGTACCAGTCTCTTAGTACCGGTTCGATATAGCTCTAGACACTCATCAAATGGGTTGATAATATGGAGGAGTGGTTGGAACATGTTTCTGACGTCATCGAACAAGATCTCAAAGAGCCAGCTCATCCTCATTGTTCAGGCTAGTTTTTTCGCTATTATTTACTTCATTATTATTACTGATCGATCAGTTATAGGAATCGAAACTATGTGTTTACAATAACAACTGATTGTTGAGAGTGTTTTTGATAGTGTATGAGAGGTTCACGGGGAAAAAATGGCGTCCGGATCTTTTCATATCTTTACTCACGTCGATCGATCAGCAAACTCACTGATCAATCACCTATTTTTAAACACGTGGCACACTACCATTCATTGACATGGCGATCAATCAGTATTTAGGGTTGATCGAACATCTATTCAAATAAGTGACGGTTGTGCTACTGATCGATCGCCTTGAGTGGACATGTGCCAGCATGCCATTTGTTGCGCAATAAACGGTGATGTGACACTTACCTGCTACGCTTGGCGTGTGCCATGCGTCCATTCATTCTCAATCGATTGTCATTTTGGACCAATCGATCAAGGTGTCTTAACTCCATCACACTGTTTGATCGCTATGGGTGATGATGTAATTTCATCACCAAAGCCCTACGCAGGTCGTGACAGAGCATTTCTTCACAACAAGTGTGATCGATCATCACTACAGTCGATCGATCAGCTTTGTGATGAAAATTTTCATCACAAAAGAATTTGCTTTTAGTGACAAAATAACCATCTCGTCACTAATTTGGGCTTTAGTGACGAAATTTGTGATGAAATATATTTTCATCACAAATAATCCATTTTTAGTGACAAAAATAGCATTTTGTCACTAATAAAGGACTTTTAGTGAGAAAATTCAGTTTGTCACTAAAAATTTCATAACTAAAGCCCAAATTTCTAATGGATATGGCATTTGCAAAAGGGCATCTGCATCAGTGGCATTTGCACCAACAGAAATTCAATGTTAATGGGTGACGATACAGATCGCTAGGGAGTGCAACCATCACTGCGGGGTGGTGGATGGTCTCGAGGTAGAAGGCATAGGAGTCATCCTAGGGCAACAAAATATCTAGGACTATCCTAAAGTGTAATGGAGATTGGATGCACAACCCTATCACTAGGGGTGATACTGTGGACAACAAAGGCAAAGGATATGCAACATGAGCATGGCTTTCTTACTGCATATGATTATACTGGTATTATCTTGAAACATAACTGTATGTTGAATATGAAAGTACTATTTATACCCCTGTTTGTTATCACATGCCCCCTATTTTCTTGTCCATATTGTTGTTTACTGCTAAGATAAATGTATGGTGATATTTGAGTCCTTTCTCATCCATGAGCTCCCCACCAATGTTTTGGTTATCCATGTTTGAGTCCTAGTTTTAGACGGCTTGGACGTGATTGTGGACCATCAGCCCTACTTAATTCTAAAGGATCTGCCACCAAATGTCTCGTACTAGAACGCCCACTGGAGAGAATCACATTGGCCTGGATTGGGTGGACCTCACCCTATTTGACAATGATGAAGATTGAACTCCTAGAGATGCTTTTGTTTTATGTTTTATTTAGTGTTGGCTTGCCTGTACATAAGCTTTGAACAATAGGGTTAGTGATCTTAAATATAGCTTATCTGTTATTAACCTAGATTTTGTATGGACCTTAGAGTCCTCTCTAATCCCTAACCCTAGCAGATAGGTTGCTTTATTTCTGGTGTGCTAATTTCTTATGTACGCATGATGGTTGCTTTGTATTTAAGTATTTCATTAATTTTATTTTAACTTAACTTCCATTTTCACCATTTGTTTCTGAGTAAATATTACAAGTCTTCCGCTGTATTTTATATTAAGTGGAAAATCTTTACAAACCCCAAGGAAAATACTACAGTCTGAAACTCGTAGATTAGACGTGCCGTGATCTAGCCTTTATGCATCTTTGTTACTACAAAGAGAGCTTAGAGACTAATACGAGCACGAGAGACATGACAACATGCTGCTTTGCTTTGGATAATAAACGAATTTGCGACTTATGGTAATCTCTCGGGTTGGAGTACAAAAGGTCAGTTAGCACGCCTTAATTGCAATGCAAACACAACTTCATTTTGGTTGAAATATAAGGGCAAACATTATTGTTCGGGACATCGCCGATATTTGCCTGTGATGCATAGGTGAAGACTTGATGTTGACATATTTGACGGGAAAAAAGAGTTTAGATCAGCGCCAGAAGAAGTCACTAGGGAGGAGATACTTCAACAACATGCATCGGCACCGTTATGTTCATTTGGGAAGACTCAGAAGAAGAGAAAACGGGCTGAAAATGAGTTAAGTTGCATGAACCGCATCATATTCTTTGACCTGCTGTATTGGTAAGAATTGAAACTTCGACATAATTTAGATGTCATGCACATAGACTTGTGCTCAAGAACAATACGTTTTGATGTTGTGAACAAGTTAGAGAAGGACATCGGAATGATTCTTTGTAAGTTGGAACATTTATTCCCTCAATCATTTTTTACTATTACGGTTCATTTAGCCGTTCATTTACCTCGAGAAGTGAAACTTGGGAGTCTAGTTCAATTTCGGTGGATGTATCCAATGGAAAGTTACATGGGGAAGAAGAAGTATTTCGTCTAGAATAGGGCATGGCTGAGGACTCTATAGGAGTGAGTTATGCGTTAAATGAATGTCTAACATTTTGCTCAATATACGCCGAGATAGATGATCGAACTAGTTGGGGATGTCGTCTTTCTGTATTCGCTCATAATGTTCATCCGCTGGGAGCTTGTTGGGGTCACGATTTGGATAGAAAATAATTTACAAAAGCGTAGTGGTACGTACTAAACAATTATTCAGAAATCAGCCAACATATAGAGTAAACTTTTTTTTTACAATTGTTGCTCATTTAAATACTTATAAGTTCATATTATTTTTTTTACCATAAATATATATATATATTTTTTTTATAGAGAGCACTTGGAAGAGATGAGGAGGTAATCGCCAATAAATATTAATAAGAGGCACGAAGACGGATTTTTGTTATGGTTTAGAAATTAGATATTTATTTTATTTTGTCTATTGTATATGTTCCTTTTTTAGTAATCTTTTTTATTTATTCTCATTAACGGGTGTTTATTATTTTAGATTCAAACTATGCGCAATGAAAATTCGAGCTCAGTGTTGGATGATTTCTATGCATTAGCATCCGGACCAGATCAACGGGCATTTTGTTTTTCTGGGTGTGTAGTGAATGAAGTTAGGTTTTACACGGTCTTTTGTGAACAGTTACGTAGTACCCAAAATAACGGCGTGGTTTTTCCGAGAGACCATGCTAGGGAAGTCGTTGAAGCATATTTGGCTTGTGAATTTACTCACTCTAACATAAGTGCTTATTTAATGGAGAGGTTTTAGTGTGGCACATGCTTTGTTGTATGTTTGATTTTACCACGAGGTTTTGAAGAACAATTGGATCCTTCTCATAATCAGGTCATGTATTCCGTTGGGACTTTGATTCTAGGCTTGAATGAATTTGACAACTATGACCCTAGTTACACCCAGAACTACTTCGTCAGGCCATGTGCTAAGACTTATTATTATAGGAAGCTGCTTGACATGACCGGCCATAAGAATGACTGAATCCAAATATAAACATAAACATAAGGCCTGGTACCTATTTTTAAATTATCATTTTGGTGGAGTCACCTTTTAAGCTTTCGTTTTTGTTTAATAATTTAGGGCTTCCTGATGATTGGATCGTCATTGCTGCTTGTCAGCCTTTTTGTCTAGACAAAACCTTCCTCTATTATTGGATCATCATTGTTCCCTCATTTTTTTGCTATTCCTGAAATTGCTGTTTTTGTTTGAATCATATGCTTTTTTATGTTCTTTGTCAGAGTACTCTTGATACTCCTTTGGCACTAGTGAACTTGATTTCTTGTTGAGCTATCTGCAATCTTGTCTTTTCCCTAAGATGGTTAGGTGCACTGTAAGTTCCTACAAGTTCCACTTTCTTGTTTGTTCCAAATTTATGAAATGAAAGCTTCTTACTAAAGGTAGGTATTTGTGTTTTGAGCATAATTCCTCTTGGACCCTAAATTCAGTTGGTTGAGCTTGATCAGAAACATAAACCTATGTTTAAAGAAAAAGCAATCAACCTGTTCTATAGATCCACCCCTAGCAATATATCTATTAATTAATTTGTTTGAATCAACTAAAATTATTTGAAACATAAGGAAGTTATATTGATCTCCATTTGATAATATTGTACAGAAGCCGCGCCACCCTCCATTGTGGATTAAACAAAATACGTTATTATTATATATTTAAAACTTTTTATGTAATAATAGTTTTTAATAAACTGACCTAACTCTACATTTATAAAAAAACAAAAAAAGGAGGAAATGAGATTGAATTCGCAAAGAATAATTGTAAAAGGTGGTTTTGTGTTAAGAAGATCATATACTTTGGTAAAAGCAATAATTTGGCATGTCAAACCCTTGACTTGGCTTCTATGAACTGCAACCCATTCCTTTTTAAACATTAGGGTTAAATACACTTTGCTCCCCTTATCTTTGGGGTCATTTACACTTTGCACCCGATGTATTATTTTTGAGACATTGGACTAACTTACACATTTTTTCAGTTTGGATCCCGTACCCAAATTGCCTATCAATTTGGACAGAGTTCATATTCGTGTTTGCATGTAAGTTTTAGGACACTTGTTGCCTGATTCTTTGAAAGTTTTGAGTTCAGTTACTTCTATGCTCATGCATGTTTGATCTATGAGCTGAAAAATGTAAAGATGAAACTCATTGATGAAAGGGGGTCACGGCAGTGCCCTAAGGGTGCTCAAAGTGAGCAAAAGGGCCATGAATTGGCAAGGGAAAGAAAAGGGAACACGTGCAAGAGCTTGTGTCCTAATAAAATGGCAAGAAAAGGGTGCATGCTCATGTGTTGATTTATTAAGTGGCTTTATTTTGATATTGTTTTCTCCCTAATATCATCTAATACGTGCTCAGTGATTGTATTAATACATGTAAGAGTGGTACATCATTGAGATAGGTTAATTAGAAGTAAGATCCATAACATGCAACAACACTAGTTAGGGTTTAATAGTGCACTGTCCAAAACATCTCCATGAAATCCTTGGAAGTTTTGCATGAAAATTGGTAGACATGTAGTATAGGGTCATAGTAGGTCTCAGTAAAAAATTATCAGCTCATCGAAGTTCAACAAAGGTCGAAAATGCCCCTGGAGGTCTTTATGGGCAGTTATGTCATTTAACACAAAATGTTGGGGTAAAAAGCTCCAAACAGGGAAAATAATTACATGGCTGTGTAGGGAATGAAAAATAGATGAGAGAGCCCAAGTTTGAGTCCAATTAGAGTAGGTTTAGGGACTCAAATCACAAAACCCATTTAGCAGCCTGAATGGACTTTAGGCCTGTTAACCCTAAACAAGCCCAGAACATTTTGAAACTTTAGGTATAGGCCCATTGGGGTCTAAGAAGGCCCAAGAGGCCCATACTCATGGGATTTAGTGAGGATTTAATATTGATTACTAAAACTAAATCACATGATTATTTTATTAACCTAAAACCTTTATAAAGGAGAATATGATATTAATTTAGAATTCAGAGGTATTGATACTACTATCATAGAAATTAAGCAAAATGCTTGTGATTGAGATAGTAAGAGAAGAATAAGGGAATACCAACTTTAAGGATTTCTAATAAACCTTTACAGGAAAAAGAGTAAAGCATGTATTTGAAATTTATTAATTCTTTGGAATATTATACAAGCCTTGGTATGGAGTTGCGAATTTATAATAAATGATGAATGACGAATTATGGTTAGGTGCTGCATTATTTATACAAATGATTGAGCATCGACAGTTGTATTCATCAAGCATTGAGTGGACCAAGACCGGGAAATGGAAACCGAAACTACCCGAGGTGTCTTCCGTAGTTATGGGTGACAGTACTATTTATTAAGGGGAGAGTGCAACCCACCGCTAAGTAAGGGTGGGCTCATAATGGGGCAAAGTGCCTACTATGAAAGGTTCCGGTGCTAGAGGCACGGGACAAGTCCCGGAGGAGAGAAGGGAAGCACAACCCAACTCTGGGGTGAACAGAGTAGATGGTGGAGACACCTCAACCCTAAAGAAATGGAAGGAAAATGAGAGCACTTCATCTTTGCATTGCATGTGCATCGATACTTGTTTTGATTATATGAAGGCATGCATACTTTATCACTTGTCACATGTCATATTTATTGTGTTATTGTCATATCCGCTCCTCGACTTTACTGAGTCAGTAAGACTCACCCCTTTTATTTTTGCTTGTGTTTGCCTTTTTATTGTTAAGCAGGATGTTGAGTTATTAATAGGCTAAAGAGATTCTAGGTGTAGGGACTATTTTGTAACCCTTTTGTTGTTTCTTTTATTTTCTTTTGGTGGCAGTATTTTAAATCTGCTTTTAAATCCTTGAAACACGATTCCATAGGCTAGGTGAGCTATAGGAAGCTCAAATTTTTTATGCGTAGACCTATACATTTGTAGTCCTCTCAAAGGACCCTTTTTTTTGTATTAAACCATGTTCTTTATAAGAAAGTATATGTATTTCTTTTTGTTGATTTCTTCTGCAAGTTTATTAATTTGCTCTAATCACACTTTAATCATTTTTAATACTAATCAGTTTTCAACATAAGTGGTTATTATGATTTCCTAAATAAATGTCAATTATCTCGATGCAATATTTTGCCCGATTTTGCCTTTTTCACTCAAGTTTCCTAATTGGTTAATGACTCTTTTATTTTTAACGATTTTTCCTTTTTTAAAAAATGACCATTTTAAATCGCAAGTTTTCCGCTAAGTAAATTCGAGGGCATTTAAGTGATCCTAAGAGTTTTTATCGTGTAATAATCTCCGCTTGTATGCATGTGATTACTATACACAAGCCTAGGGGTAACTACTAGCATGGGACATAACAAAATGCATGCCTTCCTTAAATCTATTGATGAGAGAGTATGGACAGTGATTGATAGAGGTTGGTCAATGCTGGATGGTGCGGTTGATGGTATTGTTGTTGTTAAGGAGCCTAGTAAATGGACGGGCGAGGAAAGAGAATCCTCAAGTTGGAATAGTAAATGTATAAACTCTATATTCATGAGTATGTCACCTAAAGAATTTATAAGGATATCAAATTGTGTGATTGCGAACAATACTTGGGATATCTTAGCTTTTACTCATGAAGGTACTAAGGCCGTAAAAGATTTGAAACTTTAGCTGAATGTCTCAAAGTGTGAAGAGATTCGGATGAGAGACGATGAGAGTTTTGATGAGTTCTATGGGAAGCTTATAGCCATAGTAAATGCAAGTTTTAGCCTTGGTGAGAAAATTCCGGAATCAAAGGTGGTTCGTAAAGTCTTGAGATCCCTCCCCGAAAGGTTCAGATCTAAAATCATTGCTATAGAAGAGAGTAAGATTTTAGATGAGATCAAAATTGATGAACTAGTTGGTTCCTTACAACCATACGAGCTGACATTTCCTTCTTCTAGAAAGGGTAAGTCCATTGCACTTAAAACTATCAAAGAGGAAGAGGATTCTACATCAGATGATGATTCGTTAGAAGATGAAGACATGGCTCTTTTTGTTAAGAAGTTTCAAAAGGCTTTCCAATTCAAGAAAGGTAGAACTTGGAAGGATAAGAAGGGAAACATGAAATCTTTCAACAAACCCAACTGGAAGAACTTTGATAAGAAAGATAAAGAAGGTCAAAAGAAGAATGATGAGGGTAGTGTTCAATGCCATGGTTGTCAAGGTTATGGTGACATGAAATTTGAGTGTCCTACCCACTTAAATGCACAAAGAAAACCGACAATGAATGCATCTCTCTCAAATTCAGATTTGGATAATTCTTCTTCTAGCAAATAAACTTCTACGAATGAGAAAGTAGATTTCTTTGCTTTTTATTCTTTCGTTTTAAGTACTAATGAATTTGATCATGAAGGTGGCAATCTCCAAGATTTAGATTTAGATGATTCGGATTTCTTCACATAGCCTACAATGAGTTATATGAAGAGAGCTTAAAGTTGACGAAAAATAGTGGGTTAATTTCTAAAGGGCTTACTGTTATTAAAAAGGAAAGGGAAGAACTCACATATGAAGTTTCTGTGTTGAGAGTGAAAAATGCAGATCTGGAAACAAATTTAAAGGAGCTGAAGAAGGAGTTGGAACAAGCTAACTTTCAGATGAACAAGTTCTCTAGCGGAACAAGAAAGTTGGATAAAATGCTGAACATTGGACTCTCAGCTGGAGACAAGAGGGGTTTGGGTTTTTCAGCCACAAATGATGTAAAAAATGTCAACAAAACAATATTTGTTCCAGCCATAATTAAGACGAAACCACCACAAATTTATTGGTGGCACCCTTTAAACCTATAACTTCTTTTAATTCTAAGAGGTCTGAATTCATTCCAACATGCTATCATTGTGGTAAAATAGGTCACATCAAGCCTAAGTGTTTTAACTTGTCAAATGATAGGTTTAGAAATGTTAGATCATCTTCAAATATACAAGTTGATATTATGTCCAAAAGTTTGCTATCATCTTCTAAAACATCTTCAAATCATGTTAGGAGAAAGAAGGAAGTAACCTCATGTAAGGTAGCACAACTAGCTTTTAAAGTTAGGGATGACTTTGTGTGGTATTTGGACAGAGGGTGTTCAAAGCATATGTGTGGCAAAAAAAATTTGTTTACCACACTTAGAGATTACAAAGCCGGTGTTGTTACCTTCGGTGATGGTAGTAAAGCAACAATAGTTGGTAAAGGTTCAATTATCTTGCCCGGTTGTCCTATCTTTGAGTTAATTTCACTAAAGATAGCTGTCCAGTTGTGAATGACTGTGAAAAATCTGTATTTAAAGATATTAGTACATCCGATAACTGATATGGTATTATGCTTAATAATGACATGATATGCAATAATGTTTGACTTGAAAAAACTCATTTATGGCATCAACGTTTGAGTAACATAAATTATTGTGAACTTTCTAATGTGTCTAAAGTTGTTGAAGGCATACTAAAAATAGAAAAGTTTGATAATCAAGTATGTGGTCCTTGTCAATTGGGTAAGCAAATAAGATTGAGTCATCAAAGAACCTTCGGGTTGTTGAGTTCAAATTGCTTAGAATTACTTCCCATGGATTTAATGGGTCCCTCTAAGACTGAGTCTCTTGGTAGGAAGTGTTATATTCTAGTAATCGCTGATGACTTTTCTAGATTCTCTTGGATCTTATTACTTAGAGAAAAATTTGAGGCTTTTGATAAAGCCAAAGGATTATGCAAATTAATTCAAAATCAAAAGAATTGTAAGATCAAAAGAATCCGTAGTGATCACGATAGAGAGTTTGAGAATACTAGCTTCGAAATATTTTGTCTCGAAGAAGGTATTCATCAAGAATTCTCCACTCCAATTACTCCACAACAAAATGGAGTAGTTGAACGGAAGAATAGAGTACTTCAAGATATGGGAAGGGTAATGATTCATGCTAAGGATGTTCCTAAACATTTTTGGGATGAAGCTATTAACACTGCTTGTCATATTATTAATAGAGTATATCTTCGACTGGGTACTACTCAAAGTCCATGAATTATGGAAGGGAAAGCGTCCTACTATCAAGTATTTTAAGATTTTTGGTAGTAAATGCTTTATTCTAAGGGGATGTTCATTTTGGTTTGTATTCTAGGATACACATAAATGCTAGAGTTTACAAACCGAACATATTCAAATACCAATACAAGTCAACAACTTCTACATGCATACCAATAAACTTTAACATCACTTCAAAATTCTCAAAACACTACAAATTTTAAAAATCTCACCAAAACGAACATCCCCTAAGATATAGGAAAATTCTAGCTAAATTCGACACTCATAGTGACAAAGGCATATTTCTAGAATATTCATCAAAAAGTAGAGCTTATCAAGTGTTTAATTTGAGGACACATAGTGTTATGGAATCCATAAACGTAGTTATTGATGATGATATTCGTGATATTGTCAATACTGAAAATATTAAGTTTCCTACTGTTGAACCAAGTATTCATGAAGAACTGCCTAGTATAGTGAGTTCGGAGTATGATTATAATATAGACTTGAATGTTGATACAAAACTTAGAACCTATGAAGAATTACCCAGTTTAGTTAGTTTGGAGTTAGATGGTTCTCAAGAACCAAACTCAGTTGTTGGTAAGGAACCCTCTTTGAGAATCAAGTTTAATCATCTTAAGGATAACATTATAGGTGATATAAATTAAGGTATGAGATTAAGGGGGAGGATTTTGAACCAAATAGCTTTCTCTTGTTATGTCTTTCTAAATGAACCTAAAAAGATTGAAGAAGCATTGAAGGATGAATTTTGGATGAGTGCAACGCATGATGAGTTGAACCAATTCATACGTAATGATGTTTCATGCTTAGTCTCTAGACCTACAAAGTGTAATGTTATTGGGACTAAATGGATCTTTAAAAATAAATATGAAGAGAATGGTGTCATAGTAAGAAATAAAGCTAGACTTTTAGCTCAAGACTACACTCAAGTCGAAGGAATAGACTTCGACAAAACATTCGTACCTGTAGCCATATTAGAATCAATACGAATGCTTTTAGCTTATTCATGCTCAATGGGATTTAAGTTACATCAATTGGATGTAAAAAGTGCATTCTTAAATGGGATTTTGCTTGAAGAAGCTTATGTAGAAGAACTGAAAGGCTTCATCAATCCCAAACATCCAGATCATGTCGATAGATTAAAGAAAGCGCTTTATGGATTAAACAAGCTCCAAGAGCTTGATATGATAGACTAACCTCGTATCTTTTAAATAAAGCATTTTTGAGAGGTGGTGTTTATCGTACCATGTTCATAAAGAAGCTTGAGAATTGTTTAATCATTGCTCAAATTTATGTAGACGAAATTGTACTCGGCTCTTCTATTGAATGTGTTGAGTTAATGAAAAACGAATTCGAAATCATCATGATAGAAGAGTTGAATTACTTCTTAGGTTTGCATATTAAGGAATGCAGTGGTGGATTGTTTATCTCTCAATCTAAGTATGCTAAGGAATTAATTAAGAAATATGACCTTGATAATAAAAAGCATACTAAAATCCTGATGAGTACATCTGTTAAGTTAAGCATAGATTCCAAGGGTAAAAGTGTTGATCACACTTTGTACCATAGTATGATAGATAGTCTCTTGAATTTGATTGCAAGCAGACCTGACCTTTCGTTCAGTGTTGAAATTTGTGCAAGATTTCAATCTGACCCAAAAGAGTCTCATTGAGAAGCGGTTAATAAAATTATTAGATATGTTAATAGAATAGTCAACTTTGGCATTCTATATTCGTACAATTCTAACACTCATCTTGTAGGTTTCTTCAACGCTGATTGGGCCAGTAACTGTGATGACCGGAAAGCACCTTAGATGAATGATTTTATATGAGTTCTAATCTAGTTGCCTAGCTCAGCAAAAAGTAGAGCTTAATTTCATTGTCTACGGCTGAAGCTAAGTACATTGCAATGGGATGTTGCTGTACCCAGCTTATTTGGATGAAACAAAGACTTCTAGACTATGGCTTAACTCAAGATATAATGATTGTTTATTGTGATAATACGAGTGCTATTAACATTTTGAACAATCCAGTTCAACATTCACAAACTAAACACATATATTTGACATAATTTTATTAGAGATTTAGTAGAAAAAAAAAATCATTAATACTGAGCATGTCTCCTCTGAAAATCAACTTGCTGCCTTGTTTACCAAGCCCTTAAATGTCTTCAGATTTGAATCCTTGAGATAATCTGTTGGTGTGTGTTTAATGTAGTCAGTTTGTGTTTTGAATCAATATTAATTGTGTTAAGAAGAATTTCTCCTTCATAAAAATCATATAATTACTGTAATGTTAGAGATATGCTATTTTAACAATTTTTTAAATTTTAATTTGTATTTCCTAAATCTGTTTGATTACATATAAAAATGTGATTTTAGTTTATTATAAGTAGATCTGTAGTATATTAAACATCTACTGTACCTCTGGTGTGTGATGTTAATGCGGCTAAGTGTTAATGAACACTTATAGGCGTGGCAGGTAAGTGGTAAGGATATTTTTGTAATTTTATAAAGCATTTAACTCTAGGGTTTCTTTTTACTCTTTTCACTTTTCACTTTTTGCCTCTCACCTCACCCGATTGTCTCTAAGGGGGTGTTCGTTTTCAGAAGATTTGTAGAATGTTGAGTGTTTTGAGAATTTTTAGGTAATGTAGGAGGTGTATTGGTGTTTGTGTAGAAGTTGATGATGTGTAAAAAAGTGATGATGATTTTTAAGGTTATTGTTTGTAGATTATTTTTATTGGATGAGTGAAAAGATAAAAAATAAAATAAAATATAAATTTATGTTTATTTATAATATTTATTATAATTAGGAATTTTTTTTGAATTTTGATACAAATTTATAATATTTAAATTGATGGTTATTTATTTATTTATTATAATATAAATATTTGAAAGTTATTAAAAAAAGAAGAATAAGAAGAAGAAGACAAACATTAATGTGGTAAAAAAAAAAAAAAACAAACGAAGCAGAACGAAAGATGAAAGTGTGATTGACACATGGACAAGTTGTAGGGAAGGGGGCAGGCGCAGGCGCCTACTGACATGTTGCAGGGGAAGGGGGACTGACGAGCAATAGGGAAGGGGTAGGTATCGTAGAGGACATTTAATATTCGAACGAAATGACCATATTGCCCTCAACCAAAACATTAACGTTGGATAAGGCAGTTGGGGTATTTCATCTTTTCACCTGTCCGAGTGGTTAATGCGCTGACGTGTGGGGCCATGTGTTTCTCAAATTTTGGTTTTACCCTTCATTATTTATTTCCGCAAAACACTACGGGAGGGTAGTTGGGTAATGTTCCATAAGCATAGTCAGGGTAAAAATGGAAAACAGTTGGCTGTATCCTAGATTTAAACATGTTTGGTTGATTTCGTGGAAACTTAAATGCGAATTTGCTAGGCTTCACCGAAACGAACATGCCCTAAGTGTCGCCAACAACCTCTTTTGCTTCTCTCTTGATTTTTCAGTGAATCCATCATCAAATCTACTCTATCTTGAAGAAAAAGGTATGTAATTCATATTCTATCACTTCTCTTTGTCTTTTTCTTGTAGTTAGTGGGTTTGTGGTCCCACGAGTATGAACCCATGTGTCCATGTGTATGGGTTTGTGTGATTTTGTCGTTTTAAGCTCATTGTTTTTTATGGGTTTTACTACCCACTTGCTATTACTCTAATCTAAATCATTTCCCATCAGATGTAACAACTACCATCAAATATCTATGGATTTTTTGTTCAAAACCTAGGTTTTGTGAAAATTTCCCCTTCTTGAGTTCTTGCTTTAATTCTTGTGAAATATGATTTAATCTATCTTGTTTGAGCTAGATTGTCTAAGACTTATTTCTTTTTAGATCTATGGAGTACATGTTGTGATTGTGAAGAGTTGAACTTGGGAAGCCAATTTGGAGGCTTCGAGTTGCATGAAAATGTCACTAAGTGACTTTATTTGTTTTTGTGTTTTCATTCCCATGTTGTTTCAATGAATTAGATCTCTTCTAAATATAGGGACTTCAGCTTGATTTGATAAGTTTGAATGTATTTGCAAAATTTTTTGCAAAAATGATTATATGCATTTCGGGTAGTTTCAAAAACATGCCTTTTTGTCTTTAAATTTTCATAACATACTACCATCTTGTTAAAATGACATATTGGTCCTCACTATGCCGAGTGACACATTGAAAGTTCTTTGCTGACGTTGGCCGAATAAACTATTGATGATAGGGTTGGATTTTTATAGTCCTCACGTGTTTGGGTTTTGTCATTTTATAATTATGTGAACCTGAACTTAGTGAATATTTTATTCTCTTTGTTGGTATCCATCACATGGTTAGGATACACATGTTTATTGGTTACCTCATACTATAGCACAAGTGCGACATAAATTTGTATTGAGTATATGGACTGAGTTATTAATGAATGACATGTGATAGCTCATTAATAGCATAAGTGTAATTTTGTGTTGAACACTTATATAATCTAGTCTTTTTAGACTACTTGGATTATATACTATGAATCTTTCTATGTGAAATCTTCTGTAGATGTGTATAATAAAATCTGCTTCTTTAATTTTCTTTGTCTATGAATGTTTGACCATTCCATTACATTTATGGCAGAATAATAATTTCTTTTAAAAATAGTATTTATGTTGGTTGAGCTGTTTGATTTGTTTTTTTTTTTAATGGTTCGGGTTAAACTTCCAGCTAGAAAGCAGAAAGTTGATTCTCCTCCTCCACATACTTCTAAGAGGAGAAAGGCTTACACAATGTCTACCTCTCAACCCAAGAAAGGTCGTCCTTCATCAAAGGAAAAGTAGCCAACCATAATTGAAGACTTGATGACTCCCTATTCTATAATCCACAAGCTGAGAAGCTATACCACTCCAAGTTCAGCTCAAAGAAGGTTGAGCTAGAGTGAGAAATTCTTTTCGAAGAATTATCTCACTTACCTATCTCTAGTCAACTCCTGTCAAGAGGATGTGGTGCTCTTCTGCAACATCTTATAGCCCCACCAGAAAATGTGGTAAAAGAGTTATACTCCAACATTTTTAACATTTTTGGTTCCTCCTTCTCAGTTTATATTAGAGGAAATATCATTGAGATTAATCATCCTTCTCTAATTGCATCTCTAGGGATTCCCCATATTGAGCATCCTACATATCCTGACAACTCCAAAACTGTTCCTCCATTAACTACCTTTGTTAGTTTAATGATCAAAAGGAAAATTAGGATCTTTAGGCACAAAAAATTTCCTGGAAAATTGCTTTCTCCTAAGCATGTCATTGCTAGTTGCATCATCTTTACAAATATCTATCCCAACAAGCATTTGTCAGCTTATTCCTTTGAAAGGATCAGATTTTTGTATGCATTTCCTACTGGTGATTCTATAGACCTTGCTTTAAATATATGTAAGCATATACCACAAATTTATAGGTCTAATTCCACCTCGTTTAAGCTACGGTATGGATGCTTAGTGATGCGCTTACTTAGTGCGATAGGAATCACCATTCCTCCCTCTGAACCAAGGATGGTTCTAAAGGTTCTATTGGAAAAAAAAAAATCACTCTTAAGCAGAGTGAATCTCACAAAAGCCAACCCCCTTCGGTTTCCAAAACCCAAAGAACCAAATCTTTTGATACTTTGAAACTTCTTCTAGAAAGAACCAATGCAATCTCAGCCATTCAGTCTGACTTGTCCATTATGCGACTTGACCTAAATCAACTCATGGCTGAGCACAAAGAGTTGCTTAAGCTTCTTCAGACACCACCTATTGAAGAAGGCAGTGAAAAGAGTTCAGAAGAGGAAGATGATATTGATGCAAATGAAGAGGAAGAGGGACATGAGGAAGTCGGTGAAGAAGAAGAGGGTGATTCCTCTGAAACCGAATCTGCCTAGTTGCAGAATTTGGCCTCCTCCGTGTCAAAAAAGGGGAGTAATGTTTATTATGTGCTTTTTGGTTGATGTGTTGAATTTTTTGGCAAATGGGATATTATACTTGAAGGATTGCTGGAACTATGTTTACTGTTTTTTTGTAGTTGCTAAAACTATGGTTTATGTTGCTGTTTTAAAGATTTTGTGGAAATATTTTGTATCTCTTGAACAGATATGTGCTTTAATGAGTTTTATGATTTGGTAGACTATGTTTGTGTTCTGATTTAGTTGAACAATTTAAATCTGATAGTTGGTTTAATATCATTGATAAATCTGTTGGTTTGTATTTCTATTTCTCATTACTTAGTCTATATTTTAATTTCTTTAAAATTGTCTAATGTGATGATTGGTGGAGGTTATGGATAAGTAAGTGCTGCTTGATAGGGGGAATTGCCTTCTATTTAGTTGAAAGTCATTGCTAGTCTCAGGGGGAGACATGTCACAGCCAAGATGAGATTATACCTGTTGTCTTTAATATTTCTTATCTTGAACTAATGCTGTTTCTAATGGGTTGTTCAGATGTGTGTGTTTGATAAGAATGTTTTAGGTACTTATATCTCAGATTTTAGTTTATTAGCCTTACATTTGTTTTATTTTTTCCTTAAATATGGATTGAGTCTGTATGTAAACTGTTTCTTGTGGTGTTGATCGACAGGACTCATTATTTTTTGTTTATAGGCTAGTACAGGTTTTGTCATGAAGAATGCCAAAGCAGGAGATTGTAAAAGATTTATTGGCATTTAACGTGAAAAACTTAGAATGGGTACTTGTCACTTTGCATTTGTCCTTGGCTTGACCATTTTATCCCAACTCATATAAAAGGTATCTTGAAAACTTACGTTCATTCTATTCATTGCAAAATTGATTTTTTGAGAGAAGAAGGTGTGTGACTAGCTTATGAGTTTCAAGAATCCCTTGAAGAATCAATCACATTTTCTTTAAGAGATCTCGATGGATTGTGCATAGAAGAATGCATACGATCGCCGTAATAGTGTGGAGAGATCACCACCAACATTCTTCAAGAAAGGAAGATTTCCAGATGTTGCTGGAAACAAGAAGAGTGGTTGGAGTTCCAGCTCTTGGAGTTGCTGTTTGTGTGAGGTTCATGTGTGAAGATTAGCAAGGCTTCGGTTTGGTGTTTAAGTCATCTTTCAAGCTTGCTCAGATGTTCTGAGATTGTTGCAAGTTGCAAATCTAAGCGATTGACTTAGGAAGGTTCGAAGGGGATCGGATTCACCTAGGTGTGTCTAATAGTCGAAGATCACTTTGTAACCTGAGTTTGAAAGTAATGAAGATTCACGTCACCAGCCAAGGGCCCGGAGAGTTGTTTCTTCTTAAAGACGTTTCTTTAAGGAATTTTTCTCTTCATCACCAATCTTCGTTGTCAATGTGGTGAATGTCGATGTTCTTGATTTTGATTTGCAGATTTACTATGATTACTAACCTCTCTTGTGTTTTGTATTGCTAAACTAATCTTTGAAGGTTTAAAGAAAGAGAGGTAACAAGAACATCTTCATGAGGTATGGTTGGTAATATATTATATCTACTTATCTAATCGGTATTTTGTTTTTAGATTGATTGTCGATCAATTTTGTAATTGAATATGTAAGTTACACTTTCCGTAGTTTATTCAGAGTTTGTTGTAGTTAGGTCAGAATCATACTCTGTTCTTCACAGATTTTACAAAGTGTTTTTACAGATTGTGATTGTTTCCGTTACGGTCAAAATTGTCTTGACTGAGTATTGTTAGGTGCATTTGGAATTGAAAGCATTTGATTAGGATTGATAATATCTAGGTCAAGTTATATTGGCATGAAATTGTTGTTCATATATCTTGGTCTTTAAAAAGATTGTTGATATTTTTTAAAGTTACTTATTCAGCCCCTCTAGATATTTTGCACCTTGCTTGGGTCTAAATTAGGTTATTCACTTTCAAATACTCCCAACGATCCTTGTCTAGGGAGATTACGAATAATTGCCCTTGGAAAAAGTGACGCCCAATCTCCATTGGCTACACCCTTATGCAAGCGTTCCCGAATTTGATGTCTACCACTTCTCCCATTACACCAAGTAAAAATCGGCCTTGAGCTCCCCAAGTCCACTAAGCCATGAGATAATTTCAGTTGATAAAATCCGTCCCGAGAAGAGAACACAAACGGCCTGCCTCCTCTTTTATCATGCTGCCCAGACAGAGCGTTGAAGTCCCCCATAATAAGCCACGGTCCACCAAATAGACTACCAATCCCATCCAGCTCCTCCCAAAATTTTTGGCTATGTTTTAGAACTCAGAATATCTCATTTTGACGTTTTCAATCTTTGAATAGCCTTTTTGAAGACCAAACAATTCAATTTGACCCCTACGGAGTCCAGATAATTTGCTCCCGACCTTATGAAAATGATTTCCAATGCTCAAGGTGAAAAATCGCTTGTCAGAAACAGAAGTATTATTTATTGATTTCTTTTTGTGACCACATAAGCAATAAATTCAGCTTTCTATGGTACTCCAATGGCAACGAGTGTTGTATTTACATGGTCAGTATTTTTTTTTAACGCAATGGTAGGTACTAGATGGGGACCCACAATTTTTATCAGTTCAAAAAAAAAAGCATACAGAAAGCCCACGCAATAACCATTCAACTTTCAGACAGACTAATAACAAAAAACCTCCCTTTGAACGGACACGCTTCCACCAACACAGACCAAAATACATAATTCAACAAGGCCTAAGCAGAAGACCTTAGTCCTCTTCCTCCATCTTGCTCTCCTCCACCGCATCATCCTTTAAAGTCGACATGTCGGCATTCTCACCACCAGTCTCTTCCTTGTCGATACTGAGACCAAGTTTCAACATCCTGTGAATTCTTGAACCAAAGGTGTTGGGATCGTCGAGGCTGAAACCAGAAGTCCAGAGGGCTGTCTCATACAACAGCAATACTAGATCCTTAACAGATTTGTCATTTTTATCAGCCTCGGCTCTCTTCCTCAGCTCCTCCATAATGCCATTTTCAGGATTAATCTCCATGGTCTTCTTGCTTGACATGTAGGAGCTCATGCTGCTGCCTCTCAGAGCCTGAGCCTTCATGATCCTCTCCATGTTCGCAGACCAACCATACTCCCTGGTAACCAAGCAGCAAGGAGAGTCCACAATTCTGTCCAAAACAACCACTTTCTCAACCCTGTCTCCCAAGATATCCTTCATCATCTTGCAGAGGTTCTTGAACGACTTCTTCTTCTCCTCCCTTTTCTGTTTCTCTTCCTCGCTCTCATCCTTGAGCTTCAAAGCTTCTTTTGTAGCAGAAACCAGCTTCTTACCATCATACTCTTTCAATTATCAAACAGCGTACTCATCAATAGCATCAACCATAAAGATCAGTTCGTAGCCCTTCTTCTTAAGCCTCTCCAAGAATGGAGAGTTCTCCACAGCCTTCTTGCTCTCACCTGTAATGTAGTAAATATCCTTTTGGCCCTCCTTCATCCTTGTTTACATGGTCACTTGTTACTTGAGTACGGTTTCTTCTCTTAGTATCTGGCGCGTAGGGCGCAAGCAACGTGCACTGGAAATTCTAGCACGCATCGCTCGCATGCAGGGAGTGAGCAAAATGTGCGCTGGAAATTCCAGCGCACATGGCTTGCACGTGCTGTCGTGCAGAGTGTGAGCAACGTGCGTAAATTAAAATAAGTTATTATGATTCAAGGACATATAATTTATAGACTCTAAATTAGTTTCTTTTTTTTCAACTTCAATATTCCTTTTAATTCGAAAGTTAAAAATTTCAAGAAATTATTTTTTTCCAATAAAAAAATTAGAAATTAAGTTAAGGAATTAAGAGCGATTTGTACAAGTGGTATATAATATTGTAAAGACTACCATTAAAGCAGCCTAAGCCAGATTTACTATATCCATGTGAATTATATTCTCTATCTATATAAATATGAAGGATTTTTTCCCTTATTGTTCACTAATTAGTATTATGTTCATTAATAATAGTGGAATACCTGGCGCAGAGTCAAAAGGGATTCTGACCCAACACCGTTGATGAAACAATCCAATAAACTCATAACTGAAACAGGTTCTTATATGATTATTTCGAATAATATATGTCTTATCATCTTTAACATATTATTTGCAAGTTATTTGTGACTCCCTTCGATCGGTACACTAAAATTCACGTTCAAAACCGCAAAAAGGATCTAAAAGTAGAGATCCATGGGAATTTTTTTAGTAAAGTGGACCTATATAAGACACGTTGACATTGTAGCAAAGGCCACGAATGTGAATTATCTGATGTGATTCTTGTATTTGGACAATTTCGATACTTAATTGCGACAAGTTTTTCCCAAAACGAATTTTTAAAATTTTAGCGGGTGCCAAAGTTTTGATGAAATGGAAACTACAATAATCAAAAATTAAAAAAAAAAAAAAGTGCACCTGATCTATTTCGTTATAAGAACACTGATGCTCACATTGATGCGCAATAGTGATATTCGACAGATATTAGGCTCAGGACAAACACGAGTAGTATAGCCAATAGAGTTCAAGGATCTGCAACCATATACGTCCATAAATTATTTGTGTAAGGTGTAAATTATATAATCATATTTGTCAACTTTTCACGAATTTTAATAAAATAATAAATATGTATTAACTTTTTATAAATTTTAATAAATAAATATGTAATACAAAATACTTTCCAAACTAATTTCAAGCTATAGGTTCATTTTTTCGAACTCCAATAAAAATCAATTTGAAACATGTTTCGGAATGAAAAACAAAAAGTAAACTTGAAACCAACTCTAACACAGCCTTTCTTTCTCACGCCATTCACCCGAGCTATGCACAAAAGAAAGAGCTCAAGGCTGAAAGTTCGGTTCAGCAAATAAAATCACACTAAATATACGTTGATTCATGACCACCAAATCAAACTCAACTCCCCGTCTCCAAGCAAAAATCATCCCACCCTTCAAAGCAACAGCCGGAACCTCAAGAGATTCCGGATCACCCAAACTCGCCAAGATACACGTAGCAACTGAGACTTTCGTTTCCGCAATCCGGGTTCAAATGTTTGAGCATTGCCCGCAGCGAATTGATAGTCGAGGCTTGGGCAAGGCCTCGACAGTTCCAGAAAAGAACAGTCATTGCGAGGTGGGGGGCATGGGCAAGCCCGCCTCCTTAGCTGTAGAGTCTCCACCACCATCGTCCTTATCACTGACTCTATGACCATACTGCAGTGCTCCCGCACACTGCGTAACCTTGATTTTGCCTTTGCACTTCCTAGACAAAACCGCAGGCTCCCTGTTCTTCTTAGAAATTTTTAACCAACTAGACAGAGCTTGGAAATCTTCATCATCACCGACTGGCTCACTTTCATGGCTGACCGTACGGCTTGAGAGTTTGCAAAGACGCTATTTTTTTGGACTGACGAGTATCCTCCCTAATCAGCAAAGGAACCTCCCGTTTCTTTCCTCCCTTAAAACAAGGGCTTCGCAAGCCCAGGCTAGCATTGCCTACCAAAGCCCTTTTGCCTTGTGCGAAGGAAGTTGAGAGAACACAGCCTGACCCATCTCACTGCCAACCACCGAATGAGTTTGTTTAGCTAAGCCCAAAGTGGCCTTTAACTCTCCGTTGTCTCCAAAGCCCAACGAAGACCCACCTGAAGGGAGCCCAAACCTTTCTTCCACTGCATCAATTTCGGCCAAAAGGGCCGGGCCCACCAAATTATCATCCTCGGTACATACCCCCACATTACCTGAATAAAATAGGACAGCACCTTCTTCTCTCTTTTTCTGCCTAAACTGATCGAGTCCAAATTCCAGCGCTGCCTGCCATGCGCCCAGCACAGACACCTCTTTGTCGGGGATGGTTGGGAAGGACCCTCCCACCACAGAGCCTGTTGCCACAGAAGAGGCGTTGCCAACCCCAGCTGCTGACACCTGCTCATCCAGCCTCTCTGTCCTAAGCACCCCGATCTGTTCAAAGATGTCAGAAATGTCGGAAATCAAAAATCTGCACAGATAGGCGGCGCGTGACCGCTCCAAAAATCTTCTCAGCTCCACTATGTCCTTCCGACTCCATCTGATTAATGTTACCGACACCCTCCGCGCGATTGCAATCTGTTCCACCAAATCCAGTAAGATCTCTACGCTTTGCTTCTGCTGGTTGTGAAACTGAGGGTTGAGACGGTGAGGGAGGCTGGGAGTTAGCTGTGGGTTGTGATTCTGACGATTAAGGGTGAGGCTGGGTTGAACCAGTGATGTACTTAGAGCATTAGAGGTATTCCGCCCAGATCTGTTAGCCATAGAACCAAGCCCTGAAAAACGCCTGTAATCTGTGGAAAGAGCAAACATCCGAGAACTAAAGTTCTTTGGTTCTACCTTCAAGTTAGCAGGCGCCCAACAGATGTTCGTCATATGGCCTAAACACCCACAGTTAAAACAAAACCCCGATATCCATTTGAATTTCAATTGAACCCACGCATCCTCCCTGTTAACCCGTGGTAAGAAAAAACCAAGGCACAGCGGCTTTGAAACCTCGATAAGCACCTTTACCCGAATGAATTGAGTCACCCAGACATGCTTTTGGGATCTAAAATCCACCTCCAGAGCTTTCCCAGTTCTGCTAGCTACCCACCCAGCTCGATCCTTTGTCGTTTGTCCTATAGGGAGGATATGAACCTAGATCCAAATGGGGATTTCAGAAAAATCCACTTCTAGTATAGTCTCACCTTGATCCAGAGACTTCAAGACCAAAGGAAATCCTTCTATATTCCAAGGTGATTGTTCCATAACACGAAGCTTGCTGTTCACATAAGGAAATGTAAAGAGAAATCTATCCCCTTCCACCTCTTCCATCACCAAATCCTTAAAAAAGTGCCAAGCACGGTAAAGAGCTCCCCTGATACCAACCTTGTTGAAAGGCCTATCCGACAACAGCTTGCCCACCAGAACAAGGTTGACCTCGCCACCTTCTTCACCACTGTCAAAAGACCCCCCCCCCCCGCCATTTTGGCAAACCGATCCTGAGACCTAGGACCCATAGACCTTGAGGGCTTTGCCATGAAGAATCCCAACAATCCATAAAAAAGAGGAATATCACTCGAGACCAAAATACCACCCGAAACAAAGAGAAGAAACCAGCCAACAAAGAAAGAACAATGGAGAAACGCCACAAAATCAATAGAACAGGATCATAAACTTGAGGACCAAGGGCCTAAAACCCCAAAAAAACTCTCCAGATGAGACAACACTTTTCCACTTCTTCAAAGCCATGGAAAAAGATCCCAACGATCCATTCTAAGTGGTCATACACATGGAGTCACATTTAAGATGTAACATCATGCAATAAACATTACCACAGACATGCTGGCGGTCGAGATATAGAGGTTAAAGGTGAGCTAGGGGTGGTGATAGGGGTCCAAGTGGTGGTAAGAGTCCCAAGGGTGGGGCGTGGTAGAGGTTGTAGCGACCGCTTAGCTGAAGAGCAAGAAAGGGACAAGGAGATGGGAGCAAATAGTTGACATGGTCGGGGTCAAGCAATAGTATTGAACTTGGTGACTTATATAAGACAGACGACGAGGACCTAGACTTATATGTCAATCTTACCTACCCCGTAGGGAACCATACCACTATAGTAAGAGAGTGGTTTGGAGCATTTCTAAATGCATAAAATAACTAGCAAGATGGTGGCGTGAACTTTGAGTATGAAGATTGATGGGCCATAATTTGTTAGACTCATATCAAATTAGACAGTAGCCGGCTCGTGAGGCCCACGTGAGTTATTATATCCTTGATAGTCTCCTCCATGAGCTTGGACTCCCGACTCTCTTATGAATATCGAAGCATCACCCATTTGGTCTGGGAGCTCTAGGAATCGTAATAGGATTAAAAGTCCTGACCTCCTAAGTAGTTAATTCATAGTAGGACTATAGGTCTCTCTACCTATAAAAGCATGGTACACCTCGTAACTTCTATTTTATGCTTAATTAATTCTCTAAACTTATACACTTTCCAATCTCTAATTTTGGCATCAGAGGCTCCCTTCCGACGCCACACCCCTCAGTGATTCTTTACAAGCTTACTTGTTTACTGACCTTCTGTGATCTTTGGCATCATCAATTGGAGTTATCTGTGGGAATTCTAAAACTTCTCTCTGTTCCGATCACCTCTTCATCGCCTCGCTGTTTCCCACTACCTCTTTCCAAGATGACTTCCTCACTTGAAAAATCGAATGGCATCCAGAACTCTCTGATAACTATTGAACGCACTACAAACGACGAACCTTTGTTGGCCACCCTTGCCAAAAGTGTCAAAACCCTCACCCATAAGTTTGATGCCAACCAACCACCCCATCACCCTCACGATCTCATGCATCGATCGCACCACACGAGGAATCCATTGAGATGTATTCTGCTCACCTGACCCCCTCTGAACCGACAGTGACCGGAAGATGGCAAGTAGCATTCCTTGAACAAATGGTTGGGCAAGCAGAACAGATACGGTTACTGGAGAAAAGGAGGAGAGTTCTAAGATGTTATTAACCAACCCTTCGGATGGCATGAGGATGTTGTTTCCATAGTAACCATGCAATAAAAGCAAGGAAGACATGAGCATACGTGAAGTCGATTACAGTACTAATCAAAAATGAAGTGTCATGGCTGGCGCAAATAATAGACTCGATGGGATCGTTAGACCATAAAGGCACACTCGTAGGTCCATGCCCAAAGTCTCAAAAACATAATTGGAAATCTAACCAGACCACGAAAATTGATGCTTGAACACCATAACGAAATGACAGTAAAAATGTGAGCAGATGACTCCTGGTCAATGACCCCAGTCGAGGAAAGGAACAATTGTGACCCTCGACCGTTTGGGTGCGGGACAATTGTATTATCGATGACATTGATTAGGTGAACGTTGGACCTAATGAGTTTACTTCAAAACTCCTCAACAAATTGGAAGAGTCAAGAAAGTTACTCGAAAAGCTCCCAAGCATTTAACAAGCAAATAAAATACCATGAAGCGCGTAGCCTCATGGTTCAAAAATTCCAAGCCGATCAAAACGTCACAGCATATCATCAAAACAAAGTGTTCCAATGTTCCAAATATACATGTATGAGAATAGAAACAAGAACTATAGCTAAACGCATCTACGGACTAGGACTCTCCTACCACCTCCGACAAAAGGTTGGCTCCTTCCTTCGCTCCCTCTAGAGGTTGTTCCACCACTGCCTCCACGGCTGATCGAACCATTTCATCCCCAGGCTCAACCAACGGTGGGATCGCTGTTAGGGACGTTCCTCTCTGCTCCGTAGCTACCACCAAAAGGACTCAATCGCCATCCTGCAGCGAAGTGCTACTTTCGTCGGCCTCAAGCAAAACGCCCTTAGTCACGATAAGAGGATGGTCGATAAGGTTGCTAGGCAATAGAACCTGTTGGATCTCCATGGGATCAGCCTCTCGCCCACTTCAACGGGGACGACCACAAGGACTGAAGCTTCCTTCAGAGCCACCCTAACCTCTTCGACGAAGGGGGTCCCAACTTCACTACCGACAAGGGAACAATAATCTTCTAGCTTCAGACCAGAGAGATCCACATCGAGGAATTTATCTTTGGCCATTTTGATCAAGGCATCAAAGCCTTCCCTAAAGCCCGTGGACCACTCCACCAGGGTGGAAGCTTCCACAAGCTAGAGCTTATGCTCGAGTTGCCAAATTTCAACGTTCGACCCCATAAATTCACCTTGAATGAGCTCTAGTCGTCGTTTTTATTTTGCTTCCCTCTGAAGAGCACTGAGCTTCTCCCGAATGGCTTCCTCCCGCAGGGCTTTCATGGCAGTTACCATACTGACCAGCTCCACCAGTTGCTTACATTTCACCCGAGCTTCCTTCTACAGTTGGCTAATCTCATGCCAGTCGACCTCTAAATCAAATTCCAACTTCACTCGAGCAATGAGAGATTGATTGAGGTTTGGCATAGCACTTCCGAGGATAGCCCTTGCTTGCGTAGAGCACTCTGCTTCACTCGACCTTCAACGGCGACCAGCTGTTGTTTCAACTAGCTGACCTCGAATCATATGCCCCGAATTTCAGCTTGAGAGGTGTCTATAACATCCATGCCCTCAGCAATTCTTGATATAGACCATCTGGGGTAGTGCGTTGCTATTTTCGAAAGGCCTGCTCTGAATGCAACATAGTGACGACAATGTCAAATTTTCCTAGGGGCTCCCACAATTGAAGATAGGTATGAGACCAGCTTCCTTAGTTGATGAAAAAGCTCCATAGGCCGATTGAGAAGATTCAGTAGTAGGAGTAACGTGGGGTTGCTCGCTCATGCCCACGATTCTTCCCGAAACAGGGGAGGCGATTGTGGGCGAGCTAATGCGCCCTCCTACTCAGTGGGTGGGCAAGCTGAGGTGCCTTCCTGTTCGGTGACCCCCAACATCCCCCTCAAAGCAGGAGAAAGGACTGAATCCCTGGAAGACTGAGAAGGCTCCCCAATAGAGCCACGCTGATCTCTCGGAGGTTAGTTGCGGGACGGGTGAGCTCTCTTCCTTGACAGTGTTAGTGTGTTGCCTTCTTCTTCTTCCTCGTCGACCAATGCTGGCCGCTTACGTGATTGTGTCACCGATCCTGACAACCTACTGGATGATGTAGGAACAAAGGCCCGCACCTCCTTCATAATCTCCATGTCATCGTTGCTCGAGGAATTTGAATCCTCTTTCCTCAGGCGAGCAGTAGGCCTCGTCTGTCGAACCGCCATACCAAAAGTAGATCTCGTCTCCGGAGTCGCCGCACTAAAAGTAGACTTCGTCTCCCAAGCTACCACACTAGCAGTAGAGCTTGTCTCCCAAACTGCCACACCAGCAGGCTTTGCCTATGGGCCTGGTTGGGCTATTTCATGATGGTGGTGTCACGCCCAAACCTCAAAGGTTATAAGGTGACTTACTAACAATAAATAATTAGACTTTTGATTTAAAAACATATCTAAAAAAAATGTGGAATAAACTTTATTTAAATTTCAATAAATCTCTCTTTAATAAAACTTAAAAACTCTTTCAGAACACAAAGAAAAATCTAAACATGATTAGACTCATACTAGAGTCAAACATTTATTCTAATAATCTCTCAAATACCTGCCCACGTGCCATCTAATCTTAACTATCGACACGTTCCTAATCAACATTTGAAAATAAAGAAAATAATAATGGGTGAGTTCGATAACTCAGCAAGTAAAATCATTATGCTAGTATGTATCCAATGAGCCACACTATAACAGTAAGACAGAATATTTAAAAATCTTTCTAAACTATTGAAAGATGTTTTTGGCAATTCCAATAAAACAGTTTTATCTATATAACATAATACTATAGAAAATCCTTTGGCAATAACTGTGGGTCACGTTTACCCAGTGACAGGGTTGTGCAGTTGCTACCTAGTTTGGGGATCAGCCAAACTAAGCCAATACTATGAGTAGAATTCTTCCTTACTAAGGCTTGGCCATGTCCAAGTGTGCACTCGGTAAGAATCTACAAAATAAACCACTCGTTTTCAAAATGGGTGTACTCAATGGGTTGCAATTGGTACCAATGTACTGTCTCTATAACTCTGGGTTTCAGGGTTTGAAAATATATAACATATCATACAATAAACATCACATTGAACTTTGCATCTTTATCTTATTTTCATGAAATATCCTGAACAAATATTGAATAACAATAAACATCAAAAGGTTTTGATTTAAACATTGAAAACATCATCAAATATCATTGGACATAAAAATATCTCATGTTTACACATTATATTGAAACGTAATGCACATAATAAATCATAAAATTTCTCAAATATCACCTCGGTCTTTTAGGAAAATCTAGCATAATAACCCGCTTACTTGGATTCTCAAGCAAATAAGCCTCTGAATTAGCACCTATCAATACAAAATTTAACGTATTATAATACGCTCAAACGGAAACACAAATGAAACTCTAAATCTGCCCAACAGGATTAAATCCGAAACTAATTGGTCAGATTCTAAAATACAACTAACCTGTCTCGTGTTTTTGTAAAATCCCTAAATTAAAATATATTCTTCCTAAGATGTTAACTATACACTGTAAAATTTCATATCCAGATTTCCTGTACAACTCAGTCAATAAAATCGACATTCACCTCTGTTCACAGGAGTCAACTATACTTGAATAATTCGGTACTCATCACTTCCAAAATTCATAAAGATCTGTTCGATATCCTTAAATCCCGAAATTTATACCAAAGATTTGTGTTATAAAGATACCCATAAAATTTCATGCCAAAATTCGAAGCCTAGCTATGTCATTCAAAACAAAACTCTAATCTGTATCAAAGGATCTTTCTCAGCATTCCGATTTTTCTAAGCCTAATTTCCAGATTTTCAAAACCATACCAATATATCTCCAAAACTAACGAATCCTTAACTCAATCCTCCTTCAGATGTATAATACGAAATATCTAAAAATCATAATTTTTTATGTCTAAGGTCGGCTATAAAAATATAATTTGATCTACTATTCAGATCAAAAACCTGAATTTTCCTAAACAAATCTTGAACCCAAATTTCAATTACTCCAAGAAACCCATTAAAACTATTCTGAAAATCTTGAATTAATCGGGTTTGATCTAGACACCTATGGTTTGATCTCTCATAAAATAATACAAATAAAATATCAAGAAATTCGAAATACCTGAATTTACTTCAAGAAAATTTGTCTAGATTGTTGAAAGCAAGAAAACCCTTCTTTTTCCTCTTGTTGGCATAAAAGTGAGGTGTGTAAAAATTAAAACAATATGTAAATATATATAGACTCACACTAGTAATAGACTCCTTTTAAAACTCTAAAACTTTTAATTTTAAATAATCATTGCAGTAAAATCTTTAGAATTTTAAAAAGGTTTGACTAGGTCAAAGATAAAGATTCAACTATTTTAAATGAGTTAAACTCAAATTTCAAATTTAAAGAAGATATTTCAAATATCAAATAACAAATTCAAATAGTTTAAAATAGAAATATTGGGTGTTACATTCTCCCCCACTTAAAAAAAATTCGGCTTCCCACCTCAATCTTCAAACAAATGCGGATACCTAAATTGTATTTCTTCTTCCAATTATTCATGAAGCTTCCTCTCCAGAATGATTGTCCCACAACACCCTTTACTAGGGGAGTTTTCTTTGTACTTAGTTCATGCTCCTTTTTGTCCAAAATTTGTATAGGCTTCGCCACATAAGTCAAGTTCTCCTAAACTTTTAAGGGTTCGTAATCAATGACATGAGTAGGGTCGGGAATATATTTCCGCAATAAAGACACATAGAATACATCATGCATTCCCCACGGGACCAATCCGATCAAGTACTTCAAAAGGACCAACATATCATTAACTCAATTTTCCCTTATTCTCAAATCGCATTACCCCTTTTAAAAGAGCTATCTTCAAGAAAATCTTATCATCCACTTCAAATTCAAGTTCTCGCCAACGATTGTCAACATAACTCTTTTGTCTATTTTGAGCAACCTTTAGCTTTCACGTATCAAATCGAGTTTCTCTACTGTTGTTTGAATTATCTCTGGACCAAAATCCTCCGTTCACCTACTCATCCCAATACAACGGAGATCAACATCTTCTTCCATATAATGCCTCGTACGGTGCCATCCCAATACTTGCTTGATAACTATTATTATAAGCAAACTCCACTAGAGGTAGATACTTAATCCAACTTCGCTTAAATTCCTAATACTTTGTTTTGATTTTCTATAGTATTATGTTATATGGATAAAATTGTTTTATTGATAAAGATGTTTGATTGAAATTGCAAAAAAAAAAAAAAAAGTTTTCAACAGTTTATAAAGATTTTAAATATTCTGTCTCTTACTATTACAGTGTGGCTCATGGGATACACACTAGCATAATGATTTTGCTTACTGAGTTGTCGAACTCACCGTTATTGTTTTCTTTATTTTTAGATGTTGATCAGGAGTGGGTCGATAGTTTGGATTAGATGTCACGTGGGCGGGTAACTGAGAGATTATTAAAAAAAAATGTTTGACTCTAGTATGAGACTAATCATGTTTAGATTTGTCTTTTTATTCTAAAAGAGTTTTTATATTTTATTAAGAGAGATTTATTGAAGTTTTTTTAAAAAGTTTATTCCGCATTTTTTTTGGATAAGTTTTAAAAACAAAAGTTTATTTGTTTATGGTTAGTAAGTCACCCTCTAGCCTCGGAGGTTTGGGGCATGACAGTCTAAAAATTTGACAATTTCCCCAACATGTCTAAGATTGGTAGTTAGAGGTGCAATGTATCAAAAATGTTGGTTTAGGCAACGCAAAGCGCAAAACCTATGACAATTCATGATTGAAAAGTGTATTTTCTCTCAATTTCAATTATAGAGAAGATATGGCTTTCTAAAAGCACAAGTGGCTCTATAACAATTGGGGCCTAATTAGGCAGGACTTTAGAGTGGACCTTTTGTAATGTGGTACAAATTATTATATTTAAATGTAGAGCATTAATTAAAATTAATTTTTTAATTTTCTCGATACAAAATTACTTATAGGTTTTTAGCTTCTGTTGTTACACAATGAATAATGAGCCTAAAGTGGTAGATATATCCATTGTGAAGAAATTTCCAATCATTTCAAAAGACTTATCAAGACTACCTTCGGATCATGAAATTGAATTCTCTATTGATTTTTTGCAGAGCACTACTCCAATTTCTTATGGCATGGTACTACTAGAGTTAAAGCGAGCTTTAAGTAACAGTCACAAGAACTTTAAGATAAGGGGTTTATTCGACCCAGTGCACCTCTTGCGGGTGCTACTTTATTAATGTTTGTAAAGAAGAAAGAAAGAACAATGAGATTGTGCACTAATTAAAGACAACTAATAGTGTCACAATTAATATCATCTTCCTCTTCGCCTATGTGTTTTGTTGATTTCGATTTTTGGTTTTTGTTTCTTGGTTTTTTGCTGTTGGTTGTGTTGGCCATGCTTGGCCTTTGTTTGTTGTTTTCTTTTCTTTGTTGTATTCGGCTCTTTGGTGGGCTTTTCTGATCCTTTATGGATCTTTGCCGGCCCTTCGTTGGGGCTTGCTGTGTCCAGGTTGTGCGTTATATCTACTAGCTAGTCTAGGTTCCGGTAGCTTTGTCTACTGCTTCCGGCCACCGCTCCCACTGCCTAGCATGGAGCATATAGTGGTTTCTTTGATTTCATTTGAGATCTTGCTGGTGTTATGTTCGACCTGGTTGTAGCTTGCTTCGGTTTGATTTTTTGAAATAAAACGTGACTTAGAAAAAAAAAAACATAATAATATCATCTTCCTTATCAACTATAGTGAGGGCAAATATTTTCGAAGATCGACTTCCACCTAGGATACCGTCAATTGAAAATCAAGAATGAGGATATTCCAAATACAACCTTTAGAACTAGATATAGACATTATGAGTTTAATGGATGCCTTTTAGATTAGCTAATTATGCCTTTTAGGGTATGATATTTGGTCAAGTACTTTGTGGTCAGCAGTCAATCAATCTCTCAAACCTCAATTATCTTTGTGAGGTCACTAGGGGGACTTGTTTTCCATTTAAATTGTGTAGTGTATTTGCACAACGAATATAATAAACAAATTTTCATGCATATCTCGACCTGAAATAAACAAAATAAAAATTGAGATTATTTCAGGCACTCGAGTATCCCATCATGTTCTCATCTCAATATGGACAAAGGGGTTACTAATCTATATCACTTCAATCTTCATTTCCCTCCTCTTTTGAGGACCTCTCATCTTCCTCAAATGAGGGAATGTAATAGAATGAAATGAATAATAGAACAATATGAATGTATTTTGAAAATAATCTTGAACGAAAAACCAAGGATCTAAAGTGCAAAATATGAAATCCAAAATGCTCAAAAGTTATATGAATGAATATGAACAAGCTTTGTGAATATTTTAAAAAATCGAAATAAGAAACCCTAAAACTCAAATCTTTAATGAAACAATGCAAATCTCAAGTTTGAGTGGAGAATATACCTTGAGATTGAGGGAGAAAATCTTGAAATGAGAAGCCTAATCATTTTCATTGTGTTCAAAATAAGGGTGGGCAAATTTACTGCGGTATCAAAATTTCAATTCTGATACTGGTTTCCGCATCCGACCCTACCTACCACTAGAACCGAAGCCATAGGCGATATTACCTATGATATGGAACCGATCATTCCGCCGAAATTGTGCGGAACTCTTGTACCGTTTTTTAAAAAAACAAAACGCACAGTTTTGGTGTGTGTTTTGGTCTAGGATTTTTTCAAACCCCGTTTAACCCCCCCCCGCTCCCTAAAAGTTGTCTCTTCTCTCGCTTCTCTGTGTGTCTCCTCTCTCTTCTCTCTTCTCTTGCCTCTCTCTCTATCTCTCAGTTGTCACTCTCTCTTGCTTAGTTTTTTTTTTAGGCTAGATTTATCCCTTTGAAATTCTGGTATCCATTACTAGGATTTCGGTACCGGGATTGCCAGAATTCCGGCACTAGTCGAATTGGAACTAGATGCCAAATAATTGGATTACCAGTTTCTCATTCACTTGTGAACAGCTAGGATAGATAGAGGTGGGATACTAGAGAGAGATTGTACCATTAGATGTTTATCTTTCAGCTTTCACCACTCAAACACTTCCTTCAGAAAAGATTGGGATGAATTCTGATTAGGGAAGCCGGCAGGCACTGGGGACAGCTAACAACATGTAGTGACTGTACCGCTCTCTTTGGCTCACATCGAGCATTCCACCATAATGATTTAAGGAAGCAGGCTAGCTAGTGCTATAGATATATATATAGATTGAGTCCGGCAAGTTTGTAAGTAAATACAAGGTGCTCCACTTCTAGAATATTAAGTAACTAATTGGTGAAGAACGAAGGCTAGTGTAAAAGAAGTCATTCATTGGCGGGGAAGACTTATCTCTTTTACACAAGGTCGAGAAGTCACTCAGTATACAATATAGAAGAAATGCGGTTGATAAGTGCCCTGGAATTCCATTCTAATAGGGCGGTTCGAGTTTAAGTCCATGTTCTGAAGTCAAGTTGAAGCGAATACTTAAGTAAGAAAAGGAAACTAAAACTCATCTTATTCAAGTGCATGAGGATCTGTAGTTTCTAGCCTGAGACGAAAGCAATATTAAGACTTCTACTTGCCTGTCCACTCTGAATGGCTACTAACAAGAACAAGGAAAGTTGCACATTGACAGTTGAACAATGGTGGTTAAACGGCGTTGATCATACAAATCCCTATGGAACTCTGATTTATACCTCTTCTCTTCTCGATGGAACCAACGGCAGTCTCTATACCTCTTCTCTTCTCGACTACTAAAGGCAAGGTAGTGGGAAAGCTCATCTCTTCCCCATCTTTCATTCTTTTAGCATACAAATGAACTTGATCCTAAGCAGAATCATTCAAAAAGAACGAAAGTACAAGAACCGCTTGGCTTATCAACCGCATGGAGTTGTAGTATCCCAGTCAACTGCGTCGAACCTTCTAAAAGCGGTTTATGCGTTTATCACCTAGCCGCATAGGACCAGATATTCTCTGTTTCTCCAAGCGGGAAATAAAGCATAGACACTCCTACAAATGAGATAAAGTTGCCAACCAACAGATGAAAAGCCCTTCCTGCCATGCCCTATTACCACCCCCAGTGTGCTGACACTGACTGTGAGAAAGATACCTAAAAGCTTCCTTTGCCAAGGAGCTGGGCTTGGCCATTGATCAATAGTACACCTTTCTATTCCTATTCATATTCTTTATTCCAATTTGGCTGGTTCATCTACATTGGAAGTCTTGAATGACGCTCAGATATTTCACCAAAACATTTAGTGCTTAGAAAACACATTTCATAGGGTTGTCAAACCCTAGAAAGAGTGAGAAAAGTAGTTGACTCACATAGTACTAGGTAGATACTTGACTTCCTCTAGAGAAATAAATTCCCTAGAAAATGATTGACTTTCATGGTTCGCTAATGACTTCCTTCAAGGAAGACTTACCGATCACTCAATTGGAACTTTCACTGATTCTCTCACAGAACCAAACTAAACCCGTGCCAAGTGGCTCAATAGACTCTCTCTTTAACTTCCCCATCTGACCCATTCCTTCTGCATAATCCATTTTATAATTAGATTCGTGAAAGTTCTAATTAGTGGCGTCCTTCCTCGAGATATTGCCCATCGCTTGAGATGGAGGATAGCTTTCTGACTGGGCAAGCAGCTCCTACCTCGTTAGAAGAATTCGCTCCTAGAGGAGAGTGAAAGTGATCTATTGAGTTCAGCTAGGGTTATAGCCCTGCCTTTATTTATTTAGATTCTACCTGAAACTAGTCCGGTCCAAGAACAAATTTTGTACAAAGCCATGCAAAGGGACTATTGTGATTTAAATAAACAAAATCCAACGTTTTAAGGCTGGCCACATCATTTAATGAGTTGAGAGACAATGACGTGGCTCAATCCTTGCTTGGTTCATTAAATGACGTGAACAACTTTGAAAATATTGGATTTGTTTCTTTAAATCACAGTCGTCATTTGTATGGCTTTGCATAATTTATAATTGCACATTATCCTTTTCTCAATTATGGCATAAAGAATTAGCATCCCTTATAGGAGCATGCAAAGTTAGCTGTAGAGTGATATATTCTCTTCTCTTTGTATATTTACCTACATGTACCGTTCGTCTACACAATTCTAGAGTATTCTGTGGTTGTTAGATTGTTAGGAATATTCTTTCATTCCCCATATATTGTACAGAGCACCAGCTCATTCTTCATTAATTGGAATATACAACCAATTGCGCAATCTACAAATACAAAGAAATGCACATCAGCTATTTTTCTCTCCACACAATGCAAAATTTTCTCTCTATACAAATCCCTTCCATCCTATTCTATCGTAATTCCTTGTGAAGTTTAAGGTAGTCCGACTCTTTTTCTAATCTTAGATTGTGGATCTTAGGGTTCTATCCTTTAGTTCTCTTGCTGTGGGCTTGTTTCCTCCCCTCTTATCCCTCTGGTTCTTCCTTTAGCTTTGGTTATGGAGGCAAAAAACCAGGATGTTGAAGATCTCTCATCCAAGATCAGGTAATCTGGGTTGGGTGAGTTTCATACTTTCCTAAATTGGGTCATGATAGATGAAGACATGGATACTTGCTGACAATTGTGGGGAAAATCATGCCAACCGTGTCTTTTCTTCCAGCAATGTTGTTAGCACCCTAAAAGCTGCTTGGAGCGTTTCTGTTCAAGAATTCAGTACAGATGAAAATGCAGCCCAAATCTCTTTTTCTCGTTTTCTAAAGTGGAAGATTAGGAGAAAGTGCTAGCTTAAACCGCACGGAACCTCAGGGTCACATCCTGGTTGTTAACAGTGGCGGAACTAGAGATTGAAATATATGGGCGTCAAATCGTTTAAAGGCGAAATGACAAGAAAAAATTTCTTTCGTAATGCGAAAAATTGTCTTAGTGTTACAATGTCGAAAATTAAGGACTAAAAATATTAAAAATATTAGAACTACATGTACGTACTATGTACTGCAACTGAAAGGTGACAATTGTATCCTACGCATTTTGCATTTTTGAAAATGTTGCAAAATGGATTCGTTCTCAATAGTTTTAAAAACTTCTTGCTCGATGTATACTACTATGCAATCATTCATCCTGTCATCTCCCATCCTATTACGCAAATCACTCTTAATGATCTTCATCGCAGAAAATACTCTTTCAACGGTTGCAGTCGCAACTATAAGACCAATGCCAACTCAATAAGTCGATAAAGCAATGGAAATAAATATTCTTTTGGTCTCAACCTTCTTAACAGCAAGACCTCCAATATCTTCAAGCCTAGAAAAATAGCATCATTTATTCTAACATCTCTAATAAACTTCAGGTATTAAACGAATTGATTTTTAAGTATCAAATGATCAACATTCCATACTGTAAAATCTTCTGCATAAAGCTCAAGCAAGATGACGTAACCCATTAACATAATCAAGAATGTGATGTAAAGAAGTAACTTAGTACCTGTGAGACCCCGACTTTATTTCTATCATTGTAAAAGAATTATGACTCCTAAGTTTGTATTGCTCTAATTATTATTATTACTCTAATTTTCGAGAGAGGCATGTATGGGGAGATTAATCTAAAGTTATGTCTAGGTGGAATTTTCCCCTAGCGTTTTTATGAGTTTTAAGCTAGGATTTAAATGTTATATTATTTGCAATTGTTAAAGTTTGAGTAATTGAGATTAATTAGGCTAATTATTTTAATTAATGGAATATGTCCCTAAGTTACAATATTTGGAAGAATTTAATTAGGGCTTTAACCTTGAAAATGTGTGAGACTTAGGGTTTAAAATGGGAAGGCATGATTGGGGAAATTTATATGGTAGCTGGAAATAAAAGGAAATAAATAAAAAAAAAAAAAAAAAAGTGAAAGAGGAAAAAAGGGAAGAAGAAGAAGGGAAGAAAAAAAACAAAAGAAAAGAAGAAGAAGAAAGAAGAAGAAGAAGAAGAAGAAGAAGAAGAAGAAGAAGAAGAAGAAAAGAAGAAGAAGAAGAAGAAGAAGAAAAGAAGAAAAGGAGAGGAAGAAGAAGAAGGAGAAAGAGGAGAAAAACAAAGGTAAATCCGGCCCTTTCTGCTGGCCAAAAAAACACTACCCCATCTCTCCCATTTTCTTCTTGTTTTCTTTTGATGGTTGGTTGTTGTTTTGATGGTAGTTGTCTAGGTTGTTTTCTCCTTGTGTTCATGGGTGTTTAGTGTAGATCTTGCAAGTAGATCTTGCAAGGGGTAGTATAGATCTTACATGAAAACATGGGGAAATATGGTAGATCTGAAATGAGGGTTCAAGAGAAATCGTTTATGTGCTCTAAGTGTTTGATAAAAGGCCTAAGAGAGGATTGAAATCTATTTTGAGCATGTATGGCCGAATTTATTGGTTTGATGTATTAGGTTTATGCATGTTAGTCTTGTTGAGAACCACCAAGCCCTAAGTGTTAGATATATGTTTAGATCTGAAAAATATGCAAGAGGATCAATAATGCACCCTAGGTGTTTGATATAAAGCCCAAAAGATATGGGTAAATGCAATAGTTTTAGCTTGATGAAGATGGAATCATGATTTTTGTTGTAAACTTTGAATTGGAGTTGTAAAACTGGGAAGAATGTGAGAGAATGGTTGCTTTTATGGAATGTTAAATTAGCCTTGGATGTTGGTTGTGACATGAAGAGATTAGGGTTTTGGTTGTTGGAGGTTTGGAAGGTTGAGAAGATCATTGTTGTTGCTGAAATTTAATCTCTGCAGCTTTCAAGGCTCGAATTTGGAGTGTGTTCTGATGCACTTGTGCTTATCCCTTGATCTTAAGAGGATCCTAGATCGTAGGCCTAGGAAATAGGAAGATTTTAAGCCATACCTTGGATGATTCCGATAACTATCGAGTGAGATATGCGTTGTTCAAGGCCCGGACATCAAGCTGCCAGCAGCCTTGCACGTCCGGAATGTTAGCTCATTTCGGATACCTTTTGAAGAGCCGACATGAGCCTCCGTTGTGTGGTGGTCATGGGTTATTCGGCCTAGTAAGGTTTAAGGTTTTTTTTTTAACTGATTGGTATTTTGAGACTGTGTTGTAATTACTCCAAGTTGTTGATCGAGATGCAAATGTTAGAAATAGGTTCTAATGTTTCGTATGCACGTTAATCGCTAGCGATATAAAGCAGTAAAAATAAAAATAAAAAATAAAAAAAAATTTAGTAAGTCCGCTGGAGTGTTCCTTGTTGGGAATGCTTGCGGCTGTCATTAACCTTGCTGAGCTAGCGTTCGGGGCGTGATAATGCCCTACCACCCCCAGGCTGGTGAGGCGCCAGCCAACACTTGTTCGACCACCCCACGGCCTGAGGTGGCAGTGGGAGGCGGCAAGGAGGCCTAAAAGGCCTCTACCCTCGTCCATCCATGTACCCCCAGAGGGGTACATGATAGCAGCGGCCACCGCTGGCCACGCGGCGCTGCTGCTTGGGCCGCGTAGGACCACCAGCCGTGGCCCCCGGCCTTCTGAGCCACCACTGGTGACTGGTGGTGGCCAGATTTGAGAGAAACCTTTCTCTCTCTCTCCTTGCGATCATACCCATCGAAAAAACAATTATTTTTGAAAATGATTTTGGAAAGTTTTGGAAGTCCAACTAGGTACAGACTGAGAATTAAAAATTATATGAGCTATGGACTTAATCGGTGATATTATTCCAGTCTTATTAGCTCATGTGAAATGTAGTACGGTGGAAGGATAAATAAGCCTATAAATGTTAGGAAAAGGGATTTCACAAAAACAATCTCATTATCTCGGGGGTCAATTGTGATATGTTAATGGACATGATCACAATTTGTAGAAGGGTATAATTTCGGATTATAGAATATAAGAGAGTTTAATGAAAAAGAGTTTTTCATGATGATCCTACGGCCGAGATTTGAGATCCCTAAAGATCCCACGCTATAGCACAGTTGAGTTCTGAGCCAGCCACTATAAATTGCTCAGAAACTCATTTGAGAAAGGAGAATTCATTTTTCACTTGAGAATTTCTCTCTCTAGACTTTCTCTTTCTTTTTCATCCAAGAAAACTCGATCAAAACATCCCGAATTCAATTCTTTTTCAAAGAAAACTCGCAAAAGAAAAAACAAGATCTATCACCAGATTTAACAGATCTCAACAAATCGCCAAAAGAAAACCCACAAGCATGGGTTCCGCACAAAACGTTTTCTTCTTTTGAAAGAACAAAAATACGAACAAAAGAAGACCGCTTTGCCCGATGGTCTCTTTCGTGTGGATCCCACATGCAAAGCAAATCAGAAGTATGGAAACACTTTCCAACTAACAGATTCGCAATAACCATTCAACGGATCACGAAGAACATGTGAGGTAGAGAGAGAATACTAACTTGGAACTGTGAGATTTCATAGAACTCCCTCTGATACCACTTGTTGGATTGCAAGGTTTCAGCGGAAAGGATCATTGAATCACAAGCAGCCCAAGGATTCTGCCTCCTTCAGATCCACGCACACTACTTTGAGAAAGATTTTTGGAGAGAGAAATCCTAAAACCGTGAAAACACTTTTCACAAAATCTCGTTGTGCAGCGTTTTATGTGAGTCCAACAATATACAAACATAATGAATATACTGCCTCATCAAGAGATTGGTGGATTCCATATTGAGCAATTATACAAATTCACTTACTATGCACGAGGCCCAACCTTATTTGGAATATTTGATCTACGAAGATCATCACAAAATGATTCTGTCAAAGCACAAGCACACAACAAGCACACCTGCATAACTCTCTCAGGTCTACAACACAAGCTATTTATGCTGAATATCGTTCTCTACATCAGTGATTGTTTCCAGAAGGTACTCATATTTGATCCAGCTCAGTGCATGTAGTCTTACATTGCACCCACTCATCTGCTTAAGGTCACCACCTCAATGACAGAGTCCATCGTTCTATCTTATAGAGGCACAACGAGTGTAGACTTATTTGTACATTATCATGTATCTCGGTCTAGATCAAAGTGTCACGCCCCGTGCTGGTACTTACCCCCTCGGCTCGCGTATAGTAATCGTATGCATAAAATTCGGGGATTTCTGCATGATAAAAACTCTTAGAATCGCTTAAATGCCCTCAAATTTACTTAGCGGAAGACTTGTTTTAAAACTGTTATGGTAAATAGAAGAAGGTCATAAATCAGTTTAGAAACTTGAACGAAAGTAGTAAAATCTCACAAAGTAATAAATCGTTATATTTGCACTTGGAAAACCTTAATTGGTTAACGACTAAAAGAAATATGGCAAAATCATATAAAGTATCACATCGTAATAATATGCACTTACTTAGAAAAATCTCATTAACGAATTAGATTGAAAGTGTTGGATTAGGCTTTTGAGTAGAGATAAGAACTTTGAAATAAAGGACGAGGAAAGAGATACAAAGGAGATTGAAAACCTGAAATAACAAGGACATTTTTAATACAAGAAAAGTTCAAACCGTCCTCTCGGGATTACATAAAAGGTACATAATAAAAATTCGAGAACTTCCTAAAGTTCACCGTACCATTTGAAAATTGATTACAAGGAAATGAATACCCTAAAGACTAACGAAACACTCTAACAAGCCTAAGAGGGGTACTAATCCCCCTCGTCCGAGTTCGATGTAAGATCAATAATCTCGGACACTGAAGTGACACTACTATTTCCCGATGGCGGGGTCGAGGGAACGTAATCAAACCTTAGCCACTCGGGCGGTACATCTGGTAAACCAAAGTCCTCAAATCGGGGTAACGGGGATAGTGGGATAGAGGGGATGGTGGGGGTACAGGGGATGGGGGTGAGGGCTCCCTAAAGAACCAGTGGGCCTTATGCTCCACTGATACTTCAAGGAAATCCGAAACCCACGTTCGGATCTTGAGTACTAGGATATAAGGGTAGAAATCGTAGGTTAACTCGTCCTCGAATAGCTTCATTCTTCAATACCCAAGTCGCCAAGCATTGCAAAAACAACACAAGAGAAAAAGGGTGAGTCCTATTGACTCAGTAAGGTGGGGTGGGGGAAACATGATCAAACAAATACTGTGCATATAATTCTCTTAAACTAGTGTAAAACTAACTTCAAGCATACTAAGAATGAACTTGGATGAATAAAAATATGCGATGCATCACACCATCATTGGTTCCTGAGGAGTTCCCGATGTCTGCTCTGTTCACCCCCAGAGTTGGGTTGTGCGTTCCCTCCCCTTCTATGGGACTTAAAGGCAAACAAAGATTATTTGCAATATCATCAAGGAACATGCATAATGCATCTTTTTCATGCTTTCAACTTCATAACCTCTTCCTTGAGCCCATGGCTCCTTTCTTTGGCCTCATTTGGCCTTCTCTTGATCAGGGATACTTTAAAGCTTCTTGGCCATCATCATTCTCATTATTGCTCCACATTTCATATCACATATGCATGACATTGAATCATAAAATCATGTAGTGCAACATGCAACACCATAAGCCATTTTTCTTGACCAACCCGTGGTCTATAAGGCTTCAAGCTTAGGCTTATCACCACTGCCATAGCTCATAAAACATGTCCAGAGCTCTTTTGAAAATCAAACCAACTCAGCAAGCAATCTTATACACATGTTATAAGAAATATTCATTAAGCCTTAACATGCAAGGTGTCTAGATTAGGTTATACTTCATGGCACCTATGAACCTTTCTTTTTGCAAAACTTTGAAACCAACATAACCCTAACATGTTCATCATTGAATCACATTCTATGCACACAAATATGTATGATCAATCAATACAAGAGAACATGTTATCCATCCTCAACAAAACACAAGAACCTAAACCCTTACCTTGGTGATCTCGGGTAGCTCTTGATGTTCTCCTATTAACACAAGATCTATTGGTTAATGACACTGAACTAGGGGCTAAGAAGAAGTGGAAATGATGATGAGGAAGTAGGAAAGAGGTGGTGCAAGGGGTGTTCAAGGCCTTGGCCGAAACCCCTTTGCCAACTTACCTTGGCATGGAAGTTTTTCCACCTTCCTTCTCTTCTTCTTTTCCTCTTCTCTCCTTCCTTTCCCTATTGGCCGAATGCTCTCAACACTCACTCCTCTCTCTCTCAACTCAAATGGCCGGCTGTTGGTGTGAGAAATGCATGGCAAGGGTTGGCTTTTATAGCCAACCTTGCCATCATTTGGTCAAGGGGTGGCTGCCACAAGCAAGCCCCTTGATTGGGTGGCTTGGGTGGCACAAGGGCTGGAGGAGCCAAATGGCACACTCCCTCTTCCCTAGGTGATGATTAAGGATACTTACACAAGCTAAAATCACTTCAAAATCAAATCAAATGTGATTGCAAGCAAGCATGGCCGGTTGGTCCATTTTTGAATCTTACTATTCATGCATCACAAGCCAAGAACATGGGACAAGGGAAAAGGACAAAGAGACAAGACAAAACAAAGATTTTCCTTGTGTGTGCCGTGTGACCTAGGGAGGAGAGAGAGAGTGGGACCCACATGACATCAAAGTAGACTTAGGTTAGCAAAATGATTAGCTAAGTTGTAAAGTTAATCAATGCATATGTTAGAGAAAAGAAATAGTAATTAGTCAAGTGATTAACCGAGATTAGGGATAGAATAATCAAGATTGATACTAGGTAAAAATTTAGATGTAAGCAAGAGAATGAAAAGGGAAAGCATACCGAAATCCATAATGGCAATTAGAACCGAAATAAATCATGTGTCAAGAAATCAAATCTAATACTTAGAAAATGTTAAATATGAGCTAATGAAGTATACTTAGGAAAAATATCACGTGTTTAAATCAAGCAATAGGAATACTAAGATATTAACAAGAGAATGGAAGAATTTTGTTAAACGCATAGAAACCGATAAAATAGAGACAATCACGATAATAACCGTTAATTGGCTAAATACGAGAAATCATGGAAATTAGAGAAATCAAAAAATTTAGGGAAGGGATATCACATCATTTAAGCACATGAAAGTAAATCAAATAATGTAGGGAGTTAAGAATTAAAAAAAGAAAGCACATATGCAATTTAAATTAAAAAGGCTAAATTAAAATACTAAAGTCACAAATTTGGAAACCAAAGAAATTAAATAGAGGAAAGAAATCCTATAAGCAATTAATCGAATGATAAATATTAAACAATGCACAAATAAAGCAAATACTAAGGAAAAGAACACAATTACTAAAGATATTGAAAGAAAAACCTTAACACAAGAGTCTTAAAAGTAACTTAAAAGATTGGGGGTATCACACAAAGTGAGTCAACAAGGATCCAAAAAGTCATACTCCCCGCCTCTAATTTATTAATCATTGGCCTGACTTTTCTAGAATATTGCTCAATAATATGACATCTAATGTCATTATATATATGACCTCTTATGTCATTGCATGTACCCAAAATAATATACAAGTGATTGGGTTTTAGGGCTTACATCTAACACTCAACCCTCCATTAGGTCCTCTTAGGACCTTAACATTAGGACCCTAACTACTTCCATGAGGGCATGAACCTGTCCTAACCCTGGTACCAGTTGTACCCCACTATCTCAATGGTCACCACCACAGCGCAGTTGTTGGGGTTGGATTCCCAGCACTGCATCCCATTCTGCCAAGGTTGTAGCTCAGTATGTTGCCGAGATCTTGTAGTGGTTTATAATCTTGGCCGAGAGCGAGGGTGTGGGGTTGAATACTGTAAGGAGGAAAAGGAAGATCTTGAAGGTTCTTTGCAAAAATGCAACAATGAGAAATCCAAAATTGTAGCAGAGCTTACCTTGATGAAAGATTTGCTAGAAAGTTCCAAATCCCGGGTAACTATTCAGCAGAATGCCTATGATAGATTACTTCCAATCCCACATTGTTTTGGCTGGGTGGAAAACCTTAGTTTCAGACAATATAACAAACAACCTGCTAAGTTCATGAAGAATATTATACAATTATGTAACACTGTATATAGTAGCAGTTTATCATAACTTAATGCACTAAAATGAGAGAAACCAAGCCTTGCTTCCCTCAGTCATCCTCAAGATCAGGTACCATCCTCAACTTCGTTCTCATAACAACACCCTTTGGCGATGCACTAGAAGCCGCTTCATTCCCTGAATCCTCCAACTTCCTTCTAAATTGTTAGTAGGTGAGACCTAATGGATTTTTGCTTGCAATCTTTCTCGTTGGAGAGATCCTTGGAGACGCAATAGGAGCCACATCATATACCCTCCAAAATTTTCAACTGATCATCAGCTTGTTGTTCTAAGGAATGATCCAAATTGTTCACACATGCAACAATCAATGGATTTCCACTGCCCATGCCAGTCACTTCACCTTTTGCTGTTCCATTTAGACAGTCGTGGTTAAAAGTCACATCTACATCCATTCCTGCAGATTCCAACTTTCTGCATTGGTTGTTAATGTTCCTGAAAAGATATGAAATATTTTGAGTTTCGTACATGCTGAGTGAATGGTCCCATATTCTCCTGAGAGAAAAAGCTCTGCCAAATCTACTCCTTTCTTCAGAGAACCACTACTAGTATATTCGGTTATTATTTATTAAATATAAATTTCCCTAGGACATGAAGAAACCAGCTTAATATATACTTCCCAGCTCTATAAATATTAACAGAATAATCCATCAATATCAGAACAAATCAAAGTACTTCATCATCTTGGGATCTTTCATAAGAGCATTTACAATATTCCATTAAGCTATGCCATGATTAGGATTCACTTATGTTATGACAGTTCTTCTTTTTCTGTCCACCCTACTTTAATGGTATTTGAACTTCTTCGTCTTCTTCTCCATGTTAAATAGTTAGATGAAAAATTTATCCCACATATCTCTTGACACACAGAGAGACTTGAATGGTGATGTAATAGCTTATCTTTTACAAGCAGAATGATTTGAGGTTATGTTTGAAGATTATGTAGTGATATTATTCCAGTCCTATTAGCTCATGTGGAATATAGTATGGTGGAAGGATAAATAAGCGTATAATTGTTAGCAAAAAGGATTTCACAAAAACAATCTCATTATCTCAGGGGTCAATTGTGATATGTTAATGGACATGATCACAATTTGTAGAAGCCTATAAATTCGGATTACAGAATATAAGGGAGTTTAATGAAAAAGAGTTTTTCATGATGATCCTACAGCCGAGATATGAGATCCCTAAAGATCCCACAATATAGCACAGTGGAGTTTTGAACCAGCCATTATAAATAGCTCAGAAACTCATTTGAGAAAGAAGAGAATTTATTTTTCACATGAGAATTTATCTCTCTAGATTTTCTCTCTCTAAAATCTCTCTCAAAGCTGTGTGCGTGGATCTGAAGGAGGCAAACGCTTGGGCTGCTTTGATTCAACGATCGTTTCCGCTGCGATCTCTCGATTCCAACAAGGCTGTAGTAGAATTTTGGAATGACGTTATGATGGTTGCCAAGCTTCAACTCAGAAATCTAGTGGGCACTTGGGATTTTTCACGGTAAAAGAAGAACAGATACTCGTTTACAAATATTTGCCCAATGCAAGCCTTGATAACTTCTTACACGGTTTGGTCCATCTGAACTCTTGTCGTCTTCTTGGATTTATACATTATTTTCTTGCATAGGCTAGCCATATGGGCTACAATATACATAATGATTTTATTCATTCTAAAATTTTTAAGATAAAATATTTAATGTTGACAAAATTTACAAATTCCAGCAGCCAACAGATATTGGATTGGTCACGTTGCTACAAAATTATTGAAGGAATTGCACGAGGGCTTCTTTATTTACATAAGATTCTCAATTTAGAATTGATCTCAAACCTAGCAATGTTCTACTCCAAAGATCGATTTTGGATTGGCAAGGACATTTCTACAAATCCAAGGAGGCAGAAATATTGAAGCGACTTGTTGCATGATGGATGGTGGATGGAATTCAGAAGGCAATGATCTCTTGGGGGGACTTGGTTGCTCTTGGCAAGCCAGCTTTGACAATTGCCACATATCCTTTTGTCTTACTGTGGATTTAAATAGGCCTTCAAGGGTTTTTTTTTTACATATAATTTCTTGGTTAACTCTTGATTTAGGAATATGACAATGCCTAAAATTTTTAAGATAAAATATTTAATGTTGACAAAATTTACAAATTCCAGCAGCCAACAGATATTGGATTGGTCACGTTGCTACAAAATTATTGAAGGAATTGCACGAGGGCTTCTTTATTTACATAAGATTCTCAATTTAGAATTATACATCACGATCTCAAACCTAGCAATGTTCTACTTGAGAGTAATATTAATCCAAAGATCCCAGATTTTGGATTGGCAAGGACATTTCTATTAGATCGAATCCAAGGAGCAACAAATAGAAACACATATCTTAAGAGGTCCTCTTCATGTTCTGCTCGATAGGGATTTTTTTTCTTACCACTTACAATCTCAAGAAGTAGTACACCAAAACAAAACACATCAGACTTCACTAAGAATAGGCCATGCATTTCATACTCCGAAGACATGTAACCTCTACAACCCAATTATGATATATATAAGTATCAAAATAATGGACAGTATATTTATCATAAATATTTAATATATTAAGTCAATCCTTTATATTGACAGGGGTTGACATAACACTAATCAAAGAATAGATTGGCAACATAATAAAGCTTTGAAATCAATCAAAGCCACATATTTTCTTCCTTGTAATTCTACTGTGCCTTAAGACAATAAATAGGCGTGACGATTTGAAAATCACTAGGTTCCGACAATTCTATATCTTTCTCCTTGCATTTGATCTACTAGAAATGTCCTTGCCAATCCAAAATTTGAGATCTTTAGATTCATATTACTCTCTAGTAGAACATTACTTAGTTTGAGATCGCAATATATGATTATGACCGGAGAATCTTCATGCAAATAAGAATCCCTCATGCAATTCCATTGATAATTTTCTAGTGACTTGACCAATCCAATATCTATTGCCTATTGGAATTTGTAATTTTTGTCCACATTAAATATTTTATCCTAAAATTTTTTTGAAATAAATAATATCATTATGTATATTGTAGCCCATATGGCTTTTAGGCTATTATGCATTCCCGAAGACGTAAATATCAACTATAAATCCAAGAAAAAGACAAGAGTTCAGATGGACCAAACTGGGTTAGAAGTTAAAGGCTTGCATTGGGCACATATTCATAAACAAGTATATTAATTTTTGTGTCTTATTTAGTGCATGATAGCCTAAAACCAAATGGGCAACATAATTGGATTGGTCATCTGCCCACAAAATTATCAAAGGAATTGCTCAAGGGCTTGTTTTTTTACTTGAAGATTCTCGGCCAAGAATCATACATCGTGATCTCAAACCTAGCAATGTTCTTCTATAGAGTAATATGAATCCAAAGATCTTAGATTTTGGATTGGCAAGAACATTTCAAGTAGATCAAATCGAAGTAGAAGCAAGTAGAATTCTGGGAACCTAGTGAATTTCAAAATATTACACCTATATATTTTCAAAAAATACAATAAAATTACAAGGAAGAAAATATGAGGCTTCGTTTGATTTAAAAGATTCATTACAATTCCAATCTATTCTCTGATTAGTGTTATGTCAAACCCTTGTCAATATAAAGGATTTGCCAGATATATTAAATATTTTTGATAAATGTGTAGTTAATTATTTTGATACTTATATATTTCATAATTGGGTTATGGTGGTTACATGTTCCCGGAGTATGCAATGCATGCCTATTCTCCGTGAAGTCTAATGTGTTTAGTTTTGGTGTACTGCTTCTTAAGATTGAAAGTGGTAAGAAAAACAACTCCTATTGAGCAGAACATGATGAGGACCTCTTAAGATATGTGATTCTGTTTGCTTCTTCTTGGATTTTCATCTAATAGTCATATCCTAGCCAATCCAAAATCAGAGATCTTCGGATTCATATTACTCTCTTGTAGAACATTGCGAGGTTTGAGATCGCATTCTATGATTAGAGAAGCCCTTGAGCATATCCTTTGATAATTTTGTAGCGACTTGACCAATCCAGTATCTGTTGCCTATTGGAATCTGCAAATCTTGTCAACATTAAATATTTTATCTTAAAAATTTTATTTATACTGTAACCCATATGGTTTTAGGCTATCATGCATTCTTGAAGACATAAAAATCAAGTATAAATACAAGAAGATGACAAGAGTTCAGATGAACCAAACCATGTAAGAAGTTATGAAAGCTTGCGTTGGGCACATTAAAAAATGAGTATCTTTTCTTCTTGTATCATGCAAAATCCATAAAGCCTCACTAGATTTCTATGGTGAAGCTTGACAACTACCATAATTTCATTCCTAAATTCTACTGCAACCTACCTAGAGCTCCTAGATAGCGTCTAGGTACACTTCCAAATCAGAGTGAAGAGGCTATCCAGAAACTCTAGGCAGGGTTCAGTAGAATTTAGGAATGAGGTTATGATGGTTGCCACGCTTCAACATAGAAATCTAGTGAGGCTCTTGGAATTTTGCATGGCAGAAGAAGAAAAGATAATGAATATGTGCCCAATGGAAGCCTTGATAACTTCTTAAACGGTATAGTTCATCTGAACATTTATGCGGGATACCATACAACCATATGGGCTACAATATACATAATGATTTTATTCATGTCTAAAATTTTTTAAGATAAAATATTAATGTTGACAAAATATACAAATTCCAACAGCCAGCAAATATTGGATTGGTCTTGTTGCTACAAAAGTATCAAGGAATTGCTTGAGGGCTTCTTTATTTGCATACGATTCTCGGCTTAGAATCATACATCGCAATCTCAAACCTAGCAATGTCTACGAGTGAGTAATATAAATCTGAAGATCCCAGATTTTGGATTGGCAAGGACATTTCTATTAGATTAAATCCAAGGAGAACAAATAGAATCACACCTTAAGAGGTCATCATCACGTTCTTCTCAAAAGGAATTATTTTTCTTACTACTTACAATCTCAAGAAGTAGTACACCAAAACTAAACACATCAGACTTAACGAAGAATAGGCCATGCATTGCATACTCCAGAGACATGTAACCACTGCACCCAATTACGAATATATAAGTGTCAAAATATTAACGGCACATGTATTAAAAATATTTAATATATAATGCCAATCCTTTATATTGACAGGTTTGACATAACACTAATCAGAGAATAGATTGGCACTGTAATAAGCTCTGAAATCAAACAAACCACATATTTTCTTCCTGTAATTCTACTGTGTTTTAAGACAATAAATAGGTGTAATGATTTGAAACTCACTATGTTCCGACATTCTATTTGTTTCTCCTTGGATTTGATCTACTAGAAATGTCCTTGCCAATCCAAAATCTGAGATCTTTGGATTCATATTACTCTCTAGTAGAACATTGCTAGGTTTGAGATCAAGATGTATGATTCTAAGCCGAGAATCTTCGAGTATACAAAGAAGCCCTCGAGCAATTCCTTTGATAAATTTGTGGTGACTTGACCAATCCAATATCTGTTGCCTATTGGAATCTATAAATTTTTTCAACATTAAATATTTTTCTTAATTTTAAATGAATAATATCATTATGTATATTGTAGCCCATATGGTTTTAGGCTATCATGCATTCCCGAAGACATAAAAATCAAGTATAAATCCAAGAAGACGACAAGAGTTCAGATGGACCAACCATGTAAGAAGTTATCAAGGCTTGGTTGGGCACATATTTGTAAACGAGTTTCTTTTCTTCCTTGGTCATGCAAAATCAAAAGAGCCTCACTAGATTTATGTGTGAAGCTTGGCAACCACCATAACCTCATTTCTAAATTCTACTACAGCCTGCCTAGAGTTCTAAATAGCCACTGGCTACACTTCCTCATCACAGTGAAGAGGCTATGTAGAAACTCTAGGCAGGTCAATAGAATTTAAGAATGAGGTTATGGTGGTTGCCAAGCTTCAACACAGAAGTCTAGCGAGGCACTCAGAATTTTGCATGGCAGAAGAAGAAAAGATACTCATTTATGAATATGTGCCCAATGCAAGCCTTGATAACTTCTTACACAGTTTGGTCAATCTGAACTCTTGTCGTCTTCTTGGATTTATACTTGATTTTTATGTCTTCAAGAATGCATGATAGCCCAAAACCATATGAGCTACAATATACATATTGATATCATTCATTTCTGAAATTTTTTAAGATAAAATATTTAATGTTGACAAAATTTACAGATTCCAATAGGCAACAGATATTGGATTGGTCAAGTCGCTACAAAATTTTCAAAGGAATTGCACGAGGGCTTCTCTATTTACATGAAGATTCTCAGTTTAGAATCATACACCGCGATCTCAAACCTAGCAATGTTCTACTAGAGAGTAATATGAATCCGAAGATCTCAGATTTTGGATTGGCAAGGACATTTCTATTAGATCAAATCCAAGGAGAAACAAATAGAATGACATTTCTTAAGAGGTCCTCACCATGTTCTGCTTGGTAGGAATTGTTTTTCTTACCACTTACAATCTCAAGAAGCTATACACAAAAACTAAACACATTAGACTTCACAAAGAATAGGCCATGCATTACATACTCCAGACACATGTAACCACTATAACCCAATTGTTATATATATATATGTATCAAAATAATTAACAGCACATTTGTCTAAAATATTTAATATATAAAGCCAGTCCTATATATTGACAGGGTTTGACATACACTAATTAAAGAATAGATTGGCAACCTAATAAAGCTCTTAAATCAAACAAAGCCACATATTTTCTTCCTTCTAATTCTATGGTGTTTTAAGACATAAATAGTGTAATGATTTGAAACTCACTAGGTTCCGACAATTCTATTTGTTTCTCCTTGATTTGATCTACTAGAAATGTCCTTGCCATCCAAAATTTGAGATCTTCGGATTCATATTACTCTCTAGTAGAACATTGCTTGGTTTGAGATCGTGATGAATCATGATGTAAATAAAGAAGCCCTCAAGCAATTCCTTTGAAAATTTTGTAGCGACTTGACCAATCCAATATCTGTTCCTATTGGAATCTGTAAATTTTGTCAACATTAAATATTTTATCTTAAAAATTTAGAATGAATAATATCATTATGTATATTGTAGCCCATATGGTTTTAGGCTATCATGCATTCCTGAAGACATAAAAATCAAGTATAAATCCAAGAAGACGACAAGAGTTCAGATGGACCAAACTGTGTAAGAAGTTATCAAGGCTTCATTGGGCACATATTCATAAACGAGTATCTTTTCTTCTTCTGTCATGCAAAATCCCAAAGCCTCACTAGATTTCTGTGTTGAAGCTTGGCAACCACCATAACCTCATTCCTAAATTCTACTACACCCTGCCTAGAGTTTCTGATAGCCTCTTCACTGCAATGAAGTGGCTATCTAGAAGCTCTAGGCAGGTGCAGTAGAATTTAGGAATGAGGTTATGGTGGTTGCCAAGCTTCAACACAGAAATCTAGTGTGGCTCTTGGGATTTTGCATGACAGAAAAAAGAAAAGATACTCGTTATGAATATGTGCCCAACGGAAGCCTTGATAACTTCTTACATGGTTTGGTCCATCTAAACTCTTGTCGTCTTCTTGGATTTATACTTGATTTTTATGTCTTCGGGAATGCATGATAGCCTAAAACCATATGGGCTACAATATACATAATGATATTATTCATTCAAAAATTTTTAAGATAAAATATTTAATGTTGAAAAAATTTACAGATTCCAATAGGCAACAGATATTGGATTGGTCAAGTCACCTCAAAATTATCAAAGGAATTGCTCAGGGCTTCTTTATTTACATGAAGATTCTCGGCTTAGAATCATACATCGCAATCTCAAACCTAGCAATGTTCTACTAGAGAGTAATATGAATCCGAAGATCTCAATTTTGGATTGGCAAGGACATTTCTAGTAGATCAAATCCAAGGAGAAACAAATAGAATTGTCGGAACCTAGTGAGTTTCAAATCATTACACCTATTTATTGTCTTAAAAAACAGTAGAATTACAGGAAGAAAATATGTGGCTTTGTTTGATTTCAGAGCTTTATTACATTGCCAATCTATTCTCTGATTAGTGTTATGTCAAACCCCTGTCAATATAAGGGATTGGCTTTATATATTAAATATTTTTGATAAATGTGCTGTTAATTATTTTGATACTTATATATTTCATAATTGGGTTGCAGTGGTTACATGTCTCTGGAGTATGCAATGCATGGCCTATTCTCCGTGAAGTCTGATGTGTTTAGTTTTGGTGTACTGCTTCTTGAGATTGTAAGTGGTAAGAAAAACAATTCCTATCGAGCAGAACGTTTATTTGTTTCTCCTTGGATTTAATCTAATAGAAATGTCCTTGCCAATCCAAAATCTGGATCTTCGGATTCATATTACTCTCTAGTAGAACATTGCTAGGTTTGAGATCGCGATGTATGATTCTAAGCCGAGAATCTTCACGTAAATAAAGAAGCCCTCGTGCAATTCCTTTGATACTTTTGTAGCGATTTTGACCAATCCAATATCTGTTGCCGATTGGAATACATAAATTTTGTCAACATTAAATATTTTATCTTAAAAAATTTTAGAAATGAATAATATCATTATGTATGGTGTAGTTCATATGGTTTTACGCTACCATTCATTCCCAAAGGAGTAAAATCCAAGAAGACGACAAGAGTGGTGGACCAAACCGTGTAAGTTGTCATGGCTTCTATTGGGCACAGAGTATCTTTTCTTCTTCTTTCATGAAAAATCCCAGGAGCCTCTAGGTTTCTGATTTGAAGTTTGGCAACCACCATAACCTCGTTCTTAAAGTCTACTACACCCTGCCTGGAGCTTCTGGATAGCCTCTAGGTACACTTCCTGATCACAGTGAAGAGGCTATTTTGAAACTCTTGGCAGGGTACAGCAGAATTTCAGAATGAGGTTATGATGGTTGCCAAGCTTCAACACAGAAATCTAGTGAGCTCTTGGGATTTTGCATGACAAAAGAAGAAAAGATACTCGTTTATAAATATGTGCCCAACGGAAGCCATGATAACTTCTTACACGGTTCGGTCCATCTAAACTCTTGTCTTCTTCTTGGATTTATACTTAATTTTAATGTCTTCGGGAATGCATGCTATCTTAAACCATATGGGCTAGAATATACGTAATGATATTATTCATTGCTAAAAATTTTTAAAATAAAATTTTTAATGTTGAGAAAATTTACAGATTCCAATTGGAAACAGATATTGGATTGGTTAAGTTGCTACAAAATTATCAAAGGAATTGCTCGAGGGCTTATTTATTTACATAAGATTCTCGGCTTAGAATCATACATCGTGATCTCAAACCTAGAATGTTCTATGAGAGAGTAATATAAATCGAAAGATCCCAAATTTTTGATTGGCAAGGACATTTCTATTAGATCAAATCCAAGGAGGAACAAATAGAATCACATACCTTAAGAGGTTGTCATCACGTTCTTCTCAAAAGGAATTGTTTTTCTTACCACTTTCAATCTCAAGAAGCAGTACACCAAAACTAAACACATCAGACTTCGCGGAGAATAGGCCATGCATTGCGTACTTCGGACACATGTAACAACTTCAACCCAATTATGATATATATATATAAGTATCAAAATAATTAACAACACATGTATAGAAAATATTTAATATATAATGCCAATCCTTTATATTGAGAGGGGTTCGAGAAAACACTAATCAGAGAATAGATTGTTAATATAATAAAGCTCTGAAGTCAAACAAAACCACATGTTTTCATCCTTGTAATTCTACTGTGTTTTAAGAAAATAAATAGGTGTAATGATTTGAAACTCATTAGGTTCCGACAATTCTATTTGTTTCTCCTTGGATTTGTTCTACTAAAAATGCCCTTGCCAATCCAAAATCTGAGTTCTTCGGATTCATATTACCCTCTAATAGAACATTGTAAGGTTTGATATTACGATATATGATTCTGTGCAGGGAATCTTCATGCAAATAAAGAATTCCTCGAGCAATTCAGTTGATAATTTTGTAGTGACTTGACCAAATCAAGATCTGTTTCTTATTGGAATCGGTAAATTTTTTCAATATTAAATTTTTTAACTTAAAATTTTTTACAAATGAATACTATCATTATGTATATTGTAGCCCGTCTGGTTTTAGGCTATCATGCATTCCGGAAGACATAAATATCAACTATAAATCCAAGTAGACGACAAGAGCTGAGTTGGACCAAACCATGTAAGAAGTTATCAAGGCTTATGTTGGGCACATATTCATTAACATGTATCTTTTCTTCTTCTGTCATGCAAAATCCAAAAAGTAGCACTAGATGTCACACCCCGAGCTTTTAAACATCACATGCATATTGTTTATGATATCTTGTTTGTGATTAGTAGTGCATTTAGGGGCTGCTTAGTGGCTACGAGAGATTATTTCGTACTTGAGTTACTAAGTTTGAAACATTGATTAGGTCATAATTTAGTGTGAATTAGAGTTCACATGCAACTGAGTTATTGTTCAAGAGATTGAGGAGTACGCGTTGGATCAATTTAAATTTTTAAGCTAGTCGGACCTTTTTGTCTCGAACCTTGATTAGGACCTAATTAAGTGAGATTTTGAGTTCGCGTGCAACTAGGTTGTTGTTCAGAATGTTGAGGAGTTCGTATTGGATCAATTTATTTTTTTTAAGCAAGCAGGACGTTTTTGTCTTGAAAACCAAACCACATGATTTTTATTCTACTAATATGTCAGGAGTTGATCCACGAGCTTATGGTTCACTTTTGGAGACCTTTTATTTTTCGGAAGCTAGTAGGTCGATTTTTGGAATTGTGAATAGAGATGAATTGTGGATAGAGATGAATTACGGATAGAGATGAATCGTGGATAGAGATGAATTGTGGATGATGATAGAGATGAATTACGGATACAGATGAATTGTGGATACAGATGAATTGTGGATAGAGATGAATTGTGGATATAGATGAATTGTGGATAGAGATGAATTACGGATAGAAATGATTGTGGATAGAGATGAATTCTAGATAGAGATGAATTATGGATAGAGATGGCTAAAAAGCACGACAAATCAAAGCTAGAAGCACGATGAATCGATGCAAAAAGTACGACACAAAAGGCTAGGACCTAGGAAGCTCGAGGTGTCGACCACCGGTGCACCTAGGAGGCGACTCATCAAGCCTATAGGGAAAATTTCGGCCATAGCCTTTCCATGCAGCTGCTGTAGGTTGCTAGGTGTCAAGAAAAGAGAAATGTAGCCTAGTGACTCACCAAAGCTAGCCTAGCTAGGCCGGACACGTGTCAGAATGCAACCGGCTATGTTTTCCTATAAATAGGGGTGGATTTCAACCTTTGAAGAGTACACCATTTAATCTGAATTTTTGTGAGTTAAATCTTGAGAGAAAGAGTGAAGTGAAGTGGGAGAAAGGAGGAAATCGATTAGTGAAGATTAGTGAAGATCAACTCGCTGAGAGGTAAAGTTTAGTTGGTTATCTTTGATTTTGATTTAAGTTTTCAATATGATTATTGTGAATCTCTTCTCTTTATTATTCTAGCATCTCTTGATGTTGATTAGCATTTTCTATTCTTCATATTGTTCTTGATGTTCTTCGTGTTCTTGACGAAGAACAAGCTCGTCCTTTCGAAAAAGTATCATTTTCAAAGTTTGATTCGTTTTCAAGTTGTTTTTCAACTTTGATCCATTTCTTTTCAAAATTTCTTCAAAAGTTGTTTTTCAAAGCTTGAACATATTTCTTTCCTTTTGATTTCAATACTTTTCATGTCAAAATTAGTATTTTCTACGTGGTGATTAAGCCGGTTTTTAACCGAGAAATCAAAGTGTTGTTTTTGCCTTCACAACATTTTCCTTTGAGAACTGTTTTATAATGTTGTGATGATGGAAACGAGTTAAGGTGTTGCATATCATAAATGAGATGTATGGGCGTTGATATGAGACATGCATACTTAACTTGTACGTTGGAAAGAATATTTGATGTTCAAGTATGGTTAAGGTGTTGCATATCATGAATGATATGTATGGGCATTGACATGAGACATGCATACTTAACGTAATACTGTGAAGACGTGACAGTACTGTGCACAAGAGGATGTGTTCACTTGTTGTGACATTCTGGCCTCTCCGTCGTACGCAGGAAAGATCCTTTCTTAGGATAACTCACTCTGGAGTACCGTATTGTACTCTGGGAGTAATGCCAAAAACGGAAGGTTACTTGTAACCCGTCACTCTGGCCAAGTGATTCACTCTGGGAGTGAGAGTAGTGGTGATCGTTGAAAAATGAAAAAGGAAAAGATCATTTTTAGAAAACTGAGTCTTTTCATTTACTTTCTTCTTCTGTTTTGAGATTTTATTGATGAACGGGTTTTCTTCAATATCTTGTTCTTCTATCTGCTGTCTGTCTAACCACTAGCTTTACTAAGTCATTTGGACTCACCGTTGTTTGTTAAATTCTTTTAGCAGATGTTCAGAATGTACCTGGAGAATTTACTTAGACTTTGACTCATGAGGTCTTGATACTAAGCTGGTAGTTGGGTCTGGGTCACTGAGAACCTAGACATCATCGTTGAGAGCATCCTGATTATATTTTCTAGCGATCATGAAGAGGAAGAGTAGAGGAGAATAAGATAAAGACCTATGTAGATTGTACTTAATTTAGTAGTTATTCTGCCATGTTTTGTAGATGTACATAGAAAGCAGAATTGGTACTCTTTTGTGATATAAGTTGAATAAAGGGTCTTGATGAGGTTTATTTATTTGAATCCTATTGTTTTAACAATCCTCCCACTGGCCGTAACCTCAGTTTAATAGCGGCGTCCATTACTATAAAACAACGCTTGAGGTCTTGACGGTCCGGGCTATTACACTAGATTTCTGTATTGAAGCTTGGCATCCACCATAATGTCATTCCTAAATTCTACTGCACCCTGCCTAGAGCTTCTGGATAGCCTCTGGGTACACTTTCTGATCGCAGTGAAGAGCCTATGCAGAAACTCCAGGTAGGCTGTAGTAGAATTTAGGAATGAGGTTATGGTGGTTGCCATGCTACAACATAGAAATCTGGTGAAGCTTTTGGGATTTTGCATGACAGAAGAAGTAAAGATACTCGTTTATGAATATGTGCCCAACGGAAGCCCGAATAACTTCTTACACTGTTTGGTCCATCTGAACTCTTGTCATCTTCTTGGTTTATACTTGACATTTATGTCTTCGGAATGCATGATAGCCTAAAACCATATGGACCACAATATACATAATGATATTATTCATTTCTAAAATTTTTTAAGACAAAATATTTAATGTTGACAAAATTTACAAATTCCAATAAGCAACAGATATTGGATTGGTCAAGTCACTACAAAATTATCAAAGGAATTGCTCGAGGTCTTCATTATTTACATGAAGATTCTCTACTTAGAATCAAACATCGCAATCTCAAACCTAGCAATGTTCTACTAGAGAGTAATATGAATCCGAAGATCTCAGATTTTGGATTGGCAAGGACATTTCTAGTAGATCAAATCCAAGGAGAAACAACTAGAATTGTCAGAACGAAGTGAGTTTCAAATCATTACACCTATTTATTGTCTTAAAACACAGTAGAATTACAAGGAAAAAAATGTGGCTTTGTTTGATTTCAGAGCTTTATTACATTGCCAATCTATTCTCTGATTAGTGTTATGTCAAACCCTTGTCAATATAAGGATTGTCTTTATATATTAAATATTTTTGATAAATGTGCTGTTAATTATTTTGATATTTATATATTTCATAATTGGGATTGTAGTGGTTACATGTCTCCGAAGTATGTATTGTATTGCCTATTCTCCACGAAGTTTGATGTGTTTAGTTTTGGTGTACTGCTTCTTGAGATTGTAAGTGGTAAGAAAAACAATTCCTATCGAGCAGAATGTCTATTTGTTTCTCCTTGGTTTCTAATCTAACAGAAATGTCATTACCAATCCAAAATCTAAGATCCTCGGATTCATATTACTCTCTAGTAGAATGTTGCTAGGTTTGAGATTGTGATATATGATTCTACGTCGAGAATCTTCACATAAATAAAAAGGTCCTCGAGCAATTCCTTTGATACTTTTGTAGCAACTTGACCAATCCAATATCTGTTCTAATTGGAATCAATAAATTTTGTCAGCATTAAATATTTTATCTTTAAAAAGTTTAGAAATGAATAATATTATTATGTATAGTGTAGTTCATATGGTTTTAGGCTACCATTCATTTCCAAAGACATAAAAATCAAGTATAAATCCAAGAAAATGACAAGAGTTCAAATGGACCAAACTGTGTAAGAAGTTGTCAAGGCTTCCCTTGGGCACATATTCATAAACGGCTATCTTTTCTTCTCCTATCATGCAAAATCCCAGGAGCCTCACTAGGTTTTTGTGTTCAAGCTTGGCAACCATCATAACCTCATTCTTAAAGTCTACTATACCCTGCCTAAAGCATCTGGATAGCCTCTGGGTACACTTCTTGATCGCAGCGAAGAGGCTATCCATAAACTCTAGGCAGGTACAGTAGAATTTAGCAATGAGGTTATGGTGGTTGCCAAGCTTCAACACAGAAATCTAGTGAGGCTCTTGGGATTTTGCATGACAAAAGTAGAAAATGTACTCATTTATGAATATGTGCCCAAAAGTAGCGGCGTTCTTTTTAGCGGTGGTAGCAAAAACCGACGCTGCTAAATGGGGTCTGTAGCAGTGGTCTTTATAGCAGCTATCAGTGACCGCCGCTATATGCCCCCTGTAGCGGCGTTTTTAAAACGTCGCTAAATGCCTAATTTGAAGCAGCGTTTTTGGAAAAAAAAGGCTACAAAAGGTGTACTCTATAGTGGCGGTCTCAATGACTGCTGCTAGAAATTAGGTATCTACAGCGGCGGTCACTGGGACCACTGTTGTAGAGGACACCTTTAGCAGCGTTTTTTTCCAAAAACGCTGCTATAGGTATAAATGCAAACAAAAATATATATTTATTAATTATAAGTTATTTAATGTTAATAATTATTTTATATATTATTTTATTCCTTTTAATATATAATTTTATTTTGTCATGTATTTGAAAAATTTTATTTTAAGGGACCTACTTAATAAAATATGAAATTAGAAAAAGTGTTGTGAAAATTGAAGTTGTTATATGGTCTTAGAGGCTATGATTTAGTCATTAGGTAGGTACATATATATAAAGTACTTAGGTTAATTAGCACATATCAATTATGTAATAAACACATACTTTTAAATTATAAGTATTATATATTATTACTCCCAACCTATTTTAATTAAGGTTATTATACTAATTATAAAAAATAGTGTAAAGAATATACATAGCTATGTATTTAATACTAAGTATAGAGATTTGTAAATACTATTACAATTTAAAACTGATTTTAATTTAAGAAAAGCACGTAACTACAAAATATAACTTATTATTGAAAAAATTAGAAAAACTACAAATTAGAAAAAAGAAAAAAGGAAAAAAAAGCTTTGAATTAAACTGTTGCTGTGAACTTCCCCCCCCCCCCCCCCTTTTTCTCAAAACGGTGACGTTTTGTCAACTCTCCCCCACTTTCCCTTCTGAAAACGGCCCCTAGCTCCCCCTTTCTCGAACAGCCCCTTTCCCCCTTTCTCACTGGTATCCGGATTACTACACCCGTCCTATACCAATGGCCTAAAATTGAAAGTCTCGGACTACGCCTTTTTTGCCTAAAGAAAAGGTTGGTTTGTTGACTCCCTTTCCCCCCAAGTCTCAATTCTCTCTCTCAGCCTCTCCCCTCGCACAGCCACCCTCCCGCACGACACTACACTCTCCCACGCTGGCCGCGCCTACCTTTGACAACCAGCACAGCTACTCTCCTCTATGTCTAATCACTTCTTCTCTCTTCTGCCACATCTCTCTCACCGAGCCATTTGGGTATGTTGTTCAACAATCAATCGGTGTTAAATAAATGAATTTGTGATATTTAGTCTTCAAAGTCTTGGTGATTCTCTCTCTATTAGGTTTGTTGATTTTAATTCGTTCAATTGGAAACATTGTGGACATATGTTATTGCGTAATTTTTCCCCCCTTTGTTTCTGATTTTTAGGGTTTCGAATTTGATTTTGGGGTTGCAGAAGTAGAGAGAGAAAAGGGGAGAAAATAGTGCTCAGATTTCTGCTACATTGCTGGTAATTTTTATCAAAGCTCTTCGCTGATTTCGGGAGCTTGTTTCCTTTCCAAGCCACCTTGCTTCTTATACTTCTCCGTCAACGTTGTTATAATTGACTTCAAACTCACAATGTTAAATCCACATTTTTTCTTGCCAATACGTCGTGCATCTTTCTTTAAAGTCTCCGAGTTCTATACTTTTATCCTCTTTTTTTCTATTTTGTTTTGCTGGTATTTGTTTGTTGCAATGCACAATTTTGAGGTGTTATAATTATTAAACATCAGTGGCCTTGATGAGGAGACACGATTGTCGATCAGGGAAGAAAAAAAAGTTACGGTACATTCTTTACAATGTAGGATAGTAAATGAACAAATAATATAGTGATCAAAAGATTATTGCCTTGAACTCATATGTAGATTTTTTTTTCGGGTAACTAACTCCAATGTAGATTCTCATTAGATTTAATCAGTGTTTCTAGCAAATAAGTTTCTGAATGCCTTTATCAAATTGTAGTGTTAAAAAAGGAAAATTAAAACATCTTTTTTTGATAAGGTATTCTAGTTTGAGCATTGAATATATGGTTTACAAGAGATGTCATTGGCTCTTATGAGCTGCGCTGAATATATAGTTTCCAAGGGATGTATGTTATTGACTCTTATGAGCCTTGAATTGCAATTACTCTTCTTCTTTCTTTTCAACACCTTGTATGGATTATCATGAGCACTTCTTTATATGCTGCATGTTAGTTGCTCATTGAGTTCTGCCTTTCAATATAATCATCTTGAGAGACTAATAAGAGTTGGTAACATTCAGCACTGGTTGAAAATTTTGGGTTGATTGGAGTGGTTATGTGAGAAAGGAATCCAAGACATTTCAATTGCAGCTCTTATTTTAACACAAATATCATTTGATTTCTTTACAAGTCTTGATTTGAGGAGAAGAAACCTCATCTAGAGCCAGTTGAATCTATGATCTCGAAGATGAACATAATGGATGTTGCATTTATGAATTTCAAGAATGAAGTCATGTTAGTTTGTTCTCATAGGATTCAATATATATTCATGTCATTTAAATTTCTATTTCATGTAATGCCATCTCTCGGTAATCAAATAGGTGATATATTCATGTCATTACATGTTCTGCCCTAATACTTGGAGTTAAGTGCATATGATATATTTGTGTGCTTTTTTCGAAGCTTAGAAACTGATTCGAATACATTTTCAGATTTGGTTGTTGTTCCTAATTGAGGGTTGATAGGTGAGTTGCTGATAAGGAATTGCTCTAGAACTGGTCAATGGTATTTTGATTCTCGAATACCAATTACTATTATTATTGTTTGTTGGTTTCTGTTGGAGATTGGAGTTTGTGGTTTTTGTTGGAAGGCGAAGGGCAGGGCTAACTATTACTTGTTGTTGGTTCTGTGGAGTTTATTGGAGATTGGAGGGGTAATATTATTGTTGTTGGTTCTGTGGTTTTTGTTGGAGATTGGAGGACAAGGTTTGTGTTGTTTAATGTTTAATGTTTGTTTGTTGATCTATGTTTATCTTTGTTTTTATTTAACTTTTGAGATCACTTCCTGGTGGATACCTCTACACTGACGTTGGAGGTCTAACTTGAGGTGAAACGAAGCCAGTCCTCTTTACGGAGGGATCTCTAAGTTGAATGGTGATTATTTAATGGATAGTTTTATTGGTTAATGTTTGTTTGTTGATTTATGTTAGTTGATAACATGTGATGAACATTAAAATGATACATAGCTTTTTTGTTGCATTTCATATAGTTATTATTGTCGCTCATGGACAAGAGTTTGGATGAAAAAGAAACGCGGGACAAGTGAATATGTATTTGGAGTCAATGAGTTTCTAAGTTTTGCATCTAAGAGTGTGGGTAGTGATGGGAGAATTTGTTGCCCTTGTGTAAAGTGCGTCAATTACAAGAGGTATAACATACGTACGGTACATGATCATTTGGTCCAATATGGGATGTCTACGGGTTACAATCATTGGTTTGCGCATGGTGAAACGTGAGATAGGGCAGCATCTAGTAGTCCTTCTATTTTTGTTCAGGATAGTCAAATGTGTGAAACATCAACTGGGATGCATGAACTATTACACGAGGTATTTCCATTAGAACCGGAAAGAGAATTCATAATGTACAAGAAGAAAGAGATATCCTAATGATACGGCTTCAAAATTTTATGAAATGCTTAAAGATGCAGACGATCCTTTGTATGAAGGGTGCACAAAATTTAGTAAGTTAACTGCTGTTGTACAATTATATCATTTGAAGTGTATGGGAGGGTGGAGTAATACCTCTTTTACGTGGTTACTCCAAACACTGGGTGATATGCTTCCTGCGGGTGCTAAATTGCCAAAGGACACTATGAAGCTAAAAAATATATGAAAGAGTTAGGCCTTGGATATGAAAAGATTCCTTGTTTGTCCAAATGGTTGTATGTTGTTTGGAATGAGAATGAGAAGGTGGAAGTTTGTTCAAAGTGTGGAGCATCAAAATGGAAGGGCAATGGGGAGGGAAATAATTTGTCACAGAATGAAGGTGGATCATCCAAGAGATACAAGAGAAAACCAGCGAAAGGTTTTGCGGTGGTTTCCTTTAAAGCAGCGCTTGCAGAGATTATTCATGTCCTCAAAAACTGCTTCTCATATGAAATGGCATCGCGATGGCCGTGTAAATGATGGATTGTTAAGGCATCCGGCCGATGGTCAGCTTGGAAGGCATTTGATTCTTAGTATGCTGATTTTGCTTCTGATCCTCGTAATGTTAGGCTTGGGTTAGCAGCGGATGGGTTCAATCCTTTTGGGAACATGAGTACTAGTCATAGTACACAGGCCAGTGATATTGGTACCTTATAACTTGCCTCCTTGGATGTGTATGAAACGTTCATCTTTAATGTTGTCATTACTTATTCCTGGACCCAAATCTCCTTCTTTCAAGATAGATGTATATCTAGAGCCATTGATATTGGAGTTAAAAGAGTTGTGGGATGTTGGGGTAGATACTTATGACATTGCTTCGAAAGATATGTTTAAGATGCGTGCGGCATTGATGTGGACAATTAACGATTTTCCTGCATATGGTGACCTCTCTGGATGGAGTACAAAGGACGTCTTGCATGTCCATGTTGTATGTTTCAGACTTGTTCACGGTGGTTGGATAATGGTAGAAAATTTTGCTACATGGGGCATAGACGATTCTTACCATTAAATCATAGGTGGAGAAGAGATCAAAGATCATTTGACGGTACTTATGAAATGGCTCCACCACCCACTTTTATGACCGGTGATGACATTTTGAGGGAATTAGAGGCGTTGAACATTTTGAGTCAAGTGTATGGAAGAAGCAAAGTATTTTCTTTACATTGCCTTATTGGAAGGATAATATGTTGCGCCATAATCTAGATGTGATGCATATAGAGAAAGAACGTAGTTGACAACATCATTGGTACATTGTTAAATGTGGACGGGAAGACAAAAGATAACTATAAGGCACGTCTTGACTTACAAAGCATGGGAATAAGACATGATCTCCATCCAAAGACACTGATGCAGGAAAGTTCATTTGCCTGGGTGCTTGCTACTCAATGACTCGCGAAGAGAAAGAATGCTTCCTAAAAGTGATAAAGAATGTGAAATTGCCGGATGGTTTTGCTTCGAACATATCACGTTGTGTCAAGATTCAACAACGTAATATCATAGGTTTGAAGAGTCATGACTGTCACATCTTGATGCAACATTTGATGCCTATTGCAATACGAAGATCGTTGCCAAGCAATGTTTGTTCTCCTTTAATCGAATTGTCATGTTTCTTTAGAGAAATTTGTTCCAAAACATTACGATTAGAGGACTAGATCGACTTGAGGCTCAAAATAACATTGTGTCAACTTGAAAGGATATTTCCGCCTTCATTTTTTACTGTTATGGTGCACTTGGTCGTACATTTAGTTGCAGAATGTAAGATGGGTGGACCGTTCAACTTCGGTGGATGTATCCTATTGAAAGGTAATATTAGTTATAGAAATATGTTACGTATGTTTCTCTTAACGTGTTATATTTTTTGAAATGTTGTTTGTTGTGTAGGTGCATGCATCATTTCAAATCTTATGTTCGCAACACGGCCGCACCTGAAGGCTCTATTGCTAAAGGATATATAGCAGATGAATGCTAACTTTTTGTTCAAGATATTTAGAATCAGTCCAACAATTTTTAATAGATCACCAAGAAATGTAGATGATACTATGGGAGGAATATCTTACGTTCGTCTTGATACAAAGGCATGCATGCAGCTCATCGATATATCCTTTTTAATTGCGATGAGTTAATCCAAATTCGCACGTAAGTGATGTTAAGACATATAACTCTTTCATTGAGAATGTTTATACCCAATAGAATTTAATTCTATTGTCCATGTAGAATGCATAAGGATCGATTGAAGGCAACAAACCGTAGTAGTCGACCCAACAGATTATGTCATCGATAAGATGCATAGGATGAATTTTGTGACTGGTTTCGAACTATGTATGTGTTATGTTTAAAATGTTTTGCATTGCTTGGTTACTTTAAAACTTATAAATAGTTTAATCTTGAGTTGCTGTCTGAGGAAAATAAGTTGAAAATATAGACGATGCGATGAAGCATCAACTTCCAAATAGAGTTCGATGGCAACAGGCTACACCACCATCACAAGAATCTACGCCACCATCACAACAAGCTCTGCCACCATCCCAGCAACCTATGCCATCATCACAACAAGATACGCCACCATCACAGCAAGCTACCGTACCATCATTCGAACATGATGAACCTTCGAACGATGACGAAACACTTGGTTTGTTAATAACCAAAATAGTGATAATTTTAGTTATTTGTTAGTGAATTTAATTTCACATTTTACACGTGCAGATGATCCTGGAGTTCGTAAAGCACGTGGTAGGACGCGCATGACTAACGTGTGGAATCTAAAAGAGGGTGAATGGATTCCAACGCAGTTTAATGACAATGGGCAGCCCCTAGGTGATGAAGGAGGTATTTTTAACAAATTCACGGGTTGCGTTGCCCGTGTTCCAAATCAAATCCCCCTAGATGCGGCGGATTGGCGTAAAGTCCCATCAATAAAGGAGGATTGTTGGAGCCTCATGACGGTATAATAATTTTATTCACAGTACTTAAATTCAATTATATAAGTTTAATAATTGACGCACCTAACTCTTGGGGTATATTTTGCAGAAAGCGCTTTACAATCCCCGAGCCTCCATTGGGGGATATTGTCAAGAAGCTGGTTCCTCAAAGATTTAGGAGAGAAATGGAGGAACTACAAGTGTAGTTTAAAGCAAAATTTTTCAATGAGGCCTTTACGCCTCAACATGTGAAAAATAATGCTCCAACAGACGTTAATTTGGAGCAATTTTGCAAATTAGTCGATTTTTGGTATTCTGATGCAGGACGGGTATGACATTATTTATTTGTATTATAATTTTTATGAATATAACTTATTATTAATTTTAATGTCTTGATGTTAATGTAGCATCGAAGTCAAGCTGGAAAACAAAATAGATCGCTCCAACGACGGTCCACACTGCAGGATCAAAGAGCTTCGCACGTTATGCTCACGTTGGTATGTAGTACTTTCATTAGTTTGTTTAATAGTATAGTATTTATTATTGTCATTATTATTTGTAATTTACAATTTCATCATTCTATATGGTGTTTGTGATGCAGGAAAAAGAGAAACAAGTTCCAATTGATCGAGCAGAGTTTATATAAAGCTGTCCATTCACGTTCTGACGGATCTCCAATGAAATCCGGACGTAGCAGAGAAAATAGTATGTCACTATTACATCAATTTTGATTTGAATGTGCAAATATTAATTCATAATTTAATTGTATGTTCTATTCTCTCAGAGGCGAATGGAGGAGATTGAACTGAATGATTCAGGAAGTTCACAAACTTTGAGCCAATCCAAAATGGGTGGCAGCATCAGTTGGTCACCATCTGACCGATATGCACAAGTGATTGGTCCAGAACGACATGGTCGCATTCGCGGCGTTGGATTAGGACCAACTCCTTCATCTCATCCTACCAACACCAACGTAATATCCACTCAGCCTGCATCCTCTAATAACGAGAAAATGATAGAGCAGCAAGATAAAATGAAGATGTGGAGTCTACAATTTCATCGCTTCAATCTACAATACAAATGATGGCTAAAGCTTAGGTAAAAATTTTATTACTTACCCTCAATATTACTATTGATTCTATTTATGTATTTTCCTAGTTAATTGTTTGTTTAACTTTTGTAGGAGCAACGTCAAAACCAAAATGTTGCCAATCCCAATCTCGACAAAGTTCCACCAACAATTCCGAGCTCATCTCATGCAAGCCGGAAAACGTTTCATGGTAAGATAATAACATAAATAAACTGCCATTAATTTGATTTTAAGTGTGTACTAAGCTCTTGTATTTGTATTTATTTATTTTTATCTTTGTTCATATCATTACTGTTTGTTAATTTTCCAATGTTGCAATGGCAGACAATGTTTTTGGTGAGGATAATGCTACTAGTGGTAGTGCAAATGGTGCAGATAGTGCCGGAGCAGATGGCACTGGTACAGGTGCTAAACTTGCTTTGTTTTAGAAACTGCCCTTCACTTATTTGTGTTTGATGTAAAACTTGTAAAACGTGGTTATTTAGTCAATAATGAAATATATTTTGTTTTATTACACTTTTTTATTTTTGCATCAATCAATCAAAATCTAATAAATTCAAATTACAGGAAAATACAGAAAAAAAAATTGCAGGTTTTTGCACATATATTTACTGTACCGTTTTTAAAACTGATGTTAAAAAAAAAAAAAAAACGTCAGCACATACCTTTAGCGGCGGTCACCAAACCGCTGCTATAGATTATTGAACGCAGATCATCGACTTGAATGGCAGTCATCGGAAACATGCCTTTTCACACAACATATAGCAGCAGTCACAAACACCGCTAAGTGACTACCGCTATAAATCGAGTCTTCGCCAACGGTCTTGAAAACCGCTGCTATAGGCTATTGTGACGGACCTATAGAGGCGGTCAAGACCGCCGCTGCTAAAACCTTTAGCAGCGGTTTTCGGACTTTTAGCAACAGTTTATGAGCAACGCTAAAAGTCTGATTTTTTGTAGTGACTCTTGTCTTCTTCTTGGATTTATACTGAATTTTTATGTCTTCGGGAATGCATGCTATCCTAAAACCATATGGACAAGATTATACATAATGATATTATTCATTGCTAAAATTTTTTAAGACAAAATATTTAATGTTGACAAAATTTACAAATTCCAATAGACAACAAATATTGGATTGGTCAAGCTGCTACAAAATTATCAAAGGAATTGCTTGAGGGCTTCTTTATTTACGCGAAGATTCTCAGCTTAGAATCATACATCATGATCTCAAACCTAGCGATGTTCTACTAGTGAGTAATATGAATCCAAAGATCCCATATTTTGGATTGGCAAGGACATTTCTATTAAATCAAATCCATGGAGAAACAAATATCATCACATACTTAAGTGGTCCTCATCACGAAGCTCAATAGGAATTATTTTTATTACCACTTACAATCTTAAGAAGCAATACACCAAAACTAAACACATCAAACTTCATGAAGAATAGGCCATGCATTGCATACTCCGACACATGTAACCACTTCAACCCAATTATGATATATATAAGTATCAAAATAATTAACAGCACATGTATCAAAAATATTTAATATATAAGCCATTCCTTTATATTGACAGGGGTTTAACATAACACTAATCAGAGATAGATTGGCAATGTAATAAAGCTCTAAAATCAAACAAAGCCACATATTTTCTTCCTCGTAATTCTACTGTGTTTTAAGACAATAAATAGGTGTAATGATTTGAAACTCACTAGGTTCCGACAATTCTATTTGTTTCTCCTTGGATCTATTCTACTAGAAATGTCCTTGCCAATCCAAAATCTGAGTTCTTTGGATTCATATTACTCTCTTGTAGAACATTGCAAGGTTTGAGATTGCGATGTATGATTCTGAGTAGAGAATCTTCATGCAAATAAAAAAGCCTCAAGCAATTCATTTGATAATTTTGCAGCGACTTGACCAAATCAATATCTGTTTCTTATTGGAATCTGTAAATTTTTTCAATATTAAATATTTTAACTTAAAAAATTTTGCAAATGAATAATATCATTATGTATATTGTAGCCCGTATGGTTTTAGGCTATCATGCAATCCCAAAGACATAAATATCAATTATAAATCCAAGAAGACGACAAGTTTAGATGGACCAAACCACGTAAGAAGTTGTGAAGGCTTCTGTTGAGCACATATTCATTAACAAGTATCTTTTCGTCTACTGTCATGCAAAATACCAAAGGCACACTAGATTTCTGTGTTGAAACTTGGCATCCACCATAATGTCATTCCTAAATTCTGTTGCACCCTGCCTAGACTTTCTGAGTAGCCTCTGGGTACACTTTCTGATCACAATGAAGAGGCTATGCAGAAACTCTAGGTAGGGTGCAGTAGAATTTAGGAATGAGGTTATGGTGGTTGCCAAGCTTCAACACAGAAATCTAGTGAGGCTTTTGGGATTTTGCATGACAGAAGAAATAAAGATACTCGTTTATGAATATGTGCCCAACGGAAGCCTTGATAACTTCTTACACTATTTGGTCCATCTAAACTCTTGTCGTCTTCTTGGATTTATACTTGATATTTATGTCTCCGGAATGTATGATAGTCCTAAAACCATATGGCCTACAATATACATAATGATATTATTCATTTCTAAAAAATTTTAAATAAAATATTTAATGTTGACAAAATTTACAGATTCCAATAGGCAACAGATATTGGATTGGTCAAGTCGCTACAAAATTATCAAAGGAATTGCTCGAGGGCTTCATTATTTACATGAAAATTCTCTACTTAGAATCATAAATTGCTATCTCAAACCTAGCATTGTTCTTCAAGAGAGTAATATGAATCCTAAGATCTCAGATTTTGGATTTGCGAGGACATTTCTAGTAGATCAAATCCGAGAAACAAATAGAATTGTCGGAACGTAGCGAGTTTCAAATCATTACACCTATTTATTGTCTTAAAAAACAGTAGAATTACAAGGAAGAAAATATGTGGCTTTGTTTGATTTCAGAGCTTTATTACATTGCCAATCTATTCTTGATTAGTGTTATGTCAAACCCCTGTCAATATACAGGGTTGGCTTTATATATTAAATATTTTTGATAAATGTGCTGTTAATTATTTTGATACTTATATATATCATAATATGTTTGTAATGGTTACATGTCTTCGGAGTATGCAATGCATTGCCCATTCTCCGTGAAGTCTGATGTGTTTAGTTTTGGTGTAGCGCTTCTTGAGATTGTAAGTGGTAAGAAAAAAAATTCCTATCAAGCAGAACGTGATGAGGACTTCTTAATATATGTGAGTATGGATCAGATTTTTGCTATGTTGTGTTACTTTTTTATGTGCATGGCAATTGAATGAAACCCACTTACTGCAGGCTTTGAGACGATGGAGTGATGGAACACGATTGGAATTATTGGATCCAGCTATTCGAGACCATTCATTTGCAGGAAATGAAGTTATTAGATGCATTCATATAGGCTTATTGTGTGTTAATAAAGATCCAGAAGACCGACCTATGATGGCAACAATTATTCTCACGCTTGAAGGTCACCCAAACCTCTAGTTACCGGAGCCAACACTTCTTCTTCAAAGTGGACCAAAGATCAAGCCTATGCCATCAAAGGATATGGGAATGAGAACTTGCCATGGTGTGTCAATGAAGTATCGATCTCAGAACTAAGCCCTCGTTAGTGTGAGCAAGCAAGCATGGCATTCTCCAGCTTAGTTCCAGAGGTGCTACATCAACATGAGGGATGGAGTTTGCAATGGATATCTCGAAGGCAAAACAATATATCACATCTTTTGGCTGCCTGGGTTGCTCAACTTCAATGTTTTGATTTTCTAGATTTAGCTGCTTTACCTTTATCTGCAATTTCTACTGACAATGACCCTTTGGATCTACCCTGAAGTTTTAGGTAGACTTTTAGTTTTGTACATGTATTTGCTTAGAGAAAAAAAAATGGTGAAACTAGAACCTAGGACAGTATAGCTTTTTCCCATTCAACAATGTCATGGGCCGAACAATTTGCACTTGGTTTCCCTCTTGAACATGTTATTGTTACTAGCTAGTACACTTGGAGAATGGAAAAGAGTTTCTCCAAAACTTAAGATGCCATATAAGATACTGTCCCAATAGAATTTCAAACTATGAGGTGATGTTTTGTATGTTAATCATTGCAACTCTCAGCCTCAAAGCCACGGTTGAGAAGATAGATTTGTCGGAATAGTGTGACATGCACTCGTCATACCAAATGATTGCAATCATTTTCCCGGAACTGCGACTGGTGTGTTTTTTTGGCCGTGTCCACCACGCATGCTCAGTATCTTTCAGTAGAGACATTTCCACAGCAAAGGAAGAGGCCGTAAACGGGGTCAGAGGTGTTTTCACCTAAAGTTGTGTTGTAGAATTTCATACTGCTATTGGCATGGGACTAGAGGGAAGAGACGAGGGAGTTGAGATTGGCACTGTAGGTGTTATTCCCATATAAAGTTATGTTAACACAGACATGATGGTGGTAACTGATCATGACAGTAGTGGTCTGGGTCAAGAAGCTGAGCGTGGAAAATAACAAGACAGAAAGAAAGTAATGATCGAAGGAAGGCATATTTCTGATTAATTGATCTATCCCTTCAAATATGCAGGATTTTCAAAACTAAATTTAGATTAGAGTTTTCAAAATCAGAGACTAGCACTGAGTGCATTCCAAAGTCAAAATACCGAATAGAAAGTTCATAGAAGGGCACCAAATAGAAAGTCCGCAAAAGGGCATCGAAATTGAAAATAGAGTCAATGGCCGCAGATAGAAAATTCTCAATATACTGTCTGCAAACCAGAATAGGTAAAAATTGAAGTTTGCAATAGTTGGTGATCAGTCACCTTCAGATCAATTTTGTAGCTAGCTCCTATTGCTTTGTTTTGGGTTGCGATTTGCTTGATCGGGATAATAGTTCTATTTGTCTATCTGGTCTTCTTCCATGTTGTTCAGGTTTTTGGTGTCTAATCTAATATGTAGTAAAGGCCCTTAATTAAAATAAAACCAGAGGTTCACTTATGGTTCTTTCCTTGATGAGTCTGATGGTTGTAGCTAGAAAATTCTCGTTTGGTTCTAGCAGGATTCTCGCACTCTTTTTTAAGAGATCCCTCTCTCCATCCATTTCATGTGTCAATCGGTTTTCAAAGGAAGATTTTAAAAATTATAATTTTTTATGATTTTTTATTTAATCTATTATTTTTATTAATTTAATTTATTGTTATAATTGTAATTTTTGTTAAGGTTGATGTATAATATGACATGCATGATGGTAATTTGTCAATTTAAATTATTCAAACATATTTTTAAAATTTCATAAAAATTCAGTCAATGAATTTTAAATTTCCGTTTCCAAAGACTACTCCCTAGAGTAACTCAATTGTCGTGCTCAGATTTCTTGGTTTAGTTTGTCTCCATAAATATTTAGTAGTTCTATTTTTTATGAGCTATTAGTTTGATTAATTTAATATTTATTTTATTTGAGAATTGTTAATATATATGTTTTAAATATAGAGAAGATCTCTATTCTCCCATAGTAGTAGGTACAGAAAGAACTAACGCTAGCTAAAAGAATTAGGACAAAGTTGTAGTTTAAAGAAAGCGAAGCAAAACTGAAGCTGCGGTCATCGGCGCCTTTATGGGTGCGGACGATGTGTTCAAGGTGGTACTTGGCGCGGTGGTAGTCGTAGCTACGATTGGAGAGGAGTATGGGGGAGCATCCCATACAGAAGAAATAGTTGGGCATGAGCAAGGACCTGTCCTAACCCTGGTGCCAGTTGTACCCCACTATCTCAGTGCTCACCACCACAGCGCAGTTGTTGGGGTTGGATTCAAGCATGTCCCTTGCCAAGTCCACCACTATGATCCCAGCGCTGCAGCCCATCCCGCCAAGGTTGTAGCTCAGTATGTTGCCCCTCATCTTGTAGTGGTTTATAATCTTGGCCGAAAGCAAGGGTGTGGGTTGAATGTTGTAAGGAGGAAAAGCGAGATCTTTAAGCTTCTTTGCAAAAATGCAACAATGAGAAATCCAAAATTGCAGCAGAGCTTACCTTGATGAAAGATTTGCCAGAAAGTTCCAAATCCCAGGTAACTATTCAGCAGGATGCCTATGATAGATTACTTCCAATTCCTCATTGTTCTGGTTGGGTGGAAAACCTTAGTTTCAGACAATATAACATATAACCTACTAAGTTCATGAAGAATATTATACAATTATGTAACACTATATATAGTAGCAGTTTATCATAACTTAATGCACTAAAATGAGAGAAACCAAGCCTTGCTTCCCTCAGTCATCCTCAAGATCAGGTACCATCCTCAACTTCCTTCTCATAACAACACTCTTTGGCGATGCACTAGAAGTTGCTTCATCCCCTGAATCCTCCAACTCATCTCCCGATTGCTGACGAGACAAATGATCTAAATTGTTAGCAGGTGAAACACCTAATCGATTTTTGCTTGCAATCTTTCTCGTTGGAGAGATCCTTGGAGACGCAATAGGTGCCACATCATCCTCCAAAATTTTCAGCTGATCTAAGGAATGATCCAAATTGTTCACATGTGCAACAATCAACGGATTTCCACTGCCCATGGCAGTAACTTCACCTTCTACAGTTCCATTTAGACAGTCGTGGTTAAAAGCCACATCTACATCCATTCCTGCAGATTCCAACTTTCTGCATTAGCTGCTAACGTTCCTGAAAAGATATGAAATAGTATAAGTTTCGTACATGCTTAGTGAATGGTCCCATATTCTCCTGAGCAGTGGTGGAACCAGGATTAATATCCAACGGTGTCAAACTTTAAAGACGAAATGACCAAAAAAAATTTCCTTCATAATGCAAAAAGTGTCTTAGAATTATAATAACGAAAAATGTTAAAAATATTGAAATACATGTATCGTACAATGTACTGCTACTGAGAGATGACAATTGGATCCTACGCATCTGCATTTTCTGAAAATGTTGCAAAATGGTTCGTTCTCAATAGTTTTAAAAATTTCCTGCTCGATGTATACCACCATACAATCATTCATCCAATCATCTCCCATCCTATTACGCAAATCACTCTTGATGATCTTCATCGCAGAAAATACCCTCTCAACGGTTGCAGTCGCAACTAGTAAGACCAATGCCAACTCAATAAGTCGATAAAGCAATGGAAATACAATATTCTTTCCAGTCTCAACCATCTTCATTGCAAGACCTCCAATATCTCGAAGCCTAGAAAAATCATCAACTCCTCTAACATCTCTAATGTAGGTGTTAAGCTGAGTTCTAAGTAACACACGATCATCTACTGTGAAATATTTTGGATAATACTCAGCAAAACGACATAACTTAGCATGATTAAATGCTGAAAATGAATTTCTTGGGTTAAGACATGCTATGCAAAGAAAAAATTATGTACTTGCTTCTGTGAACCGGTTATCCATCTCTTGAATGATCAAATCAAGAACTTGACAAAAAAACTTCCACACGAAAATGATAGAAATAAGTAATAGCTTGCCCTCCATGCCTCGAACGATTGCAAGTTGGTATAACATCTTCCATATTGGGCACACTAATAGAGTTATCCACACAAAAAGTCTTAACTTCTTCCAAAAATCCATCCCATTCATTCTCCCTCAATTCCTATAGCTGTTCCTTCACAACTCTAACCAAACCCATAGCATTAACAATGTCTTGATCCTTACGTTGTAGGGCTTGTGACAATTCGTTTGTAATTCCCATTATATTCTTCAATAAATGCATAGTGAATACAAACTCAAAACTTTTCATCTTATCAATCAAACTCATAGCCATAGATCTTTGGTCTGAGAGAGTACCTTCCACTTTTATATGTTCAAGCACTTCCAACACTGATGACCACATAGTGAAGAGACGGATTATTGTAAGGTGGTATGAACCCCAACGAGTGTCACCTACAATATTATGGGAAATTGGAATTATAAAACTATAAACAAAGGAAAAAAATTGAATGGTCTAAAGGATTGTAATGAGATATAGTAATTACCTAGTCATGCGAGACTGGTTTCTTGATTTTTACCCCTTCCACTAGAAATCTCTCCCTTATCCAACTGCTCCACTATATTCTCATAATAAATTTGCCGAAGAGCATCTTTCCTTTTACAAGAAGTTCCAACCGTACTCATAATCAAAGAAGTGTAATTGAAAAAATCACCAACTTGTAAGTTATTTTTTGCAATACCCGCAATAACAAATTGAAGTTGGTGAGCAAAACAATGGATATAGGTAGCATAAGGATTGTCCCTCAAAATAAGTGACTTCAACCTATTGAACTCGCCTCGCATGTTTGATGCCCCATCATACCCTTGACCTCTCAATCTGGATATTGACAACCCATGTCTTGCAAACAATTTATCTATAGCTTCTATCAAAGATTCAGAGCAAGTATTAGGAACATGTTCCACACTAAGAAACCTTTCAATCACCTGTCCACGTTTGTTCACATATCTCAAAACCACTACCATTTGCTCCTTCACTGAATTATCTCTAGACTCATCAACCATAATAGAAAAAAATATGTCCCCATTTTCTTTAATGATGGCACGTCTGGTCTCAGCTGCACAAGCATTCACCATTTCCTTCTGCACCTTTGGAGAAGTCATTTGGTTGTTTCCAAGAGCATTAGTCTTAAGTGTCTTAACAACCTTTTCATCACGTTGGCAAAACACATCCAAAAGCTCAAGAAATTTGCCTTCCTTATTCAACTCTCGGACTTGTCATGACCACGAAAAGCTAATCCTTGCCCCAAAAGATATGAATGATATCTAAAACCGCTGTTAAACGAATGCAATAAGCATTCTCTTGATCGTGCCCATGTGCGGATAACATATGCGACACACTTTGTCGCTGATTTCTAAATGTGTCACATTGTCTTCTAGCTTTATTGTGAGTACTATCATGTGCACCAACATGTTCACCAAAAACCTCAAATGCCTTTTTCTAGTTGCTAAATCCCTTAGATGTAAACTTATCTCCCCTGGACTTTCCTCCTCTAGGTCGCCTAAACAGATAACACCACAAGCAATATGCCTTATCTTTTGATATACTATATTCCAACCACTCAAAATCTTTGAAACCAAGTCTCCTAAAACCCCTCATTTCTTGCCCATATTGCCTTTGGGAAAATCATGGCCACGTGGTTGAAAAGGACCTTTGATCAAATACTCCCTACGAACTTGATCCCTAATCCCAACATCATATTCTTCAATGGGTTTACATAACCTTGGGTCAGCAACAATATCATTCGGATTAAATTCAATGCGAGGTTTTTTTGAAGTAGTTGTGATTTAAGAATTAGCAGTCACATTAGAAGTATTGGATGCCTCCACGCTTCGTGTTTTTTTTGTGAAATACCTTTCCATTATCTATACAAAACAAAACATATTCGATAATATATCAACTCATAATTTCCAAATATTTCCTAACAAATCCAGCAACAACAAACAGTGACCTCAAGCGGAAACTCGATCGGACAAGCAACAAACAGTGACCACATGTTTATGTAAATATCAATCTTGTCATTAAGAAGTTCTCACTGTCTTATCAATTATGAACAGAGATTATTTTACAATGCAACAAGTTTAATACTCCGATACACAAAGCATAGAGTGTAGGGAAAAGAATTAAGAATTTACAAGTTCATGAAGCAAGCAGCCACAGGCCCACAAGGCCACAACAAACAAAGACTAAAAAATTTCGCTAGAACAACAACTAGTCACAATCAACCACTGTAACAATTCAATTACAAGTGAAAGTGAAAGTGAAAACTAAAAGGACTACAATGTAACAGCAGAATGAAAGCTCTAGTGTGCTATGTTACACAGGGAAGCCCTTTTTTTTCTTTCCCTAATTGGTTAACAAATCACACAATCCCCAATATTAGCAATGCAAATATCATTATATCAAAATAATCAAATTCGAGGAAAAAAAATAGAGAAGTGAGCATTCTCTATCCATGATTCTGCAAAAGAGAGAGAGAGAGAGAAGTGGCTGGTGGACCGGTGGTGGTGGGCGGCCGGCAGAAGCTGCAGTGAACAAGAGTAAGACTAAGAGAGAGAGAAGATATCAAGATATGGGAAAGAAAGAGAGAGATTAAATCATTAAAATAAAAGTTTACTTGGGGGCTGGTGGGGAGCGGCTGAGCGTCGACAGTGGCTGGTGGGCAATGGGCAGAGAGAGAGCTGTGGCTGTCGGGGCTGAGAGAATCAGAGAAACCAAGTGAGAGAGAGAGAAGGGTTAAGTGTTGTCGTCGAGCAGGGGGCAGGGGCTGAGTTTTTTTTTCAAAGCAGAGTGAAACGGTGCGTTTCACTCTGCCTATAAGCAAAATAAAAAATGGCCTGGGCCTGATGGGGATCAGGCCCAGGCCGTCCAGGACCTAATGGGGTCTCCCCAAGTTGGCCTGGGCCTATGGGTATCGGGCCCAAGCCATCTTCTACTAAAAAAAAAAAACTACATGTAACTGTTTTTTGGGGGGACCAATGGGTGTCGGCTGCCATCCTTCACCCTCCCTTAGTTCCACCCCTGCTCCTGAGAGAAAAAGCTCTGCCAAATCTACTCCTTTCTTCAGAGAACCACTACTAGTATATTCAGTTATTCTTTATTGAATATAAATTTCCCTAGGACGTGAAGAAACCAGCTTAATATATACTACCCAGCTCCGTAAATAGTAACAGAATAATCCATCAATATCGGAACAAATCAAAGTACTTCATCATCTTGGATCTTTCATAAGAGCATGTTTAGGATTCACTTATGTTATGCCAATTCTTCTTTTTCTGTCCACCCTACTTTAATGGTATTTGAACTTCTTCGTCTTCTTCTCCATGTTAAATAGTCAAGTGAAAAGTTTATCCCAGATATATCTTGACACACACATAGACTTGAATGGTGTTGTAATATCTTATCTTTTACAAACAGAATTATTTGAGATTATGTTTCAAGGTTATGAAGTGATCTTGTCTACTTTATTCTGCTCATGGAAAGAAAAGAAGACGAAAGAAAAACTAGAGAACTCCGCCATTAGCAAAACATAATGCTTTTCCTGAGAAGCAAACAAATTAAGCATAAGTAGAATATGAGAAGAAATCCCTTACAGAAACGTTTCTCAAGTCCATATAAGCTCTAGGCAGGGTGGTTAGGAATGAAGTTATGGTTGTTGCGAAGCTTCACCGCTATGATCCCAGCACTGCAGCCCATCCTGCCAAGGTTGTAGCTCATGTATGTTGCCCCTCATCTTGTAGTGGCTTATAATCATGGCCGAGAGTGAGGGTGTGCGGTTGAAGATGCTGCAGTTCACCACTAGGACTCCTACATCCTTGGGACGCAGCCGGGTTTTCTCTAACAGCTCGTCAAGGGCCCCAAACATCGCCATTGAGGCCTCAGCGCGAACTTCTTTCATGGTTGCGCAATTTTCTAGGGACATGATCACTGATTTTGGGATGTAGGTTTCGTCCCCTATACCCGATGACTGCAAAATTCTCTTCTGGAATTCCAGGCTTGTCTCGTCAAACTTTCCCAATGAACTGCTCCTTGGACACCTGCGAGGAAGCGAAAATCTCGGTTGAGACCACCGTTCCCTGGGAAGGATTAGATCAAAGTAAATTTGCTTAGGAAGAAAATTAAGTTTTCGCATGAACGCGGAAAATAAGAAGCTCATTGTTACCTTGAGATCATCCTGAGGCTTGAAAAATGCAAAATCGATTAGGTATACAGAGTGCGGCCGAGACATGAATTGCCAAGCACAATCCCATTTGACTGGGTATTCTTAATTTGTTCCTCTCTTCACCACAAGGAACGATAAAGCGTGCTTAGTGATAGGGCTTGAACGCTAGCTCGGCTAGTGACAGTGAAAGGCCATGCAAAAAATGGAAACTCGCATTAAAGAACCTTAATTTGTCAAAGCTTTCCTTAAAAAGGCATGCCCTAGCTATCCCCACCACCCCCTTCTTGAACTAGACTCCTGACCTAACCCTATCACTGTTCAGGGTTTACTTTTAGATTGTAAATATCACAAATTGTAAAGTAGGGCTGTCCTAAGGCCAATCCGATTCAGTTCGGTCCAGTTTGGACCGGTGTAATCGGATTTACAGAGAGCAAGGCAACCGGACCTGATCGGACCAGCCATTCTAATGAGACCGGACCGGCCAAGGACAGGTTCGGTTTGGGCCTTATTTTAAGCTACGTTTTTTATTCTTTTTTTGGGCTTTTTTTAGACCATTTTTTGGGCTTCTTTACATCAATTTTTTAGTGTTTTTTTGCATCAAGTTTGGGCTATGATCTCAACCAAATTATACCACAATTGTGATATTTCTTCTACATCAAACTAAAAAACTATACTAATTACTAGGTTACTAATTAAAGAATTCTAAATCATAGATTTTTAAGAATAATAAATCATACAATAACTAAGACTTAAAGCATACATTTAAAGAATTTTAAACCCACAAACCAAATAGAAATTCCAAAATAAAGAAAGTCCAAAATAAAAGTATCAAATAGAAATGCTACTGGAACTAATTAGTAATTACTAATTACACTACTCTATTACAAGCCATAACAAATAAAAAATAATCAAATAAACAAACTAAAAAATATAATTAATACATGCCAACAAAATAGTAGAAAAATAAAATAAAGTCCATATCCATCATCAATTGTCCAATTGTCCATCTCCCATCAAGCTGTAAAAAAAAAAAATATATATATATATATATACTATGAAACAATAATGGGCATTATTATAAAAAAGAAATAAAATCTTACCATGAAATCAATCTAATTAGTCCTCATTGATCTCAATCCGAGCCACTCGAGAGTTAAAAGTTATTCCTAATAATTTAGGACATAAACATGTTGAAATTTTCATAAATATTAAATAACTAGAACTTACAAAATTAAAAAACTAACCAACATAGAGACATTTTGGGAGGCGGGCGATTTTGGTTGGTAGGGATAGGAGTAGGACTAGGGACATCTTGGCCAAATTCTAAATCAATTACAGGAGACATAGACGGTGCTCCCTGACCCTCTATGGTTGGTTCAGATTGACTATCCATCTAGCAAAGGTGAACAAACAATCACATGATAGTCAATGACTCAATATTATTCACAACTCACAAATCAAATCACAATTACGCCAAATCACACATATATTTATGCCAAATCAATAGGAACAGCCCCTAATTGCACAACAGCATGAAACAAGAGTGAATAAACATGCTTCTCAAGTTATCTAAATACCAGCTGCTTTGGTTTAAATAATGGGAGTACCCTAAAAAATATTTCCATTAACAAGAATAAAAGGTTAAATATTCTAGAACATTATCGAGGTTGTAATTGTATAACAAAGATTAAGAGAAAAAAAAAAAGCGACAAGTGCATAATAAGTTTTTTCAAATAACAAGCAGATGAAGTGAAGGGTTTGGCATAAGAAACATAAGACAAGAAAGGGCAAAAAATAAAAAAAATCAAATTCTTATTTACTAAATTTGCATATAGGACCTTTGTATCATATCATAAAGAAAAGTATATAACTTTTCACCCTATATCCTAAACTAATTATTCGTAATTGCAAATACCCTAGACAAAACTTTAAAAGAAATGCAATGGAAGAAAATTAAATTAAACATACTCATACTCTAATTAGTAATTACTAATAGTCATTTTCAAACTAAAAAAAATATTTGAAAAAAGAAAATACAATTTCAAAAACAAATTACAATTTCACAACAAAATGTTAAACATTTCATTTTTCCAAGTTTATTGCATTTAGTTATTCAAATTGCTACATTTAGATTGCATTCAAATTGTTAAACAATTTCACAATCAATCAAGAAAATTTCAGACACAATTTCAAACAGATTCACAACTTCAAACAAAACCAAATCCTCCAATCAAGCCCATCCTCCACAGTTTCACAACCTAATCTATACTCTAAAATTTTAAATTAACTAATGAACTACAATAACTAATTAATTAAATCAGTTCATAAATTCTTACCTCAATGGCAGTGCACTGACCACACACGGCAGAAATTCACAAATTAGTGAATCACAATCTTGTAACCTGCAAAGTCTCAGTAAATTAACTAAAATAGAGACGACCAATTAACTAAGAACAATATCAATTCGCACGCTTAGAGAGAGATCAAAAGAATTAAGAAATTACCTGAGAGATGAGGGAGAGAGACACACGGCAAGGGACAGAGAGACACACGGCAAGGGAGAGAGAGACACACGGCAACAAGTGCAACCACTTACCAGCAAAGAGAGGGAGGAGGCTGAGAGGGGCTGTGCGTGAAAGAAGAGAGGGAGGGGGCTGTGCGTGAGGAGGGAGGGGGGTGCTGCGAAGTGTGCGTGAACCGAAGGGGGGGGCTTAAAGCCTGCCAAAAACGAAGAAGGGTGTGGGGAAAGGAAGGGATTTATGGTTTTTTTTTTAACCGGAACCGAGACAGTATACTCTGGTCCGACACCGATTTCTATATATGAAATCGGATCGGACCGAAATACCGGTTTCACCCATTTCCGGTGAGTTATTCACCGGTTTTAGCAGAACCAGTCCGGTTTTGATCCGGTCCGGCCGGTTTTTTGATAGCCCTATTGTAAAGTGTAAACCTATGCATATGGGGGGCGAAAAAAAAGGGTGACCTAAATCTGTGCGTGACCTCGAAATAAAGCTTCAAAGCGCACTAAAACTCGGAGAAAATGTAGGCACCACGAGGACGAATATCATGTGGCAGCGGCTCAGAGACAAAATCGGAGCCGGCTCTTTCTTCTTTTTTTTTTTAAGTTTTTTTCATTTCTCTTTTTAACTGCGTCAGCAAACGATTTACATTCGTGAACAGCACGGTCCAATTGACGGCCGAGAAGTGATTCAGAAAGCTGAAAGTACAATCGAGCTGACAGTGGGTAATTTCTGCGTGACGAGAAATACTATGACATGTGATAGATATGAAGAGGCGGGGGAGAGATTCGAGAGAATAAGCACATGCCAGCTTCCGATTTAAGGGCAAAAAAGATCGGTTGGGATTTTCAATTTGTTCCTTATATGTAAGAAAATTTAAAAAATTATTGTCTGGATATTTTATGAGATTATCAAAAAATATACTTAAATTTTAAAATTATGATTAAAAATTTTAAATAAATAAAAATGAACAAAATTCCTAAATTAATTAAAAAATATTAAACCATAAAAATATTTTATTTTTATTTAATTTTTAAACATGTGTCATGCCACTCGAACTCATCAATTCATCAATTCTATTAAAAATCTAAAAGAAAATATGACCGAGTGAGTGATTTCATGACTAAAACTAAGGCAGTAATTTAGGCGATTTTTTAAAATCTCATGAAAACTCAGATAATATTTTTTAAATTTTTCTAATATTTATTAGTATATGATATATTTTTTCTTAGAAGATAGAATTTTAAGAATCAGAATATTAAACATGCACTTGTACAAAGGGAAACATAGGGCGAAAGTGAACTTGTCACCAACAATTCATATAATGATTCCTATTATATGAAAGGGACGAATCAAGATTTTATCTCGTCGACTTTCGTACCTTTCATGTAGCTTCCAAATTCATATATATGTAGCTAGGTGCCGATTGGCTATAATTACTAACTGTACATATTCAATTGCACCATCTGAACGAAAGGGACTGCTAACTCCTACCATAAATATCGAATCAAAGTCGCAGCTAGCTAGGCCTTTGTAATTCCTATTCAGCTATTGAAACCATTCGTGCGGGTGGCCGTTGGGAGCCATCAATACCATCTTCCAATCCAAGAATAGACAACGATGCGGACAGTTTACGCAATTAAGCAAACAGCAATTACTTGGAAGCTAAGATTAATATTAATGGCCCTCTTTTTTTTTTCCTACCCAATATTAATGGCTCTCACTTATGAAAAGTGCTCTGTTATGAACATAAAATAATGGGGAGGAATATCGGAAGAGGCCGTACGTGTTCAAAGAATCATTATCGGCCTTATGGTTTTCTTTTTCTCAAGTGGGGGATCGAATTTGACCTATTATATGTCTTCGATTAGGTGGGATCATGAGAATAGAGTGTCGAGGTCAGGGCCGGGGCATGGGCAAAAGATGAGGACACTTTGATTTGTACGCCATCCAAGAAGTTTCTTCTCAGTTAAAGGAGCAGTCCAAAAAAACCATCTGATTTCTCTCCTCCCTCTCTCTCGACTTTTTCTCTTCTTCCTTTTGAGAGTCCGTTCTCCTCCTTCACTTGGGCAGCAGGTGTAGTTTTCTACCCACCTGCTTGCCCATCGTCTCCTTACTAGTCTCCGGCCAGTAAGATGGTGTATATATTGGGTTGTGGTTCGTTTTTTCTTTGTTTTTTCTGCAGATTTGGGATTTCTTCTTCGACGAGCCCAGGCGATTTTCACTGACTTTTGTGCAGCTGTTTGACACGCGCCTTATGACCCGTTTCAGCGGCCACTGCTCTTCATTTTCACCCCTGTCCGGTAGCTCGGTGTTGGCGCGTGTGATCCCACGCGCCCCTATTGCCTCCATCTCCGGTGAGATTCGCTTATTCGTGCTTCGTCTTTTGTTGGGAGCCTCTCTTGTGCGTCTCCCTTCTCGACCAATGCTGACATAATCGATTCCAAGGGGAAGTGAGATCGAGGTGCCATGGAATGCATCCTCTCCTCCGGAGACCAACTTCGCCTTCAGCTTCTATCCCCCGCGTGGATTTGGGTCTTCGACCCCTTTGTGATTGTTATGGTTTATGGCTGTTTCAGGCTATTTGCGTTGGACCTCTGGTCCTTTTGCTTTTCTGTAACGAGCTCTATTACCTTGGTCATGTAGTCGGCCTTTTAGATCCTCTATGTTGTGCACCTTCATTTTGTACTCTCCCCATTTCTGCTTCTCCGTTTGTGTTTCTGGTTGTACAGTTTCTTTATTGTTGAATGTTATTGTCTTTGCTTAAAAAAAAAAAACTCCGGACGCCCTGTAATCTATAATCTAGACTTCCATATGCGATCGTAGGATTCCTTTGATGGAACAGATCAAGTTGACTAAGCAATTGGTGAAAGGTACGTGGAAATCTGGGTGGTAACATTCGTACTGGACATTTCAACAAATGCATGCGTCCGAAGCCTCGACTTTGTCATCAATATTATTAAATGCGGTACTCTATCGATCGTTAGAGCATGCATCTGAGCCTCAGCAGAAGCCAATCAAGGGCGCCCGTGATGTGCGGACTGTGTCCAATACTAAAAATTTACTCTTAACACAAGTTGGAATCACCGTAGCTTCGTTATGTTTTAGTGGTCTTTGTACTATGTAAAATTATTAAATTTAAGTGGTGATAGACTTTGCCCTAATTTCATGATGGTCCATTCTCTGAAGACCTTTTTTGCTTAGAAAAAAAAATAGCGCCCGCTGATGTGTAGGCAAGTGAAACTCCTCTTTACACTTCTAAACATATATCAATTAACAGATCTCATAAAGTCATAATACGCCAACGCCACAAAAGAGTATTAGCTTCTCAAACTATTATTTATAATAATATTTACTCAAATGATAATTCGGCGACTAAAAAGTAAAAATTTACCTTTCCGTAATTTTTTAACATTATGAATTAGATTAATATTTCCTTGAAATAAATTTAGAAAGTACATCAAATTTAGGCTTTATTAATTCACTAGTCCTTATAGTAGAGTTATTAGAGTCTCATATTGCTAAAGTAATGTGACTATTGTAATCAAAGGCTTATAAATAAATCTATCTGTAATCTCTCATACACATTAGTGAGTATATCAATATACCTAGTAAGACTTTCTCACAGTGGATGTAAATCTATGGACCGAACCACTTAAATCTCGTGTCTCACTTATCTCTCTCCTCTCTCTTAGTTTAAATTATTTTCTTTCTTTTATTTTTATTCTTAACAGAGAGGCTGAGTATAAAATGAGAAATGAGTACAAATATCCAGAATATTCCCCTGACTATCTCGACGAACTGCAAAAAAAATAAGTCCCATGGGATCTGCAAGCTGCATCCACATTGATTTTATAAGAATTCGTAGGAGGAGGATTCCACAAAACTTGATTAAGAGTGGGTAAGGGTAATATAGATATTATAGATATAATTTATTACGTAGGTTGGTGGGTCGAGAATAGTAAATGTTACCACCAACCAGATGTGGATACAGCTGATCGAGGAATTGAATCGACTTAAATTCGTCATTGATTGAGAGGGGCCGCCAGGGGTAGGTGGGGGGCGCTTTTATCTTTGATCTCTTGAAGACAATAGTTGACAAAACTTTCGTCAAATTAAAACCACAAAAGTGAAAGCCACGTGGCTGGGAGCCCCCAGGTCGCCCCACGGTAGCATACTATGGATTAGAATTTAGATATATACCGCCTTCATGGCGACCACATATGCTCCAAATCGGAAATCATCAAAAAAAAAAAAAAGTTTGCCCAAGCGTTTAAAAGAGGTTGCGGGCAAGAAATGGGACCCAGAATTCCTCATTGATACAGCTCTCATTGCCACCCCAAAACAAAGTGGTGGCAGTTGAAAGACAACGATATTTTTAATGCTGGTGCTGTCATAATGGGTATCATTATCCATGATATCTCAGAAAAACTATTTCGTCTAAACCCTCTTATAAGAAATGACGTTTCACCTGAGAAACGAAAAGTCTTCCCACCAAAGAAAGACAAGGAGAGGCATTTTAGTTTTTGGTTTTGGTTGCATTTGAAAGAGCATCCAACATGTAAAAGGTATAAAGGCAAAAGGTTGGGATTTTGAATTTGGGGACAAGATCCTTGACATTGTAGGAAGATTGTCTTTGGTCCTGCCTCTGTTCTCTACTTTAAGGTTGGTAAGAGTATAGATGGCACTAGACGCATGCTCGTGATCATGGGTCATGAGAGAGAGAGAGGGTGTGTGTGTGTGTGTGTGTTTTTTTTTTCAAAGGGAAACAGCTTGCTCCCAAGGACAAAGCTCATGAAGTCAGTCTGTCCCCATGCCAATAATCGTAGAATAATATTAGTGATGGCTTGGCGTTATATTTTCTTTTAAAATTTTTTATTTAATGCCCTAAAGCTCGGTGATCTGAGAACTCTTCTTTTTTTACCTTGTCAGATCTTCTATCTGTCCTTGCTATTGCTTCATTAATGAGATCACATGAAATCAGATTTGCACCAAAAACCTCAATGTAATTTTCTTATACCGTTTGTTGCTTACAGCTGTGAAGTCTAAAGGACAACAAAGAAAAGGACCATAAGTTCTCCTCTCTCTCTCTCTACTCTCATATTTTGCAGCGAAGGGAATTGTTTGTTTGTGGAGGACGGAAACAACATCGATGGGCATGACAAGCAAAAGATTACAAGTATGCTACTTTATAGGCCCTGCTATCTTTTAGCTCTCTGGCAATCAATGGTCCTTTTGACTGAAAACCATTTCGAAATGTTATGATCCCAGCTTCCGATAAAATCTCCTCCAAATATGAACTTTGACAGGGGAAGTATCCCCAGTCGGAAAACAAAACAAATATATGATATTATATGCTTTCTTGCATCTTGAAGGGATATCCAACTCACTGTTATCGTTCTTATGATGCAAGTATGGAATGGTGAAGACAAAGGGTCATGCTAGAATTTCACAAGCTCTCCCTAGACCAAGACAAAATACATCAACTTCCTACAAAATAGCTCATAAAGGCAAGCAATACAAGATTTCACCAACTACTAATTCAGAAAATTGTTTATAAACCATACATAACAGGGCTGAACAAATGCCAACAAATACTAGATTGCAACTATTAACAGTGATTCGGAAAAAACAAGGCCGATGATCATTATTGCATCCAACTGGGAAGTGAACAAACATTTTGACTGTTATGTGCCTTAAACTTCCAAGAACCATCCAATATCCACATGGTCACAAAAACTACAGGGGACTCTGCACAAGCTGAAGTATCCAGCCATTCCACTGACCCCGAGGGACTCAGAATGGAGGCCCCAAAGCACTGTCAACTAGCCCGCATTGCACATCCAATGCGTGAAGAAAATTATTGTCCCTACTCTGAACTCTATTTCTTCATCCTGTCTGTAAACTGTTAAATATCGACACATCGCAATCGGGCATCCAATGCGCGCTGGAATGTATCTCATTCAAAGTGATCATAATCTCATGTAATGCCGAAAACTTGAACAGTTTAGCCATGGCATGGCATAGAAAAAGCTGTCTTCAACTCGTACGAGCGAAGGTAAGAAATATGAGCGAAGGTAAGAAATATATGCTTCATGAAAGTTTATGCGGAATTAAACTAAATAAATAACATATTTTCAACAAAACATCAATCAAGATTATAATTGCAATTGCGGATTCGATTACTTACCTTGATGCAGGAATTCGGGAATCCATAAGTTTCAACCTGCTTCACGATCCAATCCAAAGCTCCAGCGATTCAAAATAGAATAGCAACACAGATGTCTTGCCTCTAAGAGATTTATGTCACTCTCTCTTTTTAGGGATTTCTCTAATAGGTTCTGATGGCCAACCCCTTGAATATAATAGTTATATTATAGGCCTTGGGAAACTCTAGAGAGAGCATAAGACATAGGATCCTTAGGGATCTCAAATTCCAGCCGTAGGATTAAACTGAAGAAACTCTTCTTCTAATAAAATTAGGGCTTCTACTAATTACAATCAAGTCCATCAACATATTGTAATTGACCCCTGAAATTTGAGATTATTGCAAATATGCCCCTTTACATACAATTAATTCCTTCCACCAAACTATATTTCATATGAGATATTAGGACTGGATTAATTATTTGGTTATCGAGGGCACATAATTCTAACAATCTCCCACTTGCCCTCAGAACCAAATATCACCGTCATGTCCCTATCTCATGTAAACTTTGATTTCTTAGTTCACAACTCAATTGGACCACAAAAAAAATTTGAAATATATATAATATACTTTTTATGTATTCATAAAATAATTTTGCAAAATACACCGGCCGGATTTATTTTGGTCCAACACTTATATGAACATTAACTGAATATACTATCTCTCCAAGAGACCTGTGGATTCCTTGTTGAGCATTCATATAACTCATCCATCACGCACACAACCCAACATGTCCGGATATAGTCCTGAATGGACATCACCGTTGACAACGTCAAAGTATGTGTACATAATACATGAATAAATACAAACCTCTCAGGTCTAAGGACAATACCGAATTGTGATAGAACAACCTTTAACCTGACAGTGATCATTCCAAAAGGCGTTCTTAACGGATCCTGTTCAGTGTATGTACTTTTACATGACACACTTGTTTGCTTAAGGTCATACCTCAATGATGGAATTAATCATTCTCCGCACAACAAATGTAGACTTTATGACACAAAAGTCTAGAACAATTTCAGGCTTACAAGGAACTGAAAAATCATTATTCCCTGCCTTTGATTCATTAATCTCTAGCATGATTTTTCTACAAATGTTACCTGAACAAATTTACATACATAACATCTCATGTTACGTATAAACCATAACAACAATAATATATGTGAAAAACAAATAAACTTTTATTATCAAATAATAAAAGAAAAAACAAAACGTCAAACCCAATCATACATATATCTCAAACCCATATCCTTAATATGTTTCTCAAACACTTTCTGAGATAAAGGCTTTGTAAATGGATCAGCTAAATTATCAGCTGATGCAACCTTCACCATTGTGACATCACCTTTGGATATGATATCACGTATTAGGTGAAAACGACATTCTATGTGCTTCGTCCTTTGATGAGACCTTGGTTCCACTGCCTGTGCAATTGCACCATTGTTATCGCAGTATAAGGAAATAGGCGCCTCAATCGAAGGGACAACTTCAAGTTCTTGAATGAACTTGCGAATCCACACAGCTTCCTTTGCAGCTTCACTTGCAGCAACATATTCTGCCTCAGTTGTAGAATCAGCAGTAGTACTTTGCTTGAAACTTCTCCAACTAAATGCTCCTTTGCCAAGAAGGAACACAAATCCGGATGTTGATCTTCTATCATCAATGTCTGATTGAAAATCTGAATCTGTATATCCCTGGACAGTCAGATCCTCACTACCATACACTAAGAAATAGTGTTTTATATTTCTCAAATACCTGAGAATATGTTTCACTGCTGACTAATGTTCTGGACCTGGATTGGATTGGTATCTACTCACAATACTAACTGCGTGATTGATATCAGGTCTAGTACAAAGCATAGCATACATGAGACTCCCTACAACAGAAGCATAATGGCAGTTACTCATCTTCTCTCTTTCTTCAGGTGTTTTTGGACACATCTGCTTAGAGAGATGAATTCCATGTCTAAAGGGTAGAAACCCTTTCTTGGAATTTACCATGCTAAATCTAGCCAATATCCTGTCAATATAATTGACCTGTGAGAGACCCAATTGTTAGATGTATGCCCTCAAAACCAATCATTTTGCATAATTATGAAATAATTAATATTATTGATTAATCACTTGTATATTATTATGGGTACATGCAATGACATTAGATGTCATATTGTTGAGCAACATTGTAGAAAAGTCAGGCCAATGATTAATGAATCGGAGGCGGGAGTATGACTTTTCGATCCTTGTTGACTCACTTTGTTCTAGACCGAGATACATGATAATGTACAAATAGGTCTACACTCGTTGTGCCTCTATAAGATAGAATGATGGACTCCGTCATTGAGGTGGTGACCTTAAGCAGACAAGTGGGTGCAATTAGAGTACATGAACTGGATCAAGTATGAATACTTTCTGGAAACGATCACTGATGTAGAGAATGGTATTCAACACAATTAGCTTATGTTGTCCTTAGACCTGAGAGAGTTATGCAGGTTTGCTTGTTGTGTGCTTGTGCTTTGACTGAATCATTTGGTGATGATCTTCGTAGATCAAATATTCCAGATAATGTTGGGCCTTGTGCATAGTAAGTGAATTTGTATAATTGCTCAATATGGAATCCACCAGTCTCTTGATGAGGCAGTATATTCATTATGTCTGTATATTGTTGGACTCACATAAAGCGCTGCGCTGCGCTGTAAGATTTTGTGAAAAGTGTTTTCACTTTTTACTTATTAATATATGAAGTAAATATTTGCGAAAATGATTTTGGAAAGTTTTTGGAAGTCCAACTAGTTACAGAATGAGAATTAAGAATTATATGAGCTAGGACTTAATCGGTGATATTATTCCAGTCCTATTAGCTCATGTGGAATATAGTATGGTGGAAGGATAAATAAGTGTATAATTGTTAGCAAAAGGGATTTCACAAAAACAATCTCATTATCTCGGGGGTCAATTGTGATATGTTAATGGACATGATCACAATTTGTAGAAGCCTATAAATTCGGATTATAGAATATAAGAGTTTAATGAAAAAGAGTTTTTCATGATGATCCTACGACAGATATGAGATCCCTAAAGATCTCACGCTATAGCACAGTTGAGTTCTGAGCCAACCATTATAAATAGCTCAGAAACTCATTTGAGAAGAAAGAGAATTTATTTTCACACGAGAATTTATCTCTCTAGATTTTCTCTCTCTCAAAAGTGTGTGCGTGGATCTGAAGGAGGCAGAACACTTGGACTGCTTTGATTCAACGATCGTTTCCGCTGCGATCTCTCGATTCCAACACCAATAATCTCTTCTTTCGGTCTCTAAACACTTTGATCCGAGTATGCAGGATGCTTCCCCAAGGTCTTTCATTAAAAATTGGTTAGACAACTACATTTTCACAGATGACAAAGCCCCTACATCATTCCCAATGAGTAGTATGTCATCCACATAAAGAACCAAAAAGGTGATAGCACTCCCACTAACCTTCTTGTAGACACAAGGTTCATCCATGTTTTGTGAGAAACCAAACATTTTGATTGACTCATTAAAACGGATGTTCCAACAACATGCTTGTTTTAGGCCATAAATGGATTTCTCCAATTTGCACACTTTTGATTCATTTTCCCGAGATATGAAACCTTCTGGCTGGTCCATATAAATTTCTTCATGGATGTACCCATTCAAGAATGCGGTTTTCACATCCATCTGCATATCTCATAATCATAGTATGCTGCAATTGCCAATAGAATCCTTATGGACTTTAGCATAGCTACTGGTGAAAAGGTTTCCTCATAATCAATACCAGCCTTTTGAGTATACCCTTTCGCTACCAGCCTAGCTTTAAAGGTCTCTACCTTTCCTGTTGGTCCAAGTTTCCTTTTGTAGACCCATTTGCAACCTATAGGCTTAATGCCTTCTGGTTTGTCTTCCAAGGTCCATACCTTGGTGGAATACATGGAGTCCATCTCTAATTCCATGGCCACATGCCAATGCTTAGCATCTTTGTCTTTCACAGCCTCTGTATAATCACAAGGATCAATCTCCAGTCCCTCAGATTCCATTTGATAAATCTCATTTAACAAATTGAATTTTACTGGAGGTCTTATAATCCTTTTACTACGACGAGGCTCCTGTGTCTCAACAGGTTCAGTTTGATCAGTGGGAATAATCACTTGATCATCATTGTTCTCATTCTGCTCAGTCACTGTACTATCTCTTTGCTCATCAAGAGCAACTCTACTCTCAGTTTCATTCAAACTATAATCCTCTTCAAGAAAAGTAGCATTCCTGCTAACAAACACTTTGTTTTCATTTGGATTATAGAAGTAGAAACCAGTAGTCATTTTGGGATAGCCTACAAATAGGCACCTATCAGTCCTTGATCCCAGCTTATCCACATTAAACCTTTTAACATGAGCTGGACAACCCCATATCTTAATATGATTTAGGCTTGGCTTCTTGCCAGTCCATAACTCATATGGGTATTAGGAACTGATTTTGTAGGATCCTGTTTAACAAGTAAACAGCGGTCTCCAAAGCATGTCCCCAAAATGATATGGGCAACTCAGATATGCTCATCATGGAACGAACCATATCCAATAGGGTTCTATTCCTTCTTCTGCAACACCATTGTGTGTGGTGTGCCTGGTGGTGTGAGTTGAGATATGATTCCATGATCTTTAAGATAAACTTTAAAATCATCCAAGAGGTATTCGCCTCCCCTATCAGAGCGAATCATTTTAATGGACTTTCCAATCTGTTTCTCAACTTCATTGTGGAATTCCTTGAACTTTTCAAAAGATTCCGATTTATGCTTCATCAGGTATAGATAACCATACCTGGAATAATCATCAATGAAAGTAATGAAATAAGAGAAACCTCCTCTTGCCATGTGGTTGAAGGGACCACAAACATCAGTATGTATTAATCCTAATACTTCTGTGGCTCTAATTCCCTTTTCTGTAAAAGGACTTTTGGTCATCTTTCCTTGTAAGCAGGGCTCACAGATTGGATAGGGCTCAATTTTCAGAAATTGCAATGGCCCATCCCTTACCAATCTATTGATCCTATCAATATTGGCATGACCAAGTCTTAGATGCCACAAGTAAGTTGGATTAACATCCCTTTTTCCTCTTAAAGGATAACACACTGGAATCATCATTCTCAATATTATTCAAAGAATTATCAACATTCAAAAGATAAAGACCATCATAAATAATTCCAGAAGCAACAAATTTATTTTGAAACTTAATAACAAGCTTGGAATTGAAAAGAAATGAATATCCAGATAAACCAAGTTTTGAAACAGAAATCAAATTTCTACGAACTTCTGGAACATAAAGACAGTCTTCTAGAATCAAAATTCTATTATTAGATAATTCTAAACTAAAAACTCCGATGGCAGTCGCTGCAACAGTTGCACCCGTCCCCATCTTAAGGATCAGCTCCCCTTCATGGAGCCTTCTGGTCTCCTTGAACCCCTGCAACATATTGCAGATGTGAGATGTAGAACCAGAATCCACACACCATGAATTAAACGGACCATCCATTAAATTCAATTCAATTACAAGCATATCAGATATACCTTCAGAAGGTTTGCCCTTTTTAAGAGAAGCTAAGTAAACTCGGCAGTTTCTCTTCCAGTGACCGGGCTTGCCGCAATGGAAACAATTTCCTTTGCCTTTGTTCTTGTCACCTCCTTTGTTTCCTTGTTCACCTTGAACATTCTTAGCTGCCTGATACCCCTTATTATTTTTCTTGAAGTTCTTAAACTTGGGTTTCAGTTTCATATAGGCATTAGATTTCTCTGTGACCATCACAGTAGGTTTGTCCTTCTTGATGAGATCTTGAGCTGACTGCAACATATTGAGCAGCTCTGACAATGTCACACTCATCTTGTTCATATTGTAATTAAGGACAAACTGATTAAAAGAATCAGGCAGAGATGAAAGAATGGCATCAACTTTTGTGTCACCATCCATCTCAGCTCCCAAAAAGTCCAGTTCGTTGATGAAAGAAATCATCTTCAAGACATGTTCCCGAACTGGGCTCCCTTCCACCATTTTGGTGGACATCAGATTCTTCATAGCAGTCTGCCTAGCAGATCTGCTCTGCTCTCCAAACATTTCTTGGAGATGCAACATAGCCTGCAGCTGTAGCTATGCCCTCACAATCTTTCTGCAAAATTTTGAGATTGAGGCCATAATATAGCACTTTGCCATATTATCATCATCATGCCACTTGTTAAAGACTTTCTTTTCTTCCTCAGTGGCATTGTCAGGGCAAGCTCAGGTGACTCAGAGGTGAAACATAACCGATCTTATCGGCTGAGAGAACAATCATAAGATTTCTCTTCCAATCAACATAATTCGGTCCTGTCAACCGATTGTCATCCAGAATCCTAGCCAAAGGATTAAAAGTCATTTTTGAATCTGCAAAACAATTTCACATATATATTTCCATTAGATTCAGGTTTTTGAAATACTAATGGTACCACCCATTCGAATAATAAACAGATATATCAAATATATCACAACAATGAGAAATATAACATTTATATTCATGACATTCTAAATGGGTATCGAGAACCTCTACCTTACATGCAACAACAATTCCATTTTGGTAATCATTGTACATATCTTGTAAAGGCGAATAGCTACTATTCATCAAAATTTACATCATATGCAAAATATTTTAAAATATTTGTGATTCTCGATTTTCTTTTGGCCTACCTAAATAAACACATCTTATACTATTTTAGTACTTGCGTTTACTTGGTTTGTGCATTCCATTATCTAAGTGTGTTCCAAATTCTTGTGAGTTTATGTCACTATTTTAGTAGACACTCCCACTGAGATGTAGACACTTATCTTCCCAAGAGATAAACAAGAAAATTTTACAAAATTAAAATCGGTCTTATCCATTTTGCTTCAACCAATTTTAATCAAGTAAAACTCTATTTATTGATAATAGAGACCATAGGAAAAATTACAATAATTAATCCTATTTAGCACCCAAAAATTGGTTTTTTTTTTTTACCCAGCCCAACTTTTGGGCTGGGCTGCTGGGCCTTGGGCCGGGTAGGGCAACTGTTGCCCTACCCGAGGCCCAAGCGTTTGACCCAGGGCATCTCAATGCCCTGGGCATTGCTGGCCTGCCGCCAGCCTCCACGGCTGGCTTCGTTCGGCTAGCCAATAGCTGGTCTGGCATCGACCAGTATCCGGTGGCACTATTTATCTCATGAACAGTTTTTTTTTTTTTTTAAATAATTCCAAACGTTTACTATTCATAACTCATTATAAAAATTAATTTCATGGAACAAAAATGTGAACAGTAAAACGAATTTTCATATAATAAAATTCTGCACTATTCATAATAGTGTGTGAACAGTAATCGAAAAGGGTTTTGGCTTTTGATTCTCAATCAAAAAAAATTAGCAAGGTCTATATAATCCAACAATTGCAATCATATGAACCTAGCTCTGATACCACTAGTAGTTTATGCGGAATTAAACTAAATAAATAACATGTTTTCAACAAAACATCAATCAGGATTATAATTGCAATTGCGGATTCGATTACTTACCTTGATGCAGGAATTCGGGAATCCACAAGTTTCAACCTGCTTCACATCCAATCCAAAGCTCCAGCGATTCAGAATAGAATAGCAACACAGATGTCTTGCCTCCTAAGGATTTATGTCACTCTCTCTTTTTAGGGATTTCTCTAATAGGTTCTGATGGCCAACCCCTTGAATATAACAGTTATATTTATAGGCCTTGGGAAACCCTAGAGAGAGCATAAGACATAGGATCCTTAGGGATCTCAAATTCCAGCCGTAGGATTAAACTGAAGAACTCTTCTTCTAATAAAATTAGGGCTTCTACTAATTACAATCAAGTCCATCAACATATTGTAATTGACCCCTGAAATTTGAGATTATTGCAAATATGCCCCCTTTACATACAATTAATTCCTTACACCAAACTATATTCCATATGAGATATTAGGACTGGATTAATTATTTGGTTATCGAGGGCACATAATTCTAACACTTCAGACATTCATAATCTTAAATGAAGTCATCTAGGAGTAAATTTTGGCATATCCGTGGTCCCAACTGTGCTATATGTTGCAGCATATTTTAATGTGGGAGTAATCCAGGTTAACTGGTTCAGCCAAGTACTGGGACAGCTCAGCTTGCCGAATTATGTTCAATCCAAGATTTAATCTTTCTACTTCCATATAATGATCTGACCCCAAGTCGTTTGGAAAGATTTGAAGTTCTTTCTACAACTTCAAGCCTGCTCACGAGCTTGATTAAACCAAGCCCAATTCGATTAAACCTTTGACCATTACATTCATCATTAGCGTCCCCACCAGAAGGAAACAAATCTATTAAGAACCTCAGCTAGCCATCTCTAACCAACTGTGCCCCAGAGAGACATCGCTATAATGTTATCTGGAAAGTTAAAGAAAGTATACACTATAGATCAGAAATCCAATACATATAAATGGAAATAAACTCTTCAACCGAACGGCCAAGCCAGCGTGATGTTCTATGTGGTCCTTGGTGCGTTAAATGTGAAGATGATTTATTTCTTTTTCCCCTCTTTTAAATGTGAAGATGATTTATTTGTTTAGCCTGTCACTTTTTTTCTTTTTTCTTGTTTTCCTCTTTTCGTTTTGAAAATTTTATTTCTAGCCTAGTCCGATGCTTTTAGGCCTCTAGGGTCCATTTAGAGGGTCAGAAGAAAAGGACAAGAGGAGTTCGTGGCCGCCCGCCTGCAAGCATGTCTACCCTCCTGTAAAAGATACTTTCTGTATTTCAATTCCCTTCAATAGACTAGAACACTGCTTGTTTCGAGGTAGAAAGCCTCCAAATTCTCCAAAATAAGACAATACAGGTTTCTTAAAGCAAGAAATAGAAAAGCGAAACAGATATAACCCTGGTGACCAAATAGTGTTGAATCTGATGACAATGGGCTGGATTAAGTCCGGCCCAAACATATAGCTAATAGACTATATGGCCCTACTGATAATGGCCCAAATAACCCAACAAGTGAAAGCTCAAATAACCCACCCAAAGACCAAGTCAAATACAAACTTAAGCTAAACTAAAGTGAATTCGTGAACATCTTCGAAGCTTCCTGAAAGCCTTTAAGATTTACATGGCGTTTGGCAAACTAAAATTTTATCATCATTACAATTCTCTCTCTCCCTTCATTTTTTCACAAACTTTTTTCACTTTTTCACCAACTTTTTCATTCTCTCTCTTCACCTTTTTACTAACTTCTAAAATTTTACCCTAAAATTTTGTTCCCAAACACCATGTTAACTTTTCTTCTCCATTTCACGGGAACACACCCACGCGAAAGCATCCATCTTTCCTCTTCTTAACAGCGCTGAACTCTCTTCCCTTCAGCGTATAACAATGCTCACCCCTTTAAAACACCTTGCCCATAGGGTGAAGGAATTCATCTTGGAGACGCTGAAGTCGCTCCCACGTCGCGTCATCAGCCGTCTGGCCTTGCTAGTAAACCAATAGCTCAGTGATGGCTCTATTGCCAAGCTTCGCCATGCGGCAGTGAAGAATGGTGAGGGGTTCTAGTTGAATGGCTCCGAAGGAATCCACTGTAGGCAGTGATGAAAGGGGGTCCACCCAACACCCCAAATCCTTTTTCAGCTGGGATACGTGGAACACCAGATGGATCAGTGCTCCTGATGGAAGTTCCAAGCGATAATCCATTGCTTTGATGCATTCAATGACAGCAAAAGGGCCATAGTAGCGGGGTGAAAGTTTCATGTTGTGGCGTTGGCGTACTGAAATCTGTCAGTATTGTTGGAGCCTAAGGTAAACTAGATCTCCTATTTGAAATTCTCTTTCAGTTCTTCTGTTGTCTGCATATTTTCTCATTCTGTTCTGGGCTTTTTGGAGGTTCTCACAGAGAAGATGCAGCAACTGAACACGGGTTTGAAATTCGGTGTCTACAGCAGCCAAGATAGTGGTTCCTGCTTCATAGGTCAGTATCCTTAGAGGTGAGTGTCACGCCTCGTGCTGGTACTTACCCCCTCGACTCACGTATAGAAATCACATGCACATAATTTGAGGATTACAAGACGATAAAAACTTTTAGGATCGCCCAATGCCCTCGAAATTTACTTAGCGGAAGACTTGTAATTAAAATAATTATTTGATAAAAGGAAGGTCGTTAAGAAATTCAAAGGGTCGTAAATCAATTAAGAAACTTGAACAAAAAAGGTAAAATAGCACAAAATATTAAAAGGATATATTTGCACTTTACTAAGAAAAACCTTAGTCGGTTAACGACTAAAACGAAAATGGCAAAATCGTAAAAAGGATTGTATCGTAATATACACTTATTTAGGAAAATCTCATTAGCGAATTAGGTTGAAAATTGATTGGTGTCGTAAAAATATTAAAGCATAATTAAAGGAAATAAGTAAAACTTGTAGCAAGAAATCAACATAGAGAAATACACACTTTTCGTTAAATGAACACGGTTTGGTACAAAAGGGTCCTTTGAGAGGATTACAAAAGAATAGGCCTAGGTTATACAAAAATATGAGCTTCTATAGTCCACCTAGCCTATACAACTGCGTTTTAAAAGATCAAAGATAGTTTTGAAACACTGCCATCAAAAGAAAATAAAAGAAACAACGAAAGGAGGGTACAAAATAGGCTCTGCATCTAGAATCTCTTCAACCTTGAAAAAAAAGTTGACATCCTACTTAACAATAAAAAGGCAAATGCAAAAAAATATAAAAGGGGTTAGTCCTATTGACTCAATAAGTGAGGGGGGGGGGAGAACATGATACATACAAAGATAGAGCAGAAGTACAGTAGCAGTGAATAAATCGATCATAAAGCAGAACTCATAATAAACAATTTAATGCAGTATGAGCGATGCAATGTAGAATGATGCATCCATTTCCCGATCATTTCACTTTCTTTCTTTTTTCGATCCGGTAGAGGTGTGGTTACTGTGCATTGTTTAACCCCCAGAGTCCGAGTTGTGCGTCCCTCCTCTCCTCTAGGACTGTCCCATGCCTGGCACTAGGACCTAGTCACGCGTACATTGTTCCATCGCCAAAGGATACCTACCACTATCCTCTTAATGGTGGCTTGCACTATCCATTGTGAACGGTACCGTCACCCGATCTCAGGACCAACTCTAGGTATGAGTTTCATTTCAATTATTTCGGTCAACAGTATCCCCATACCCATGATATGTTGATGCAGCATGCTTTATCATATGCATCATCAATAAACAATTCATAAAAGACAATCAATGCATTGCACATAACATATAAAAATGCAATTAACGTATAAAGCAAAACAAATTCACAATTCACATAAGTCCATTATAAATGCACATATGCACTTTCACATTTTAATGGAAAAATATAGCACAAGAATGCATTTGAAATTTAATAGAACATTAAAGAGGAAAATTATTAGTACGTACTAATTATGTACTATTTATATTCTCATTAATAACTTAGGACTAAGGTTAATATTTAATGTTCTTCTTTTGATGCAAATAATAACCTTTTTTCTTTTAATTTGGCTTAATAATGAATTAATCATATAAATTATTAATCAATATCAAATTCTCTCTAAAATCAATGAATGAGGGCCTCTTGGGCCTTATTAGACCCTAATGGTCCTATCCCTAAGGTTTTAAGGTTTACTGGGCTTGTTTGGGTTATTGGCCTAAAGTCCATTAAGCCGCTAAACGGCTTTGTGATTTAAACCCCTAAATCTACTTTCGAGCTCAAATTTGGGCTATCCCATCCATTTTTAATTCTCTACACAGCCATCAAGTTATTTTCCCCGTTTGGACCTTTTTACCCTAACATTTTACGTGAAATGCTGAAACTGCCCTTAGAGACCTCCAAGGCATGTTTGGCCTTTCCCGATCTCTGATTGAGCTGAAATTTTTACAGGAACATCCTGAACACTTATAAAACCTATCTATAAAGTTTCATGCAAAAATTAAAAAAAAATATTAGGGTCGTTTTGGACAGCAAACACTTTCTTAACAAATCTCCAATTAACGTCTTTGCATGTTATAGATCTAACGTCAGTATGCCTTTAAATCCATGGACCACTCACCTTACTCCTATAAGTGAAATCATAGCACACACATATGGTGGGAAAATAGCAAGAAAAAAATGTACGCAAATCATTATCAATTTCACAATTCACACAAAAACATGTATATGATAACATTTACAAAATATATAATTTGTTAACTTTATCGTTGAGCTCTTTAAGCTCCCTTGCATGGCCTTACTTTGCCATCTTTACACTCATCTTTGCCATTCGACCATGATTAAAGTTCCCATCTTGCACCATTTTGTATCAAATACTTGAAATAGACATCAAGTTAAAGAATGATACATGGAAAATTTTTCAGCAACAACCAAAGCCAACTCGTGGCCTCTTATCCCCTCAAAATCCATGCTTTTGTCACTGATATGGCTTCAACAACCATTTTTAACAAGGAAGTCTTAAAAAAATGAAGGATTTCCACAAGCAAGCATGTTCTACTCATGTTCTCATATAATAAATCACTACTATGGCTTCCTTTCTTTCATTTACTAACTAAACATTTATATAGCATCAAACAGCAAGCCAAAAGCATGAAAACATGTTTTCCCCAACTAAAACATGACATAAAACATTATTAAAAACCTGGAAGAGTAAATGCCCCCTATAAAGCTCACGAGTCCTCTTTGTTTTTTTCGGTTCAATTGCTAAATTTTCTTTCGTTAACCATAAACCCACTTCTAACCATGCATATCTGTGTAGTTCTTAAAACTGGTCATTTGAGACATTTTTCTACAGCAAATCCAACTTACAATTCAGATTCCAAACATTGATCTTAACAAGCAAGGCCACTAAAATTTCATAAAGTAGCTTCCAATTTTCTTTCAAACTTTTCATCAAATACCTAAGGCACACCAAGATTCCAACACCTCAAAACCTAACTTCCTTCAAATACAACTTCACAAACCTAACATGCAACTAGAATTAACATCTAATTGTACATGCAAGGAGATTTGACAAGTGAAATCTTTGTGTCTCAACAAAAGGCTCACAGGTCCCCTTTATTAATAGATAAGAATTTTCTAATCCCCTTATCTCTTTTCTCCTTGATTTCCTTTGCTCTGACTAAATCTTCACACTACCCAACTACTCTCTTTCTCCTCCCCTTCTTCTTTCTCTTCTCAGCATCTTCCTCTCTCTTTCTCTCTCTACCTCTATCTCTCTCTCTCTCCCCCTTCCTCCTTCTCCCTCTTCTTTCTTTTTCTTTTTTTTTTCCTTTTCTTCTCTGGCCTCTCTCTCTCTTCTCTTTTTTCCAGCGTTGTTTATCCCCTCTCTCACTCTATTTCACGATTTCTCTCTCTCTCTCTCACCCTTGCCCCTACTTCGAATGAATGCATTTCCTTTAAAAAAAAAACAATGTTTGTTTTCTAAAATGATTTCCCACTTGCGTGAAGGAAATTCACGCAAGTGTTTCACCTTGTTGGGAGAGCGGGACACGTCCCCTCTCCCAGCGTTAAGTCTCTTTTTTTTTCTTTGGTTACAATTAAATAAACATTTTGAAAATAAATAAGCTCCCATAAAATCAAATAGCTAAAATAAGAAAAACTAATTAGACAAATAAAATCACATTAATATAAGAAAGAGAATTTATCAAAATCAAGGTTAAAAATACAATATTGAAACCAGGGAAGGGAAATTCGACAATATACTAAAAATTAACCAAATTACTCTAAAATATTAGAGGTAATAAAATCAAATTTAGACAATTTAAACACATGGATTGCAATAAAAATAGTGGTCTTAATTTAAAGATTAAAAATTAAAGGAAAGAAATTCTATAAGCAATTAATTAAATCGTAAATATTAAACAAGGCACAAATTTAGAAAATAAAATAAATACTAAGGAAAAGAACAATAAATTAATAAAGGTATTAAAAGGAAAACCTTAACACAAGAGTATCAAAAGTAGCTTAAAAAGTTAGGGGTATCACAGTGAGTATCCATACACAACCTCAAAATGAGATAATTTTGTGGAGATATGCTGGTTTGTATTGTAGCTCCATTCTGCTAGTGGTAGATACTGCATCCATTTCTTGGGTCTGTCACCAATCACACACCTCAGATAGCATTTGATGCACTTGTTAATTGCTTCAATTTGTCCATCCATTTGAGGGTGGTAGGTTGTGCTATAGTTTGAGTTGAGTTGAGTTCCTTGCATGCGAAATAATTCCCTCCAAAAATTACTAGTGGACATTGGATCTCTATCTGAGACTATAGTATTGGGTAGGCCATGTAATTTGAATATTGTTTGAAGGATGACTAAGGCCACGGTCTTAGTTGTGTATGGGTGGGTGAGGACCAAGAAGTGACTGTATTTTGTGAATCTGTCCACTACTACAAATATGACAGTATATCCTTTGGAGGGCAGTAAGCCATCTATAAAATTCATAGAAATGTCTTGCCAAGGTCTGTCAGAATGGGTAATGGTTGTAGTGACCCTGCTGGTACATGGTCTCATGTTTGTTTTGACAAACTTAGCAATGCCTAATGTATTGTCTCACTTCTTCTTCAGTCCCTTCTAGTAAAAATCCCTTGTAGCCTCTGATAGGTCTTTTCATACCCTGTATGGCCCCCAATGGGGCTATCATGAGCCATCTAAAAATTTTCTCCATAAGGGGTGGCTGTCATCTATAATGATTCTACCTTTATAGGTGAGGACTAGGGGTGAACGTTTTTGGGCCGGACCGACCGGCCCGATCAAAACCGGCCCGAAACCGAAACCGTCCGGCCCGGTTCGGCTGTCGGTCAACCCAACCCAAGAACCGATCGGTTCGGGTCGGTCTACGGTTTTGGGTACCCAAAACCGTAGACCGAACCGAACCGACCGGTATTTAAATAATCTTACCCCCCTCTTTTTTAAAACGGCGTCGTCTGCCTTCCCCCCACACAAACGACGTCGTCTGCCTACCCCCTCCCCCCCTTATTTTTTGGTTCACTGAAAACGTAGTCCCCCCCTCCCCCACACAAAAAACCCTAGCCCCGACTCCCCCTAAGAAAAAAACCCCAGCCCCGACTCCCCCGATGCCCTAGCCACCCCCCTCCCCTCCGCCGCCCCGCACCCCTCCGGCGTCTCAGCTCACTCTCTTTCTCTCTCTCTCTCTCCGCATCTATCTTCTCCGCGTCTCTCTCTCTCCTGGCCTCTCTCTCTCCGCGTCTCACGGGCCACGCCGCCTCTCCACCTCACAAGCTTCAGGTCCAGATCTCTCTCATTCGACGATTTCCTTTGTTTGCTGTGACTTGTTTAGTTTATTTAACATTTGCCTTTGATTTTTTGTTTCTCTGATTTATGAATTGTAGTTTAGTATGGATTGTAGTTTAGTGTTTATTATTCAAGAATATTAATAGATTTGAATATTTGCATTTTACAGGGTGATTTACAAAGTTACTAATAATTTCGTGTATTGCTATTACGAGAATTAAATCAGGTTTTATTCCTCATTTATATTTTATTTCAGGTTTATTATAGAGATTTTAGATTATGTTGGTTCTTGAGATCGGAGGTCAGGGCTAATTTGTTGTATTTTGGATGATTTTTTTAATTTTTTGTTATTGTTGGATTTTTTTGCTGATTGGAAGTTAAATATTTGCATTTTTTTTTGTTGGATATTTTTGCTGATTGGAAGTTAAATATTTGCATTTTGTTTTGTTGGATATTTTTGCTGATTGGAAGTTAAATATTGCATTTTGTTTTGTTGGATATTTTTGCTGATTGGAAGTTAAATATTTGCATTTTGTTTTGTTGGATATTTTTTGCTGATTGGAAGTTAAATAATTGCATTTGTTTTGTTGGATATTTTTGCTTATTGGAAGTTAAATAATTGCATTTAGTTTTGTTGGATATTTTTGCTGATTGGAAGTTAAATATTTGCATTTTGTTTTGTTGGATATTTTTGCTGATTGGAAGTTAAATATTTGCATTTTATTTTGTTGGATATTTTTGCTGATTGGAAGTTAAATATTTGCATTTTGTTTTGTTGGATATTTTTTGCTGATTGGAAGTTAAATAATTGCATTTTGTTTTGTTGGATTTTTTTGCTGATTGGAAGTTAAATATTTTTAGTTTTGTTTTGTTGGATTTTTTTGCTGATTGGAAGTTAAATATTTTTAGTTTTGTTTTGTTGGATTTTTTTGCTGATTGGAAGTTAAATATTTTTAGTTTTGTTTTGTTGGATATTTTTGCTGTTTGGAAGTTAAATAATTGCATTTGTTTTGTTGGATATTTTTGCTGATTGGAAGTTAAATAATTGCATTTTTTTTTGCTGAGTCTTTTGCTATTGATTAAATAATTGCCATTCTTGAGTTTTGATTGGGATATTTCGATTGAAGTTAAATCAATTTGCATTTTGTTTGTTTGATATTTTTGCTTAATGAAGATAAATAATTCATTGTTTGAATATTTTGTCTTGATTGATTATATTTGCATTTTTTTTGTTGTGATACTTTGCTGATTCGGACAGTTAAATAATTGCATTTTATTTTGTGAATTTTTGCTGTTGTTTTAAGTTGAATATTGCATTTTGTTTATGTTGATATTTTGCTGATTAAGCTTATTCAGTCACTTAATTCTTATTATTTAAAGTAATAAAAAATTAAGTAATATTTAGAAGAACCTAAATCAATATTGATATTTCTTTAAAGTGAACAAATGTTATAAATCTATACTGTCTCGCTAATCATGCTTAAGTTGTTTAGTTTTTTGGATTGTTGTAATTTGTGTTTTTTTATTTTAATCTGGTCTAGTATGAAAGATCACTCGCAAGTATCCCGTATAATGAGAACTTTTCCAATTAATTGACTTATATTAAATAGAGTGGGTGGGTGCATATTTATCTTGATTGTTATTAACCTCTTACTTTGATAATATCTGCCCCTAGTCACTCTTTTGCTTAAAAATGAAAGGAGTTCTAGAATCTTCATTAAGTATGGAACATCTTTTTCAAAAGTGTTGAGTTGCCTGACTCATTCACCTTAAAGTGATGCGTGTATACTTTGTGAAGACAATATTTATTGTCATTCTAGAGAAATGAACTCATCATGATAAATCACTTGGAATACATCAGGTAAAAATATATCCTTTATCGTTTGGTTTGCTTATAAAAAATCAGCCTACATTAGCTTTATAAGAACCTAGGGTGAGGGATATATTCCTAGTAGTCTATGATTCATTGCATTAGGTATAATGCTGAGTACCTCCCGACAAGCAATTGCTGAGTGTTTTATGGTAATAACACCTCTATTTTAGAGTTGGAGTTGTCTTAGAGTTTGAAGAAGTTTGAACTTAGATTTCAGATGTCATCTTGTATAACGGTTGCTAGGGATTGTTTCAAGATCTACAATGTACAGAAAGCAAAGTTGAAAAAATTTTTGAAGTCACTATACCGTAGCATATTGTGCTGCAAGCTCACAAAAACCGTCGTCCGCTGATATATAAGACCTTCCCCAAGAAGTACAATGGTCGGTGTGTCCATGTGATTATGCAAAAGGATGAGTCTTGAAACAGCATCTAGCTCAACTCTACCAAAAATAAGCTATGGTAGTTGACCATAATCTTACAATAATAAAACACTTAAATTCTGACTCTACATGGCAGTACCTTCAAGGTCCTTTCTTCTGGAAATGTTTGTGAGATATTAAATGTTCTTGCTCTATAATATGCTCTAACATTGTATTGTAATAACAGATAGAGAAAGGGCACAACATGTTCAAATTTTTTTTACCTCGATGCTTTGCTTGCCAAACCAAGTTCCGATAAAGTATTCCTCTTTATCTTCTCCAGGATAGGAATACTGAAAGATATAGCAATCTCCACCATAAAATTTTGACTGATCAGAAGCTGGAAGGAGAATCTTTTCCTGGCAATTCACACGCCAAACCTGTAAAACCAGGATTGAGTTACCATTAGCAACACAATCATAAAACAAGGTACAAATGAACTACTGGCTTACAACCATACGACAGTATTTCCCTGTGGAAAGCTTATGGAGTAGGTTAATTGACCAATAGTACAACGCATCCCCCAAATTGCTAGGACTCATCTCTGAAATATTGGCTAAAATAACAACTCAGACATGTAAAGGACCTAAAAGAATCAATAATTGTCCCGTAGATGTTCACCAAGCCCTTTCACTGATTTGTAAGAAAATGTTTCTGATGAAAATTTTCAATTCCTACCTTATGTCTCTGCACCAATATGGTTTACAAATTTGTCTAGTCACTTTTTTTTTTTTTGCATTTCATAAAATCCTAAGTTCCTGTGTCAGATATCCCAGCTATGTTTTGATCCATAGTTGGCTATCAAGATTTCAGCTCTTTCATCTTCAAGATCCCGGTTGACTACTTTATGTAAAGATAGATATTGATAAAGCACCTGTAGATTCCCTGTGCAGTCAATGTATGGTTGAGGTTCTTCTTTAACTGCATCAGATTTCAACAGACCCTTCACGTTGACCCCTTGGCGCTTTAGCAGTGCTACAAAATCATTGAGAAAGCACAGAACTAAGAATTGAATATGGTGATGATGACGATGCTGCAACTGCTGCTTATGATTATCATAACACGCTAATGATCTTAGTGAAGGATAAACCATGGCAAGGACCAAATCATCCAGAAAACAATTTAAACACTAACCTGCGACTTTGCCTCTACCATCCTCCGACACAGCTACATCATTTGTCTGAGGCCATGAATCAAACTTGGACCTGAACATCACAGTCTCAAATCCCTCGATTACACGAATAAGGTGGGACTTAGGCCGATCTGGGCCAGAGACTAATTCCTGTTTGGTAAGATTCATAATACTATGAGTGCCAGTAAAATTCAACATTGAAGTGCAGAACTCATATTGGATAAGAAAAATTATTGAGCATTACTTCTGCAGCTCCACTTGCATTCTTTCTTTCATCGAGAGAGGTGCTTCTCCCCATCCATATAAACACTTCTATCCAACAATCAAGCAAATAGCATTTATTTGTGTCTAGCAAGTCCCTCGTCAAAGATTCAGCCTCAACAAGTTCAGCTTTCCCCTTCTCAATGCTTAAAAAGCAAATATGTATCTGTCAGAACTACAACATGGTAGGTTTCGATAACTCATTATGATAAACGAAAGTCCAACTTACTTTATCATTGAACAAATTCTGTTGAGAAAATTGCACTGGTTATCTTTTTCTCATACATATAGTGGAACCACAGGAAAGTTTGACAACAGCAAATATAAAGTAAAGATAGGATGACGACGATGACAACAATCACTGTGATGATGAGACTAATGTGAACAGAAGAATGCACACACATAAAACAAATGGTTTCTCCTTCCCCCCAAAGTAGCCGGCCTCAGTAATGTCATAGGTTCAATTCCGTGTAGATGCAACAGCTGTGCACTTAACTATCTCCCCCACCCGCCCCCCAAAGAAAAAATAAAACAAAAGAACAGAATTGATACGTGATGTACAATGTACAAATTTCTAAAATTATGCAGTTTGGGTGATAGGGTACTAAAGGTATGCATTTGTGGTAGAGATACTAGGAATATCACCACAAGCAACAGAGGTCAAACCAAAACATCATATTACCAGAGTAGCTTAGTAGAGTGAGAATCAACTGTCTTGTCCTCATCACTAGCTGTTTTCCTGGGAAGTGGAGCAAAGCCACCAAAGAAACCCCAAAATTCTCCAGTTTCGGCATCAGCCATCAACTTTCCATCTTCTGCGTGGACAGATAAGCAACTCAAAAAAGTGATACCAGACACCAATCATTTTTGACCTTCTGAATATAATAGTCCACTTACCAATTGCAGCTACCTCGCATTTCCCATCATGATAAGTATCTTTAATGTACTGGACAACTTCTAGTGCTTTAGCTCTCTCTTGAATGGACGAATTGGAACCATTAAATTGAAAAATTTTAGACTTCGTATCCAGAATAAAAATGTCATCATGGTTGAGAGAAGATCGAGCAAAAGGAACCTATCACCAACAAAAAAAAAAAATCAACAAGGAGAAAAGACAGGATCTTTTTTGTATGCACAAACATAGACATTCTGACATATGTAACTCATACGCTAAGATTAATCCCTCATCAACAGAGAAGTTGTCCATATACTTGCCTCTTTTACATGGACAACATGTTTTCCTTTACAGACAAACAACCGTGTCTTGTGCTCTTCAGCTTCAACATGTTTGAATCCTGATGAAGCTCCGCCTTCTAGAGGTATTATACATGGTTTAAAATAGGACAGGAACTTTTCAGTTTCATGGCCCTGTACTTCGCGATACTGCACAGCACGTCCTCCAAGAGCTGCATCAAGTTCAACTGTCTTGATGGCTGCCGTACCAGCTTCATCCTGTTTGAACAACATTGTGGTCACCAAATAAGAATTTTTACCCTCAGACCACATAATTGTTCATGAACCTAGACTACGTGGCATCACTTGCCTGAGAGGTATCTTTACCAAGCCAATAATGGATGTCCTGACGCAAGGCACCGCTTTTTAAAGCAGTCGTCTGCAATTGGTTTCAGAAGTTAACAACTTAACAAGCATAAGGACATATTATTGATTTCCTGGAAAGCCCCAGTTTTAAAGGTGGTTGTCTGCAGCCAAGCATGAAAGATAAAAATGCACACTACATAGCCCGATTCTTAGACAGCTAGCAAGGTCCCCCCCCCCTTTTTTTCTGGGCAAATGCTACAAAAGAAGAATACAACTACGATAAATGAAACTTTTAGCACCTACCACCAAAATTCAAGGAATGGTTTACCAAAAAAATAAAGGAAGAAAGATATTCCGGCCACTGGAATAACAACAAGAGCTGGAAGTGAAATACTGGAAGCCACATTTAGCTAAGCAATTTTATTACAGATACAAGAGTACTGAATTTGGATCAGAATCAAATTGCTTACCTTCAGGATCACGTAGGAGTCCCCTGTAAAAAATTTGCCATAATTAGACTTTTGCACAGGAACAGGATGAAAGTTCTCAATGCGCCATATTTCGAGCCCACTTTCTATTGTCAAGGAGAATAACATGGGAACATTCCTAACAAAGACATCAAATTCCTAACCTGTATCTAGGACAAAAATTAACAACAGCAGCAAAACAAGTAAGATAAATGTCACATTTCACTGTAATGATAAGAATATTCAGAAGATAAAGGATACGCCTTTTGTCCAGCTCCCTGGAAAGCTGGATCCAAGTCTTTCATGGAAACAGACATATTGTTTCTGCGGCTTTAGCTACTTGATTTCCACAATTGGCTGAAAGCTATAAAAAGAAATAACCTGAAACATTATGTAGAACTAAAACGAGGAAAGAAGGATAAACAAGATTGGCAAATTACTAAAGGAACAGAAATAACCAAACATTTATTGTAGCTACTCTTGCCAGCACAGGAATTTCTTGTTATTTGTGAGGAGGTGCAAGACTGATTGAAGTTCAACACTTAAAATGAGGCAAACATATACATTCCCCCCTCCCCCCCCCCAACAAAAAACAAAAAAAAAAAAACAATGGAGATCCCAGAGTTCCCAAGAGGGATTTGATTTTGGCTTGGCCAGGGTGCATGTGATATGTTTAGCTTATTTATCGCAGGAAAAAACAAAGAGCAGTTAATTTTTCTTCAGGTAGATAGAGAGTTTATAATAATAACAACCATCAAAGAAAGAAGCTTACCGCCATAGATCGTGCAATGTTTTACCATAAGTAAAAAGAGCTATAAGACCTCCAACTTAGGAATTGAGATTGACTGTTGTCTTATCATCAAGATAGCTACAGTGACGAAATATGTTCTATGAGAGATGATTCCAGTACTTCTTGCAATCTAGTCTACTGTCTTCATCAGGTTTAGGTAGAGCCAACCCATCTAAGCTTACATATGCTTTCTTATTTATTCACAAACATTTTGAGATGGTGTCCACGACAATAACAATACAAGTTTCTTATCATGATTGACCAGAAGCTACAAAGGTATCTCAAGACATTTTCTCATCTCACATAACTCTTCTGATGTTCTGAATCAGACTAATATTTCCTGAGATGTCTCCAATTCATGCTTCAGAAAATATGGTTTAGTTTGAACTTTGATTCAATTAATATCCTCTGATATTTAATCAACTACTTATCATGTATTTTCAAAGATGGCTTAAGAGGTGAAACCACAGTAATTTCTAAAGGAACCTCAAGAAAAACAAGAGCTTATTTTCCCTTCAACTGGGCCACGAGATTGGAAAATCGTAGCAAACATGTTTTCGAATGACCTTAAAATGCTTTCATTATATGATTCCCGCCTTCGGTCTCTTAGTTTCAAAAACTACTAGAAAGTGTTTGGTCAGCCGAACCCACACAAAGCAACCAACAAAAGCTATGGTTCAAACATTTAGAACGGTACTTCTTGATACACATAAATAACATGTCAATGAGGAAACCCTACAGATTGTGCTTATTCAAAAGCACCATCACACCCAAAAATTTGAAAGTACTGCCGTCTATTTCTCAGCTGATTCAGCTGGTGTGACCTAAGATAACTAATCAGCCGGCCAACTGAATGGGAAATCAGGATATGTGAACCCCCTTTGTCAAACATATTGGAGTAAATGCATATACTGTTATAATTCTGTAATGTATACAACCATGAATAAATCAAACAGAGGACAACAATAAAACTGGGATACAGAAGAGATGTAAAAACGAAGTAACATATAACAAATTTTGTGTATTTGTAATAAGAAGCAAGGAGATGCAGCGGATTAGGTGGACGCCCGCATATCCAAAAGCGTTTGGCACACAACTGAGATACAAACGGAGACGAAATCCACAAAAGAAAAATAATCACTCGTAAACACACGCTGCACAACATCTACATTACAACTAGTTACACATAATAAATCACATAGAAAGCAGGAAAGACATCATCCACAGCAGAAAACGGGTATCACTGTTTCCAAGACATTCCATTGATACGTTGAAGATGTTACTATCTCCAGAAAACAAGCACGTCACATTTTTCCAAAAGTCAATTGTTCTCGGAAGCGGAACATACTTCTAACTTATTACGAGTAAAAAAATTCGAACTCTGATACCACGTGATTTTCGAAGCATTGAACTCCACATAAATTCAAGCACTTTCATCTCAATCATTTAATCAACTACGGTGCACTCTGCGCAAATCAGGCAACAGAACCCGGTGTTGGACCCGGATCAGTGAAATTCAATCATACCAGACACGTCCGCGAATCGGATTAACCCGCCACTAACAACAAATAAAATAAAGCTAAAGACATCGAATTTCGCTAATTTCGACGACGATACATAAACAAATGACAGAAATTTACACGTTCTAGCTTTTGAACGGGTATCATTCATTGGATTTAGAACAACAGAATTAACCCAGAAAGGCAATCATCTTCGAATAGGATGTGTGTGTGTGTGTGGGGGGGGGGGGGGGGAAGAGAGAAGGAAAAAAAAAAAAAAAAAGAGATGCCCGAATGTTGAGGCGAGAGTACCTGGAAATGAAGAGGAAATCAACGAAGCAGCAAGCCAGATCCAATCCAACAAGGGAGATAAAAAGAAAGAATCACAACGAAAATTTTGGTGGAGCAGAATAGAGGAAAAGCAAAATGCTGGGAGAGGAGAAGAAAGGAAAGTGATACAGAAAAAGAAAATAAAGGAAAGTGGGGGCGGAAGAAGAAGAAGTATTCTAGAGAGAGAGAAAAAGGGGGAGCAACAGAGAGAGAGGAAAGGAGGGGTTGGAGGGAATCATGACGATGATGGTAGTGCCAGGCGTGCTTATCACTAACGGTAGCAGCAACAGCTAAAAGTCCCCCACCCTCACTGCCTCACTTCTCAACTGTAAATTTTCTGTCCTTTTTTTTATATATTTAATTTCCTTTTTGATTAGTCTCCGCTAATATCTCCAGTTCATTCATATCAACGGTAAAAAACAAAAAATCAATCGGCGACAGTACTAACTTCAGGTGAAATCTATCGGTCGGCGTCGTGTTGTTGTTGTTACGTCTCAAAATTTGAAGGATTGGGAAGAGTGAACAGATCGATTGTAACGGTAAAAAAAAAAAAACACGCAGCTGCTGGATCCCACAGAAAAATGAAAAGGTTGTGTGAAAAAAGAAAAAGAAAAGAAGAAGCGATTCCTAGGTACCTACCTTTACAGGTAGAATTTGTTGTCCGTTGTTCTTGATGTGCTGGGATATTTGTATTCTATGGGAATGTGCTCCGTTCTTTTCTGGGCTTTTGGAATTTTTTTTTTCTTTTTTGTTTTAATCCTTTTATTTTCGCTTATTTCGATTTGGAAGAAAAACAGAGCAAGAAAATGACGGTCCGAGAAAGACTAGATGGTTGGCGACGGAGAGGGCTGACTTCCGCTTTGTGAGGTTTTGGATTCGAGAGAGAGAGAGAGTGTGTGAAGAAACAGTCTCTGAGAGGAAAGGACGGTCACCGCCCATCATTCATGCACGGCCATAAAGCCTAAGGTTGGGCTTCTTTTTTGCTATTTCTTTTGTTTTCTGAGTTTGAGGACCCCATCTTCGCTTTCTGTTTCTTTCTTTCTTTCTTCATGCTATGTTTTTATATAGGCTTTTTTTAGCCTGTTTCTATATTGTTATATTTTCCAGAAGATTTATAAGAAATTCGGCCATATTCCAGCACACAGCCACGCCCACCGATTCCCTTCTCTTGGATGGAATATTCTCTGGTTGGTCATTGGTTAATAGATAATGGGCCTCATGCCATTGCCCCTGGGTCAGAGACTTCGCCTTTACCCAAAAGAACAAAAGTGGAATGAATTCGTCAGTCCAATGCCGGATGAATGCCGCCGCCGCTACCGACCTCCACCGAAATAATCGACTCATTAGCAGTTCTAATCAACCAAATCAATGGTAGTCATTTCAAGGCTTTCCTTCTCCGACATCAGGAATGTTTGTCTGATGGTTTTTCTTTAACTTCCTTTTTTTCTTTTCTTTTCTTTTTTTTATTCCCTTAGATCTTTCCAATTGTAAGCTATAAGCACTGTAAAAGAGCTCTTAATTTATGTATGAAAAACATGATCACCTTTTATCTGTGCTCGTGTTTCGGAAGGGAAAAAAAAACCCTTCTTTAAACACACTGCAAATGTCAAATTCTCGATGTGCTAACTAGTAAACCATTTTGATATATACCTTAAAGTATGGTTCAGATTATTGTATCCTGATTGATATTTGTAAAATATTAAAAAAACATATAATATATCGTAAAATACATTATGTTAAAAAAAAGAAAGTGCAAAAGTTTTACAGTATCAGGTAATACATCAGATTTCCTGGTGAATATATATTGTAACGTATGAGATTTAACAGCTTGATAAAAATAATTAAATACAATACCAGTCCCCGAACCCCTCCAGTCGATCTATCTCGTCATGATTTTCAAGTTTTAAGCCTTAAAAATCATGTCATACTTTTGGAGAGACACTTTGATATGTGTTCGATAGCTTTTGTTATAGAAGCTCTTTCTCGTTTTTGGACCGAAAAGGAAACCTCGACTGCACTATTAAACTAATGTGCTAAAGTATCTGTAAAGTTCATCGATCGTTAACTCACAACATCTGGATATAAATAATACACGTGAAAAAAATTTCCCAGAAAGAGGAAAGGAGATTGTTTTTTCACTATTTAGTTCTTATATTCAAACGGTAATATTATGCTTTATAATATCCGAAAGCTACCTTGAAACATATTTTATAAAAACCCATGACCTCCTCAATCCCCTACCATTGAGAAAATCATAGTATAGTCGATATAAGAAATTTTGAGCTGCCTTCACGATCAACAAGCCTGGACCAAGATATTTTACGAGAAAGATTTATTTTAAAAGATGTTTAGATCTAGATCTTCTATCTGAATAATTGATGCAACACTATAAAAGTGTATTTCATAGATGGAATTTGCCCTCATTGTATATGGATTTAAAATGATTTAGGGTAAGTTGTGTATTATAAAAATGCACACGTAAAACTCTTTGGTCTGTTGTGAACATCATTTTAGCAATTTTTGTTCGCAATTATTCATACATTAATTCCATAATGTTAGAAGATGTTAATATAGAAGTTAGCCTATCAACGAAGGGATTTTACTATGATGCTTTAAGAATATGATTTTCTTTTTTAATAATGAAAAAAATCATGTATGACAAGTCATCGGAGTAAACCTATCTAACGGCACGAATAAACTCCAAAAATTAATTATGATATTCACCAAATAAAGAATCAAACTATAACTTGTACACCGATTCACACAAATACAAATTTACGCTTGCCATTAGGACAAGCCCGCAATATTAATGGATAGATTTTCCTATATTCGTGAAATACTTTCACAGCAGTTATGATCTGAACTAAAATTTATATTCAACAAGAGGGCATCTTTTAGGAAAATGACTCTGGATATCCACAGAGAATATCATGAACATTCCAAATTGCTTGGTCATCTTGGCCCTCGAGATCATTAATTCAACTCCTGTTTCCTTGTTCAGAAAAAAATAAAAAAAAAAAATACTCCTGTTTCCTTGCTAGCATTCAGACATGCGCAGTCGTGCCGGACACCTTTTTGCCACCAGTCCCATTATTATTCTATTGGGGGCAGCTGTTTCGAGAGCCGTGTTAATATTTCTGATCAACCGTTGAACACGTAAGATACATCCATCCCATGCCAAACTCTTGCCTTCTTCTTAATGACTTCCCAAGCGTGGTTATAAAATTAGAGTTCACAAATTATTTCGTTCTCTTCAAATAGCTAGTCGATCGTCACCTTCTGATCATTTTCTGGCATTTGGGGTAATTAATTAATTGGGTGCCCAGTGCCCATGTCTAGGGAACATAACACATATATATCAGTACCTTTCGGACGCGCCCCGGCCCCGGCCCCGTGCCTTTTTCACGATCGTTCGCCATCGCCATTTTTAATGGGGTAGCAATTGGCTGGCTACCAAACCTTTTGCACACCATAACGCCAGTAATTTATATCTGCCTTAAAGCACAGCCGGAAAAATCTTCATCCAAGTGATTTAGACTTCTAACTATTCGCGTCTGGCATGCATTAAACGAAGTACTACTAGTACTCCTAAACCTAGTTTAGCTCCAATTACCTTTGGGAAAAGATCGGCTTGGGAAAGACTTCAATGTACTTCATAAACAAATTAGAGGAAAATTTTTATTTTAGTCGTCTGTCAGGGCCGGCCGGCGTGGTACTGTAGAATGTGATTTTTAGGCGTCATTAAGTACGTCATGAGCTCAAGTACTCCCCTAATTAATTAATTTACCAAGTTTCAACATCTTCCTAGCGCGAACCATACGCCAATTTTAAAGATTGACATAGCCACTAATTAAGCGTGTGTAGTTATTAATTATGAGTAGCGCTATGTTAGGTTGTAGTTATTAATATGTATCAATGAGGCGGCCTGGTGGACAAAACCCATTGCATATCCCACTTAAACCCTTGACCGTTGATCTGCAAGGCCTACGCTTGTGCTGCTGAACCGCCTATTAATAATCAGTCGGTAATAACTTAATTAAGACTGGTCGCATATAATGCTAGCTTCATCTTCAATTTCCTAGCCCACTACAAGAAATATGATCTATGTGGTATCCTTAATCCTGCATGTGTGGGAGAAGAGAAGGAGTGAGAAATGAGTTGTATAAGAGTTAAGTTTCACATTAAGACCTTAATTACTAAGTTGAATTGAGTTTTATAATGATTCAACAAGCTTCAAGAGAAACTTTAAGTAGTCTTTTTGAAGTTAAACTGCATATGTGACTAGCATTTTCTTTGGGTCTTTTTCAATCACACGGTAGTGATCAGACACTAGTTAGCAACATTTTTATTTTACCATGTCAAGATTGTTGGGCCGTTGACTTTTTTTTTTAATTAAAACTGCATTTATTCCAATAGGCTGAAAAAGTACAAAAGTTAGAGGGGTAGAAACCCCTCGTACAACCAAGAAAGACCATCTAAATGCTCAAGAGGACGGGGTAATTTTTATAAATAATTATGGAAGCAACTCAACAAGCAAGACAGTGCACAACAGAATTTGCACCTCTATAAACATAGTTTATCTGCCAACGAGAGTCACTTTGAAGATCACGTCTAATATCTCAAAAAATGTCCTGAATTCTCCAGTCTATCCGTCTAGGAAAGGACTAATTAAAGACTTTTCTTCGATTTTGCATGAACTAGATCTTAAATGATCTTTAGGCTGACGACATTAGCTTATGTTCTATACTAAAGGCAGAAGATACACGTGACATTACTATTAGTATAACTCACAAGGGTTAAGGGCGGACAAATTTCTTATATATTCCGTTAATACACGATATGAGGGTAAGTTATATATGAAAACTCACTTTCGAAGACTAGAAGGTTATTGGGTTCGCTCAAAGGGAAAAAAAAAAAAAAAAAAACAAGGTTTCGCCGTCTGAAGGACGTTGCGCGCGGCAACGTACCATGCAGCTTGAATCTGAAAAAGGCCCCAGCTCAATTAAATGCTCTCTCTAGATAGAAGTTGGTGTTCAAACTTAGCTAAGAGAAGGCCCCAGCTCCCAAGTGACCTTAGGCTAAGATGTAGTTGTTAAGGAAGTCAAGCAAGCTAAGATAGAATAGGGGTCGGAATTCCAGAAGTCGCAGCTTTAGGTTGTTAATGTGATATTACTAATTGGCAGTAGGTGGTTAAATAACTACTGGATCAATGGATTGTCTTCCTTGGTTTAATTAGCATCTTTTTAGTCAATCAGAAGTACTGCTTCATTCTGCGTGCATGCAGGCTGCATATATATATATATATATATATATGAGACATTCAACTTCATTGAGGTGAATGAGTGATCATCGTGGTTATCGGCTGTAAAGGGAAAGCGAATTAATTAAATCCTCTCTTTCTCGATGAAACATTTTCTTTACTAGCTAGAAATAGTTCGCATCCAGGCTATATATATATATATATAGCTCTCCTTCTTGTGCATGTTATAAACTTATAACAACTCCGCTTTGATTCCTCCTTCATACAGGCAGCCGTTTCAAAGTATTTACTCCCATTCTGGTTGTCGCTATGCCTGCATGTAATTGGCTCGAGGCTTTATGGAAAAAGCTGCTTCTTGTTTTCTTGGTACTGGTATCAACTTTGCAAGACTGTGCTAATGGAAAGCCACAAGTACCTTGTTTCTTCATATTTGGGGACTCGATATCCGACAACGGGAACAATAACAACCTCGTTACTCTGGCAAAAGCCAACTATCCACCATACGGGATTGATTTCCCCGCTGGTATTACGGGAAGATTTACCAACGGCCGTAATATGGTGGACTTCATTGGTCAGCATTTTTTTGCTTAATTTGTTCGTGCATAAATTTGTGTTTTTCAGTGCTGTCCATAATTAATCCCTTTTCTTTTGTGCATATGCTTCAATGCTAGTTTATATTGAGTTGCAATTGGTTTGGGAAATTAGGAAATTTTTTCGATACTCAGAACGGTAGTTTGGAGGTAATAAATTTAAGGAAGTAAAAGGTAATTTTCTCTGATTGGTTTTGTACAATGACAATTTTTGTTGACAGGCTCCTAAGATTCTGGAGATTTAACGTCCTTCGGACAAAATGAGATCAGGACGTACAAAAACCTATGTTAGTTAGGTTTGGCTAGTCGAATATGAAACTCGATTATCTATCTTAAACCCACCCAAAGTGACTACTATTTGCTGCAGATTTCATCAATTGCTATTCATTTCCATTGAGAGATTTTTTCTGTCTTTATATGTCAATATATAATCTCCATGCATCTTCGATTGACTTGGGGAAAAAAAAAACCCTCATCTTAATTAATTTCCTTCATATCGAGTCATGGGGTAAAGTTTGAAGGTAATTGACATGTGCACTACTCCTCGTTGCTAACTGCTGGACGCTGATTTCTCATTGCAGCTGAATTTCTGGGTTTTGACGATTACATCCCACCCTTCGCTACTGCTAGAGACCAGGAAATACTCACAGGCGTCAATTATGCATCTGGCGCAGCAGGAATTCGCAGTGAAACTGGACAACAACTGGTAATTAATAGTGCAGCACAACGGCATCGACCGACAATCAACAAGCAAAATTTGTGTCTCTCCGGCCGGTGCCGTTAATTATATGTGCATGCATGCCTAATGTCGATGAGTACCCCAAAACTGAGAATATTAGATCGTTAATTAGTAGATCGCATGAATTTGATAGTGTATGATCTGCTACGCCTTTGCAACATCTTGAACAGCTCAAGAATTGTTCACATGTACTATATTTGCGTGCGATCTTCAAACCAAATGAATCAAAAGAAGAATGAAACACTCTCAAAATTGACATATATATCTCTTGTTTCATCGTTGCAGGGTGATCGGATAAGCATGGACAGGCAGTTGAAAAATCACCGAAGTACGGTGTCGCAGATCATCACCATGCTGGGAAATCAGAACTCCTCCGCAGAGTACCTAAGCAAATGCATATATTCTGTTGCCATAGGCAGCAACGACTATATTAATAACTACTTCTTGCCTAAGTACTTCCCGACTAGCTCCCAATATACACAGGAACAATATGCTGAAGCTCTCGTCCTACAAGTCTCTCAGCAATTAAAGGTACGGTAAAACAGCTTCTTCATACTAATTTCCATTGTTGTTCCATATCGGTGTAGAAAAATTGAAGCTCTTCTGCTGATGCTAGACTTTGTACGAGTGTGGAGCGAGGAAAGTAGCCGTTTTTGGACTGGGTCTGTTGGGTTGCACTTTAGTCGAAAAAGCTTCATTCGGAAGTAATGTCGGTTCTCTATCATGCGTGGACAACGTCAACAATGCGGTCTTGCTTTTCAATAACCGGCTTAAACGGCTGGTACTGGACTACCTCAACAAGAGCCTAACCGATGCTAATTTTATCTTCGTAAATTCTTCTGGAATCGCGTTAAGCAGTTCGCTTTCTCAAGCTGGTAGATTACTTCAAAACCTAAAGCTCTTAATTTTCACGCGTTTCGCTACTTTTGCGGTTGGTTGTGAGATTCATGAGATGGAGTTTGCGTCAGGTCCCAAAGAAACAAATGCACCCTGCTGTCAAGTGACGGGGACTGGATTAGGTATGGCGCAATGCGATCCTTTCGGAAAGTCATGCAGTAATAGGAGCCAATATACATTTTGGGATGCCGTCCATCCGACTGAAGACGTATACGCGGGGTACGCAAGGAGAGCATACAGAGCTGAGTCTCCCACAGATGCCTATCCCTTTGATATCGAACGCCTCGCCCAGCTCTAATAAACCGTATATATGCAGCAAACATAATAAATTGACATAAATAGTGGGAGCAGTGCTATGTCCATGAACTCATAGATTCGCATCTTAAACTAGGGGTGAACGTTTTTGGGCCGGGACCGACCGGCCCGATCAAAACCGGCCCGAAACCGACTGGGCCGGACGGTTTAGGTCCGGCCCGGTTCGGCTGTCGGTCAACCCAAACCAAGAACCGACCGGTATTTAAATATACTTATCCCCCTTCTTTTTTAAAACGGCGTCGTCTGCCTTCCACCCACACAAACGACGTCGTCTGCCTACCCCCCCCCCCCTTATTTTTTGGTTCACTGAAAACGTCGTCCCCCCCTCCCCCACACAAAAAACCCTAGCCCCGACTCCCCCTAAGAAAAAAACCCCAGCCCCGACTCCCCCGATGCCCTAGCCGCCCCCCTCCCCTCCGCCGCCCCGCACCCCTCCGGCGTCTCTCAGCTCTCTCTCTCTCGTCTCTCTCTCTCTCTCGGCGTCTCTCTCTCTCGGCGTCTCTCTCTCTCGCGTCTCACGAGGCCACGCCGCCTCTCCACCTCACAAGCTTCCAGGTCCAGATCTCTCTCATTCGACGATTTCCTTTGTTTGCTGTGACTTGTTTAGTTTATTTAACATTTGCCTTTGATTTTTTGTTTCTCTGATTTATGAATTGTAGTTTAGTGTGGATTGTAGTTTAGTGTTTATTATTCAAGAATATTAATAGATTTGAATATTTGCATTTTACAGGGTGATTTACAAAGTTGCTAATAATTTCGTGTATTGCTATTGACGAGAATTAAATCAGGTTTGTATTTCCCATTTTACTATTTTAAATCAGGTTTATGATAGAGATTGGAAGTTAGGATTATGTTGGTTCTGTGGAGATCGGAGGTCAGGGCTAATTTGTTGTCGGATTTGGATGAATTTTTAGTTTTGTTTTGTTGGATATTTTTGCTGATTGGAAGTTAAATATTGCATTTTGTTTTGTTGGATATTTTTGCTGATTGGAAGTTAAATAATTGCATTTTGTTTTGTTGGATATTTTTGCTGATTGGAAGTTAAATAATTGCATTTTGTTTAGTTGGATATTTTTGCTGATTGGAAGTTAAATATTTGCATTTTTTTTTGTTGGATATTTTTGCTGATTGGAAGTTAAATATTTGCATTTTGTTTTGTTGGATATTTTTGCTGATTGGAAGTTAAATATTTGCATTTTGTTTTGTTGGATATTTTTGCTGATTGGAAGTTAAATAATTGCATTTTGTTTAGTTGGATATTTTTGCTGATTGGAAGTTAAATATTTGCATTTTGTTTTGTTGGATATTTTTGCTGATTGGAAGTTAAATATTTGCATTTTGTTTTGTTGGATATTTTTTGCTGATTGGAAGTTAAATATTGCATTTTGTTTTGTTGGATATTTTTGCTGATTGGAAGTTAAATATTTGCATTTTGTTTTGTTGGATATTTTTTGCTGATTGGAAGTTAAATATTGCATTTTGTTTTGTTGGATATTTTTTGCTGATTGGAAGTTAAATCATTTTGTTTTGTTGGATTTTTTGCTGATTGGAAGTTAAATAATTGCATTTTGTTTTGTTGGATATTTTTGCTGATTGGAAGTTAAATAATTGCATTTTGTTTTGTTGGATATTTTTTGCTGATTGGAAGTTAAATATTTGCTTTTGTTTTTTGGATATTTTTGCTGATTGGAAGTTAAATAATTGCATTTTGTTTTGTTGGATATTTTTGCTGAAAGTTTATTTGCATTTTGTTTTGTTGGATATTTTTGCTGATTGGAAGTTAAATATTGCATTTAGTTTTGTTGGATATTTTTGCTGATTGGAAGTTAAATAATTGCATTGAGTTTTGTTGGATATTTTTGCTGATTGGAAGTTATAATTGCATTTTGTTTTGTTGGATATTTTTCTGATTGGAAGTTAAATAATATTTTGTTTTGGGATATCTGATTGGAAGTTAAATATTCATTTTTTTTGTTGGATACGCTGATTGGAAGTTAAAAATTGCAACTTTTCATCTATTGAACTGATGGCACATGGAAACATTAAAATTATGAGACAGGAAAATTTCATTGGCTGCGTCTGAGTCAGTTGTTGATTATGAGTTAATGGAAAATGTAGAAAAATATGAAGAAGAAGCAGGTATTTTAATTTATATAGTCAATTATAATTTATTTTAATCACAATTTATATTTGTATATACTTTTGCTTTGATTTGGTTCAACAGTGGAGATCCTTGGCCCATTCGAGAAGCGTTGATGATTAAATGTTCTAATTTTAAACTTGCTCTAATTTTAATTTTTTTGGTTGTTGTAATTTTAATTTATTGTTGTTGTTAATTGTTAACTTTACTTATTTTTTTTATTTTTTTTTAGATAGTTGATACTTGTTAGTTGTTAGGGGGGTTAAATAGCTTTTTTTTATTTTTTTTTTAAGTATGTTGTTAATTGTTATTTATTAGGAGTTAGAACCATGAAGCATGCATAGTTACAAGTTAAATCGTGTGAAATATTTGAAAAAGTGGATACTTTTGGGCCCACTGAATGGTCAAAAAAAAAAACGTGAAATTATTTACTGTAGCGGTTGGCCGTCCAAAAACCGAACCAGTCGGTTCGGTTTGGTTTGGGGCCAACTGGTCGGTTTTCACCCCTATCTTAAACTATTAGTTTTGGTATTGCCATTTGTGGAATCTCTCTATATAAGTCGCGATATGCAAAATTAACAACAAAGATCGTCCTTACTTAAAAAAATAAATAAATAATGATAATTCTGGCTCGCTAATTTGTACTAATAATTTGTCTCTCCTTATAGTCGCATACCTTGGGTCCGGAGATGCACAAGAAGTTAAAAGGCTTTTGCTTTGCCGACTGAGAATTTTTTTTTTTTTTTTTACAATATCCACGTTTTAATTATTGAAATCTATGACTCTTTCACTCAATTTATTATTTTTATTATAATATATTCATCAGATATTTTTTATTATTTATAAAAAATTTAAAATTAATTTTTAATCTTTACAATTACAATTTTACTTTTATACAACGATGGCCAAACAAAAAATTATGAAGACAAAATTATTGCGTCAAGGAATCATTTTTTATTTAAACTTCTTTGGGTCTGTTTGTTTTGCTGTAAACTTCTTTCGGAAGAGTACTCACTTTCAGGCATTTGGAGAATTCTGTAAACTGTGGTCAACTGAAAACTGTAGCCTCATTTTCTGTAAAGCGGCTTCACCTGAACAAAAAAAATTGGAATCTCATTTAAAAAAATTATCACACCCTCCCGAGTCCCAACTAAATCCTCTCCCCCTAACACGTAACTTCCTCTTTCGCTAAAGGCTGCTCCCCTCCATCACTCTGTCAAGACTTCTCTCTCTCTCTCCCTCTCATGATATCGAAATCAGTTCTTTGGCTTCAACATTTTGAAGTCTCGAATCTAAATATTAAGCACAGATTCAAGTAATTTCTACCTAGATTTATTGTGGTTGTGTAATAATCGAGCAAATCCTTTATGTTAGATTTGATTTTGGTTTCTTTTTGGCTTCAAGGCACTTTGAATTTCTAGATTTACGATTGGGCTGAGTTGTTTAAACGATGGTAGTGCTTTCTTCCCCTCGACTTTCCTTGCTTTTTTTTGGGTAATTTTCCTTTTCTTCAATACAATGCTATAGTGTCAAATTTCAGTACTTTGAATCCTGTTTGGCTATGTTTGTTTACTAAAATTTTAGCGTTCTAAAATTTTAACACAATAAAATAATTATAATATAATTCTCCATTCCATCAAATCATTACTTTTCACTATAATAAATATAAAAAATTCATTTAAATCATCTCTCTCTTAACTTTTTCACTAATTTCAATACCATAAAATTTTAACTCTCAAATACAACCAATTCTGCTTCCGCTTGGAAATGTCTTAAAAAGAAAATGCACTTTTCTTGCCAACAAGTTAGTAAAATGAGCTTGGAGCTTCGATGGAGTTCCCTATCTAATGTTTTAGAATGTTGTACCTTTGCTGTATGAATGTGCAGCTTTAGGCTACCAAATCCCAGAGATGTTGAATGATAAATACTTGTATTGTTAGTCCCTGCCCCGGAAGTAGCTTCTATTATTTTAATTACCATGGCAATTAAATGGGAGTCAAACCCAGCAAGATGATCAGAGATGACTTGATCAGCTCTCATAGAGATGTAAAGATGAAATCCATCTTTGTCCCTTTGTTTTTGCCGCTTATCAGTGTACTCTTATCCATTTATATTGTCATTTTTAGAATTCTTAATTAAACTACTGCCTTCTTTACGTGCTGGTTGATATTATATCCTGTCGATCTAAGGTGTATAAAATGGAATCATAATGCGGTTTGCTCTAGCCTTTTCTCAAACTGACTAAAATTCAAAATAGAGGCTTTTATGTTATAACGAGAGAGAATTTAGTAATGTCACTCTAGAGGAGTTGCCGAGCTTTCATTTTCTATTGATAATGCTTTGAATAATTTTCTCAACGACTCCAAGGTTTTAATTACTCTGTTAGGTGTGAACTTGGTCTTTTATGATGTAATTAATTTGAACCGTCTATTTACTTGAAATTCCAGTTCCATATGTCATTGATTTATTTTTTATTTATTTCAAATTATTCTTAAGAATTAAGTTTATAAATTATATAAGATTACGAAAAATACAATTTAAGCCAAATATTAAAAAATATTTTTTTAAAATATATTTAAAGTAACAACTAAATACCGAAAATTATAATACTGTACTGAAACTTAATGCATTGAAATCTGTTTTACGAAAACAAGTATTTTACAATGAAACAAACAGACTGTAAATTTTTTTGTAAAATTTTAAGTAAAGTGTTTGAAATTTAGACTTCTGTCACGTGATAAAAATAATCGATGAAGTCCATTCATCGTAACTCTATTTATCTAAACAAAAAATTAGCAAGAAAAATATATATTACGTAACAGAAGTGCATTGGCGTAGGACCAACGTTCAGCCTGTCCTCCTCCTCCTCTGAAGAAGAAGTGAAATAAGAAAAAAGGAAAAGCATTTGTCTCAGGTACGCTTACTTCCACAACCCACGAGTTGAATGAAGAAGGAAACTTTTTCTTTATCCGCTTTTAAATTATGGTTTTGTTTTTCATATTATGTATGTAATTCCCAAACTTCAGAAGTTCATTTCTTAACGCCAGTGTTGTTCTTTAGGTATAGGGTCGTTGCTAAAGATAACGAGTACATGTTCTTTTACTATCATGCTTATATTACTGAATCTCATAAACTGAAATATCCATTTTTTTCAAGATGTCGGATCAACGGGTTACGGTGATGTGACGGATTTCATTAGATCTTGCGTGCAAAGTGTTTGATGAATTGTCTGGCTGAGATCACGTGTTTTGAAATTTAATATATGGAGTCTATCCTCTGTTTTTGCTGGCGTACCCGGGTGGTTGGGTTTTTTGGGAAATGCCCATTTTAGATTCCGTTAATTGTGGTGTTTGATAGGATTCCATTACTAGGATTTTGGCTTTGTTTACTTTGTGCACCTATGGCTGCATGTAAGATCTTGAATAAACGTTACTGTGGGAGAAACATTATTCTAGGACCTTTAGAGCTTGTAATTCTGGGCTGCTAAACACAGCCCTTTTCCCCAATCATTTAATTTTCTTTTTCTTGGACGTGAATCTCCACATTTGGTAGGAGCTACAGCCGCCTTCTTGTTAGGTGAGACCGTAGTTATCCCAATTTTATTTATTTGGTAAAAGCAAAAGTAGTATTACAATTCAATATAATCGATGAAGAAGTAGTATCGTTGCCAGGACCAAAACAAAAGCAAAATTGGTATCCCAAACTTCAGAAGTTCATTTCTTAACGCCAGTGTTGTTCTTTAGGTATAGGGTCGTTGCTAAAGATAACGAGTACATGACTATCATGCTTATATTACTGAATCTCATAAACTGAAATATCCATTTTTTTCAAGATGTCGGATCAACGGGTTACGGTGATGTGGCGGATTTCATTAGATCTTGCGTGCAAAGTGTTTGATGAATTGTCTGGCTGAGATCACGTGTTTTGAAATTTAATATATGGAGTCTATCCTCTGTTTTTGCTGGCGTACCCGGGTGGTTGGGTTTTTTGGGAAATGCCCATTTTAGATTCCGTTAATTGTGGTGTTTGATAGGATTCCATTACTAGGATTTTGGCTTTGTTTACTTTGTGCACCTATGGCTGCATGTAAGATGATTAGAATAAACGTTACTGTGGGAGAAACATATTCTAGGACCTTTAGAGCTTGTAATTCTGGGCTGCTAAACACAGCCTTTTCCCCGCAATTTAATTTTCTTTTTCTTGGACGTGAATCTCCACATTTGGTAGGGCTACACCGACTTCTTGTTGGTGAGACCGTAGTTATCCCTTTTTTTTTGGTCCATAAAAGTAGTATTATTCAATATTCATGGAAGCACCATATTCTTGCCAAAAAACAAAAGCAATTGTATCAAGCAGTTTTGTTCACCTGAACTTAGTAATTGTTTGATTTTTTTTCGAACTTGTAATGGAGGTTGCTAGAAACTTCAAATATGTGAGTGGTCTTCAAATCAATGGCTGCTTGAGCTTGGTGTTCCAAGGCTTTGACTTCAATAGGATTGGTAGAACTTTGATTTTGGGGATGTAGTTTTTTTTTTCCTACATTTGTTTTACCAAGTCTTAGGGGCTTCTGAGTACTGTATTGTCTTTATTGGAATGCTTTTGTGTTTGAGGATATTGGTGTTTGCTTCTGTTTAAATATGATCTTTTCCTGTTACTTATGTTCGTTTTGCACTACAGCAACATTTGGAAATCTAATCTCTTTCCGATGAATTCTTTCCGTAGTATTCAATAACTCGTTAAATGTGAATCCTTCTATTTAGATGCTCCATGTGTTCCATTCAGGGGAATGATATACTTTATTTTGATACGCATGTGCAGTACTCTCAGACCTCTCTCTCTAGTCTGTGTTCTTTGCTGTACATAATCCAGACTGACATTATTTATTATGAAAGAAATCCAGTTGAAGATCAATTATTGCTGCATTATCCAAGGCTAGACCGCAATCTGATCTATCTTCTCTCTCTCTCTCTCTCTCAATGTTACTAGCCATGGCTTTGAAGATGGTGGCTGGGAAGTTGGGAAGTAAACTGTTGCCCAGGTTCTCTTCTTCTCTACTGCATTCTCATGCCACCAGTTTTGGTTCGTACATCTCTCTCTCTTTCTCTCTCTGTCTGTCTCTCCCTTTCTCTGCGTGTGTGATAGGTTGTGTTTGTTAAGAGTGGGGGATTTCTGGTACGCTTCTCTCCTTTTCTGAAAGAAGATTAATGCTTTCTGATTAATCTATGCGCATTGCATGATATATGCCCTGGAGATACAAGTATCTATGCGTTTTAGTGGCTACTGATTGTACATTTTTGCCATAATTGCCTTGTTGCCTTGCTTCACCTAACAGGTCATAGAGGCTGTAGGGAATAATCATTTTATTTTCAGGATTTAAAGAAGTACAGGAAGAAGAAAAAAGTCGCATGGTTGGGGATGTCTTCAGCAGTGTTGCTTCAAACTACGATCTCATGAATGATGTAATGAGTGCGGGATTACATAGATTATGGAAGGATAGGTAAGATCCTTCTTGTTTATTTTGTTTTGTATTTGAAACCTCTTGGAGTCTTGGTATTTGCCTTCCCAATGTTCAATATTATCTTGCCAACTTTTCAGGCTAGTTTCCAAACTGAATCCATTTCCTGGAATGAGGCATCTCGATGTCGCCGGTGGGACAGGTTCGCATACCATCTGTAATAACATATATAAATACATTAGTTTATGAAGACTGAAAAAACTTGAGAACACTGTAAGTGCTGGTTAAATGCGGACTTTCACATTTAAGGTACTTCCATCTCCAATTCAGACAGTTATAATTGTGGTTGGCTGGTATATAAGTTAGTAAATAGGCTGAGGTGATTCTGACAATGAGATGGTACCTGTAGCTTCCATGATTAGAATGTTAGCAATATTCAACTATGACATAGTTGTACAACTAACTTACTATTCTGGGATCTGATTGGAAATAGAATAGTACAGCCAAAGCTATCCACAAGGAACGCCCATCTTAACAAAAACTGTAACAGTACTCAAGCTCAATACAGTAAATATTCCTATTGTCCACACAAGTATGTAACTCTCCTCAAAAAATGACCGCCTAGAAAACTACACAGTCTAGTAACCAATGAGAAGTATTTGATCCAGATGCTCCCTGCCCAGCCCTTTTTTGCAGCTAAAACTTGATAAAGAATTGTGGCTTTTCCCTTTCTTTGGGAGTAAATTTTCTTTCTGTAATCTGCCTTTCTGTCGTGTGCTCTGCCAAGTGTTTTTGTTATTGCTAATTTCTCATCATCTTTGTCAGAATCAACAGGTTTTACCACTTCGTCACTGCTAATGGTAACCCAGCTTTCATGTATATACCAATTACCAAATATTAAGAGCTTTGTCTGAAATAGCATCATAAGGCATCACCTATTCCTTCTAATCACTTCTGCAACTTTGGCATTCTTGGAAATATCAGGACTGTCTATGACTTGATATCCAAATTTATTCACTATAGCACCAAATGGAAGCCAATTGTCATAACAAAAATAGGTGTTGTTTTCATTCCCCTTCAAATGTGGTTGCCTCAACACTCATTGAAAGTTTCTTCTATGGCCAACTATAATATGTTGGAGGCTATGTAATCCCTATGTTTTTATTCTGAATGATTATATCATGCATTCTGGTCTCCAAAAGAGAAGGAACTGCGTTAATCAATGCCCACAGATGCTTCGTCAAATAGCAATTGAAGATACTTTCCAAAAGAAAGTTTATCATTTTTGCAGTTTGTAGGTTTTCAAAGTTCTGACCTCCAGATATGATAGCATAATTTGTTTAAACCTGGATTTGCTAGGGGGCCAATCCAGGTTTATTCTTGTCTTTAAACCTTAATGAACAGCATTTGTTGATGTTGAGTCTGAATTTTGAAGTTTTGCAGGGGATGTAGCTTTCAGGATCCTGGAAACCATAAACAGTGTCAAACATAGAGCAATGCAAGATGTTCTTGAAGATAATTTACACGAAGGAACTCAGATATTTGTATGTGACATTAACCCTAACATGTTGAATGTTGGTAAGAAGCGAGCCCTGGAGAGAGGTAAATAAGTGGAGTTGATAAATATATATTAGATGAACTATATTTCTCCTTAGAGGATCGCATGTGGAATTAATGTCTGAATCCTGCTTCTGGTTAGAGACAATATCTTCTCCTGGCTGTTTTAGGTTTTGGAGAAAAAAAATCCCTGAGATGGGTTGAGGGGGATGCAGAAGCCTTGAGTTTTGAAGATAATTCAATGGATGGTTATACAATTGCATTTGGGATTAGGAATGTGACTCACATAGAGAAAGTTCTTGCAGAGGCTTACAGGTAAGCTAACTTCACCTTTACAGCCTGTAAAATGTAGTGTGGATGCAGCACCAAGTACCATTGGTTGTTGAGAGTGGGATTAGTTGGGACTTATAACTTGGTGAGAAGCTAACGTATGTTTATGAGATTGTGGGGCAGATACTCTTTGGCTTTCTATCAAAGAATTTATACATGTTATATCTCATTTTGGCTTCTATGACATTGTTTATCAGGGTACTAAAAAGGGGAGGAAGATTCCTTTGCCTTGAACTGAGCCATGTGGAAGTTCCTATATTTAAGGAATTGTGAGTATCTCATAAATACCTTTAGTTAGGACAAAAGTTATATCTGATAAACAATGCTTGGAGCTATTCACAAACTTGTGATTTTTTCAGGAAAAAAGCTGTAGTTGATAAACTATGCTTGGAGCTATTCTCCTTATTAGTACCATTAACATCGCTCCCTTAGTAAAAAGGAAAATGGAAAATTCTTTGTGACAACCATTTCTGTGCATGCAATATTATATAAATTTAATGTCATTAACATCGCCCCCTTAGTTCTTCTCTCTCTCTCTCTCACTCTCTCTCTCTGCTTTTTTGTGCCTTAGCCTTGATTAGTGCTGCTTGTTTTCTTATGCAGCTACGATTATTATTCATTCTCCATCATTCCAGCTCTGGGAGAGCTAGTTGCAGGTGATCGGGATTCATATCAGTACTTAGTTGAAAGCATTCGCCGTTTTCCCTCTCAGGTTATTATTCTTCTATCTTCCAAAGCAAATATCACTATCCACCTGTTTGATTAAGTTAAGTAGTACCAAACAACCAGTGCAGTCAAAACACTGATTGTCTTCGTACTAGGCAAGGTTTTACGAAAATAACTAAGGTAAAATTCCAATGCTTACTAGATATAACCAATGCAAAACACGTTATTAGGTCAATGCTTTGACTGCATTGGTTATATTTAGTATGCAGTGGAATTTTTACATAAGGGAAATAATACATGTACTAAAATATACCGATTTGGGTGTTCTTTGGAATCATTTCCCGTTCTTTGAAATGAAATGATTTTCTATTGGTAGAACTTAAAAAACCTACTTGTAGGCTAATTTATAAAAATATATAATATTGACTAGAGTTGCTGCTTTTTTCCATTTAGTTAATGCTGGTATGTTACAGTAAATATTATTTATGGTTATCGATGAATGCAGGAGACATTTGCTTCAATGATTGCAGAGGCAGGATTTCAGAAAGTTGAGTATGAAAATCTTGTAGGTGGAGTGGTTTCCATCCATTCAGGGTTGAAATTTTAGCCGTATTTTGGATTCTGATCTCATATCTCCTTACAGCTTGTATGCCTTGAAGGATTTTGGCATTGAAATATAGTATTCTCCTGCTTGAAATCCTACAAAGAGCGTTTGAGGTGGTGAACTTTCTTTTCTTTTTTGGAGAAAGGAACTTTACCCAAGTCTTTTGCTCATCTTTTGTGTTTTGTTTTTGTTAGTATTTGTGTTGTCCATTTTATGGACGTTGATTAATAAGAATGGTAATGGAAACATGTCAATTCAATTGTAAGATTACGAGTTTATCCAATTAGTCAACGGTTGATTCAGTCATATCGACAGCTGACCGTTTTATTTGATGCTCTATACAGCTCTTGATAATAATTCACAAAAACTTGTATAGTCCTATTGCTGACTATTATGTACAGAAAAAAAAAAAGATGTCTTTGAACGAATTTATAAAAATATAATATTGTTAGTAGAGAATGACCAGGAAAAATAAAAAGAGAAAAAACAGGAGCATTCTTTCTCTTGATGTTATTTTTACAGCTTTTAGAAGTCAGCATGCGAGCACAACGAAAAAACAAAACAAAACAAACTTGCCAATATTCTTTTTTCCTATTTTTTTTTTAAAAAAATCTAAGCCAATTTGACCATTTCTTTAGGCTATGTTTATTTGTATTTTTTGAAATATTTTTTTTGTAATGATTAAAAATATTTATTGAGATATATATATTTTTTTGTGTTTGTGAAGGTGGCAAGACCCATATGAAAGATATTTGAAAAGAGTATAAAAAGATATGAATTTTTATTAAATTTTTTTAAAATATATTTTTGTATTAAATGTATTTTTTTTTTAAATTGTGATAGTAATCTTTTTTATTTGAGTTTAATAATTAGATAGAAATTTTTGTTGAAAATTGAAATGTTTATAGTGTGAAAAAATTATGTTTGGATTAAAAAATATTTTGAAATAAAAAAAAAGGTTTGTTTTAAGAAATATCAAAAAAGGTTTTTAAAACCATTAAACTTTTACTTATCAATATTGGGTTGTTTGGGCTTCTAAGAGTTCTTAAAAGAAAAGCAATTTTAAAAAATAAAAGAGAGAGAAAAAGAGAGAGTTGAGAGGAAGAAAAAAAAAAAGAGAAAGAAGAATTGGGAGAAAGAAAAGAAAGTAAAGGAAAACGTGAGAGGAAAAAAAAAAAAATATTAATATTTTAAGATGATGAAGTAAATAATATATTTTTAAAAAATAAAAAATTACTGTTAATTTTTTTTTATTAAAAATAAATAAACTGTTAAAAGTATTTTTTAATTTTTTTATTAAATTGATTTTCTGTTCTAACGAAAATGTTAGAAGAGAACATGATAACAATGCTATAACAACTTTTAAATTCTGTGATTCCATGAGGCTGTGTTGCTCGAGCCTTGAGAAGCATCCTCTCCCTCTCTGCTCACGTCGTGCCGCCGCCCGCTGAACTCACACCCACTAAATACTAGCCTAGCCGTTACTTCTGCCGCCAGTGAGACTCATTTCTGTCGCCCTCTCCCTTATTTCGGTCGGTCGCTCACTCAGTGAGAGGGAGGGAATCGAGCAGTTCTTCTTTGGCTATCTTGTGAATGTTGTATGCGAGGTAGTTGCTTCTTTCTTTTGTATCTGAATTTGGCTCTCTGTTTGGTTGCTGAAGAGAAAAGGAAAGGAGTTTTAGAACTGATTGCTAAATGAAAAAAAGGAGAAACAATGGAGTTTTTCATCTCTGTTTTTCTTTCTTACATACGATAATTGATTTTCTACTGAGAAACGGAGTGGAAAGAAAATGAAGTGTACTTGATTCTGTTAGTATGCTTTTCCATAATCGTCGTTTTGATTCTGCCATATCATTTAAAATTTACATTACGGCCACTACTTGTTGTGACTCGAATTACCAGCTAATCCCCTTCTTCCAACTCTCAAAGACCGAAAAGAAAGTCCTATCAGGCCCCGGATTAGTAACGAACAAAAACATAGAAGAAGTTTAGAAAGGGCCGCTACTACGCTGTTAGTCCCGGATTAAAACGCTCTCTGTAATCACAGCCGCCGCCGTTCAGTGGTTCGGTGGTTTAGTTAACAGGCCGGTATTCAGTTCTCTATCTGAAAACCATAACGGGTTTTTCTAGCCCGACGTCGGACACAACCCGAGCCAAAGTTGATAACTATCCGGGTCTATAAATAGACCCGCAGTCCTTGTCCTTGACCGTTCTCCTTTTCCCTCTAAAACCTTTACCTTAGATGTTCATAAAGAGTTGCGATCATTGCCGTAAATCATTACCGTTGGACATACTAGATTCCCCCGAAACGATATTTTTTGATACAAAAAGAAGAAAAAATATAGTTGCTCCATTGTTCTCCCCGAGCAACGAGAAGAATAATTGAGGGAGAGATTCGCAACACACTCACTATCGCTTCAAGGGAACGAGTCATATAGGAATTGATGTAATCCTCACTGACCAGATGATGAAGCTAGGGTTTTAACTTGAGTCATAACTCGCAGCAACTCCCTCGCTCATTGCATAGGAACAAAATTAGAAAAAATAAAATTCTCTTAATTATAACAGTGACAGATATTTTATTTACTTATTTACTCAGGTCCGATGGGGAAGCAATTCGGCAGGAATCGAGGTTAGTCTATTTAGATATATGTATATAATGCATATTTGTGTTAGCAAGAAGCCAGAGGATTAGAGACTTCTCCTTTCCTATGTAAGTTAGTTTGTTTTTTTAACTTAATTAATCTACTAGTCCCCGGTATTATTCAATCTCAAACTGGTCCTTAGGGTATATTTCGTCCTAAAATGGCTCCTGTGTAATTCTTCTCACATGACTAACGGGACAAGTGGTAACTAATTGCTAATAATCACTCAGTGTGCCACACTTGTCCTCGCCCTTTAATTCTACCTCAAAATCTCTACACTAAATTTGACTTAATTCCCCATTATGGGTGTGTGGCATTTTGTAGAAACCCAACTTGGCGTTATGAGTTGGCGTAGAGGCTTTGAGATCAAATTAAAATGAATGGGACTTGGTTATACATGGTAGGCTAGGTGATTTAACATCTAATGGAGACATGTGGTTACTGTCAATTGGTTAACACTTGTCTTCATTAATCACGTAGGATTTTTTCTGTTTACATGTCACCTGAGCTGACAGAATGATCACTTCAAGACACGAAGAATTTCACAAGGATCAATTTGGGATGAAACATTAGTTAGGGATCATTTTGAGATTGGGGAATACCTCAGGGACTAGTAGATTAATTAAACCTTCTTTTTAGCTGATTCTATGTAGGTTAGTTTGACTATTCTTTTTTCTGAATATTATTTTACTGGAATAATAGTGCATACTCATGTTCAAGTAGGACTGAAGAGACACAAATCGCTCGAGAAGTCGGAAGTGAGTAAACATGCAATTAAGAAAAACCATGTTAAAGAAGAGGCTCGTAGACCCTCTCTGAGTTTCTCAGGCACGTTTAGCTCTCCATCTTTATTTTATGTATTTCATTAAACATGTTATGTGTATGTTCTCTCAATCCAAACTTTTTTCATCTCGTAGATAAACTAAAGAAGGTTTTATTTTGATTTTTAAATTCTGAAATTTGTGATTTTTTGACAAAAGATATGCAATTACTCGTAGATCTCCTGATTTTGAAGTGCTTGTAAACTATTGAGGTTATCCAGCACTGGAGTATAAGGAACTTTTAATTTAGGGTTTGATGTCTTCTATTTATTTATGATGACAAAAATGGATAGTTAATCTAAACTTTGCATTACAGAAGAGCTATCGGAGGACAAATCTACCGGTATGGCTTCTGAAGAAGAAGAAAGTAATGGAGAGGCATCGATGTATGATAATTTATTGATGAAGCTGCGGTCATCTAGCAAATCTATGGATGATGCATGTAAGAAAAGGTAAGGATGTTTCATACACTGGGTTTATTTTCAATCTAGTTGAGCATCAGGGGCATCAGTGCACCAGTTTTTTCTTTTGAAAAAGCTTTTGTGATCATAATGCTGCAATAGTATACTTTGAAGCTTAAAAGGTGATTGCATTTTTGGCTGATGGACTACTGTTGTTGCCCTGAATCATCATTTGTATTAGCTTTGTTGATTATTGTCCCCAGCCTGATGATAACTGGATTAGGTTTTGTCTTATATTTGTACTGATTGTTGTTCCAATGGCTAGTTTGCTCCTATCTAATTTGTGATGGTGGTGCTAGTGCCATTAAGATGCAAAGACCTCTCTCTATCTTCCATTGTTGGTATGATGACTCCTTTAGCCCTATGGAAAATGGTCTTTCATAAAATAGAATACGTGTTTGCAGCATCTGCTAGTTATTTCTTCATGTTTGAAGTAAAAACCTGTCATACCTTTAGCTGTCCTTCATGTCTTTTGCTCCCAATTGTTTTTTCCCCTTTTAGGTCTTTGTTCTTGCTTTTGCTAATAATATCTTTCAATTTGTGAAATAATTTTAGTAGGAGTTTGAACTGCTTTTTATAGATGTAACAATAAGAAGGTATGGTTACATTATGGGTGAAACTGAAGGGTATGAGGACCTAGTCGTTTTGAGGTGTCTCCTAAAGCCTCACAGTTATAAGTCTAAGGTTCAATTTTTTGTTTTCCTTTCATTCTCGCAGAAATTCAAAGGAAAAGACTCACATATCCATTTTAAGAGTTAATTTAAGGAATATCAGGAAGCTGGAACTAGCTGAGAAAAAGAGTTGCAGGACATTAGGTGACATTAGGATAGGTCAAATGGGAGAGCTCGTGCTTTCTTTTTTCTTATTTTATGTGTTGTTTAAGGTTAAAAATGGTTAAGTACCGTGACATTGCTTTTTGGTCATGCCAAGGCAGATAGGAATAGTGATTGGCTGTGGTTAATTGGAGTTATCAATATCTAATGTTCATGATTGGTATAAAGACCAAATATAATATTGAGTATTGATCGGTGATGCATCAGTATTCTTATTTCTTGAGACTGTACTGAGGTATACCTTAGAACTACAGAGTAGTCGACTGTCATATGTTTGTTCAGAAGGCAGGGCTAGTGATGCCATTCCTTCATGGATCAACTTTTTTTTCAACATACTATTTTAAAGTGGATATTGGCTTTCTTTTGTATAGACAAAGACTCCTAGAAGGTGAAAGTGACTCAGAAGAAGATGAAGATGATGGTTGCGAATCTTCTAGTGTGTCAGAAGAGGAAGATAATGAAGAAAGTAAGACTCATTTCATGGGATTCTGTAAAGCTTATTTTCACCAAAATCAAGAGGTTTTGTTATTGTCCAAATGATATTTGATCTTATAGGCTTTATCAAGTGTCGATGATATACTGGTCTTTTATTTATGATTATAGTTCCAATCTGTAACTTATCAGAGAGAAAAAATTAAGTCTATGTACTCCAAACACTGAAAATGCTGATTCAAACATTGATATTTTCAATGATTTAATCTTTAACAGGGGCAGTGAGTAGGTTTTTCTGGTTATAATTGTGGGTTTATTATCCGCAGGGGTGGGATTTGTTTTCTGTTAGTGTTTAGGTTTGTTTTTTTGTTCTCATAATCCATGGTTGATAATAATTTCAAACTGCTTTGTTTGGATGGGCAAAAAAAAAAAAATTGTTGGAACTTTTTTTATGGGAGGTAGTGTAGATTCTATTGGGATTTGTGAAAAATGTGTTGGACTTCGTAAAAAGTTGTTGGAATTTGTGAAAAAGTGGTGGTGAAAAAATTTTCAAATTTTTTTTTGTCCATTCAAACATGGCCAAGTCTTGATTGCTGACAAGAATGTTGAGATCAGTGATTTTGTTTTTTCTTTTGTAATTCAAAGGTTGTTGCCCTTTGGCTTGGGTTTTTGGTAATAATGTGTACATCTAGTTTACAGGTAAAGATGAATTTTACTGATAAAAAAGAAGAAGTAGTAATGTGTACATCTATATCAACTTTATCTTTATGATTGTATTCATCTTGATGTACAGCTGCAACTTGTGAGCCTTGCTCAGTATCTTTGAACTTGCTTGAGCAGCAAGTTGTTTCACTGCAGTCTCTTCTACTACATTTTGCAACCCAAAACATCTTGTAGCTATGTGATGGTGATCTATAGAAGATTCACCCTTCTCAAAAACTAACTCCCTTGCAATGCTACCCAAATGTGGGCTTATCGCAAAACCTAGGTGTTATCTGATATGATTCAAACCTTCCACTATCAAACGTGAAAATATATTCAAATCTACCTGAAGAACCTCGTGGTTATTGCCTATTCTTTTCATGGACTTCTCTCTATGTTGGTGGATTTGAAATTTTTTGCTGCTTATTTGTATGATGGGCCCAAACATAGTTTAACTAAGTGCATGCCTTTTGGCATTAAGATGCTTAAAAAAATGCTTGTATCTCTAGACAACCTTAATGGATTGGATTGGGTGGTTAATATATTTATTCCTTTTCCTTCATGCTATAGAAAGAATGTTACAAGAGCAGGACATGGTTGACACTGGGGAGCAAAGTCAAGATTCTGAAACTGAAGATGACTATGAGGCCTCTGAGACAGATCAAGAGCTTGATGTCGGAGTCAATGACCAGTGTTCTGTTGAAAGTTCAGCATGCGTGAGGTTCATTCACTAAAGATGTCTTTCTGATTGTTTTATCAAGTGTGGTCTTTCGCATGATGCTGTTATCATTAGGTTGATTTTGATGATATGCAATCCACCACTAAGTATACACCCAGGAGTAGGTTAATCCTACAACTGCTTGTCTTCTCTAAAAATTGTTTTTTTTTTCTTTTTTTCTTATAGTTCAGTTGAACTTAAAATGTTGTCTTTTGTTGTGCTTGTTTTGAAATTGAGATAACTTTGTGTCTTTTCGTGTTGTAATTTCTGAGTAAAAATGCTTTACTAACCTACAAAATGTCTCTTTTGTTATATTACTAGATGAGGAAAGGCCAATGTTTCTATTTTTACCCAACCGTTGTTCTATAATTGTACATAATGAGCTTCCAGTGCCTTTCATATCAACTGTGGATTCATAATGACAGAATCTGAGAACAGGACAGGACAAATAGGGAATGATTGTGTTGTACTTTTTCCTGTCCTATATTTTTTATACAATTGTATTAATCTAAATAACAGTCTCACTGTGGCACAATCTATAGCAGCCTTCATATTATTGAAAAAGCAAAAGTAGAATGTGCGCGCATTGCCAACTCTGAAACCAATCTTTCTTTCACTGTAGTCAATTTCAATTTCCTCATCACGAAAAATCTTCAAACTTTCTATTCATTAGAAAGCAGCATCTGTTCTTAAGTAACCATAGAAAGCTATTTCATATCATATTGATTTCTAAATTTCAAGTACGGCATTCATTTAATGTGTCTCTCATTCTGATTAAGTCTTCTACTTTATTACTAAATTTGAGATATCTGAAGAATTAAATACGAACTATGTATGTATGAATGAATGTTCATGGAAGAGGTTTGCTTGCTAGGCGAGGAAACTACTGGATACATATGGTTGAACATCAAATATGATGTGAGCTACAAGCCTAGAAGGTTGTCTGATGATGTGGCATCTGTTAAGAAAGTGTATCATCAGTTTTGGGATGCAGTCTTATTGAGTTTTACTTGTAAGGTCACATTTTGCTAGCTTAGTTTTCTTTAGTTTCGGAGTTGAAGGTAATCTGACAATTTCAAAAATTGTTGGGAATGGAGTCTGAAACTGGTCCACGAGTCTTATGTAGAACTTGATCAAAACTAAGGCAACTAATGAGAAACCAACGTTCTGTACCAAGTGAATAAACCTTTTCTCCCAAACTATGTTAGCCAGAGTACTATTGAAGAAAAGACACTGAATCTTTTTAGATAATAATACTACTATCATGGAGAAGAAACCACCTTGTAGGAAAAGAGTAAGGTACTAAGGTTATTATATTTCACTGTTGTGAAAGTTGATTATTGTGTTGCGTGAAATAATGTTAGGAACAAGTGGTGAAGTATTTGTATGACTTCTACTAGTCACCATTTTCTTTGATACTCGATGTATATGTCCTGTACAGAAAATTGAACCTTGAGCAATTTGCAACCTTATTACTAGGCGGAGAATTATGGAAAATTCAAATTATTTGTAAATATTTGTTTCATTCGTGGGACTATAAAAAGTGGGTGAGACTATAGTTCAATTGTGTCAGACAAAAAGAAAAAGAAAAAAGTAACTTTCATGGGTCGCTTTTCTACTTCTTTTTGGTTGCCTTCATGAATCTTTGAATTTGTGAAGATTTAAGAGGATTTTTATCAGTCGATCATATTTTAAACTTTGTGATTGTTCGTATGTCTAGTTTTAAGTTTCTATGTGATCTTGATGTTCAATTTGCAAGAACTTGGGCTAATATTTAGGTTTATTTCAACTAGGTTGCGTCCTTATACACAAGTCATGTAACTATTCAATATCTAATCTTGCAGTTCCTTTAGCATGCACTTAGGGCACAATTTATCAGCAGAAGAAGTTGGAAAGCTAGCGAAAAATAAATGGAAATATAAGTGGGAGGTTCCTGCTTCTGGGATGTCAAATTGCAAGTGGATGGGAACAGGAGACTGCTTCCTAAAGGTATGACTACCATATTGCATTCTTTAGATTGTGCTTATGTTAACTATTATAGATCACCTAATTCAGCAACTCCTTTCTGGTTTTCAGTTTATTGTGATTATGATGCGGCACTTTTTTCCACCAGAAAGAAAAAGTGGTGTTTTTTTTCTCATTTTTCTACTTCTTTGTAATGCCTTAGCACTATCTTGATTATTTATGACTGTGGAAAAGGAGAATGTGGGAAAATTAATGTGGGGGGAGTGCTAAAAAACTATTATGTCCATGACTAGAACTTCGAGGCAAACTTGTAGGAGCTATTTTAGGAGAAGAATCTGTAGATTTTGAATATTGTAACCACATGTTCTTTCTTATCGTGGCGTCACATTGTTCTAGTCATTAATTAGAATTTTAAAGGTGGCTTATCAAATGTGTTGTTCAGCAAGTTCCACAAATGGTGATCTTTCCTGTAATGTATCTTCTTTTTTTATCCCTAGCTCTCTGTTGGCAAATTTTATCATTGAATTTTTCTTTCGCAGGAAGTTGATGCCAGTTCTAGTTATGGTCTCAAACCCGGGTTATATGACCACTGGTTGGATTTCTACAAGACATCTGGAAGGAATGATTTTCATTTGTCTAAAGAGATGTCGTTCTTCTCCCTTTGTAAGTGAGCATGATCTTGTTGCCCTTGATCTATATCTCTTCAGTTGCATTTAGTTCTGTCCTGTCATGCTTGTGCAAGTTATGTGCTTTTGATCCTTAAATACGTTTTCTTATCATGCTTTGTCCATGTCCATTACTTCAACAATCAGTGATACCAGGAGTTGCCAATGACCACCTATTTGTCCCTGAGATGCTACTGTTGTCGTAGTTATGATTTTAAGTAATTCATTGTCGTGGCTTCTCAATTTCAGTTATTTTTTTAATTGTTTTCTTGAAGCCTGTCATGTGCACTTTTAGATCGATGTAGGAGAAACTTAAATGACTGTCTGAGCTTTTGTAAAGTAGGCCATCTTCCATGGTAAAGAAGCAACCTATGATATCAATCACCTCTGATGGAGTTTCATGACCTACATCTTAGGACCAGAAAATTAGATCAAGGAATATCAGGGATAGAATTGTTCATAACATCACAGAGAGTTGAACTTTTTATTTATATGCTTGGGCTGGATTTTCTAAACTTGTGAATAGTCTAGTTTTTATGTAAGCCCAAAGCTGTTTCTCTCAAAGAGGTGAAGGCTATCAAACATGATGGAACACTGTACATTTGAGATTTCTTCTGTCACTCGAGGAAGCTTTTGACTTGTGGTTGGCTGCACATCCCAGGTTGTCTTCCTTTTTTCCCTTTGGTTAAGATAACATGTATGAATTTTTTGGCTACCTCGGTATCCAAAGGAGTTGGGTAGATGCATGCATATTACTCTAGCAAAAACCATCAAACATAGATGCTGTTACTGTCTTGTACATTCAAGAAGCTCTCTGTGGATTTAAGGGCTGGCATATGGCTCAAGGATATAGCTAGAACGAGTTTTTATCACTTTCATTCTTTTCATACCTTGTCTTCAAGTCCGAAGGGAAAAATTGAAGTCTCATGTGGTACCTATTCAAATTTTAAATAGAGAGTATTGTTAATGCTCCCTAAAATATAAGAATGTGTGGAAGTATGCAAATGTAGTCGTACACCATAATTCACAAGGGTAGTGAAAATTTGATTCTTGCAGTTGATTGGAAGTAGCTCAGATAAGTTGCTGGGTTGTGTTGAACTTTCTTTTTCTTTTTGTTTTCGCGTGTTTTGTGACACTAGTCATTTTGTTGTCTTTTCTGTTGCGGAAGAAGGCTTAATTAGTTTTGGTGCACTGCTAATTATATGGTTTCCTGAGAGTTGACCTTTTTCTTCTCCTGCTGACTTCTCAAACTAGTCTAAAATAGTTCATTGTTATGTTGTGTGTATTTTTATTTTTATTTTTTGTGGTAAGTGTTATATGTGTATTTAAATGCATGTGCTGTCGTGTTTTTTTTCCAGGCAACAGCTATCAGGATATACTGCACTGTAACAAGAAGCCGTTTTATCACAAAGGACTGGAAGAAGACTCGAGCATTATGGATGCTTACTTGATGCATTCTGTGTGTGGATGCCACTTCCCATTTTTTAATAATATCACTTGTTCTTTGATGGGCTTTTGGTGCTTGTTTTTCTCATAGAATTATTAATGTGTATTTTATGCAGCTGAATCATGTATTCAGAACTAGAGATCTCGTGAAAAAGAATGATTCAAAACTGGCAAAGCATCCAGAGAGTGCTATCAATGAAAATCTTGCTGGTGATAGTTTGCGGGATCATGGGTTTACTCGTCCTAAGGTAGTCTTAATTGTTTTCTTGTTGACTTAACTTATGGTAACAAGACCTAGACTTTACTTTTCTCCCCTTTTTTTAGTGGTTCAGTGCCATAAACTTGATATAAAAGCTTATGCACTTGATAGCAACTTGGTAGATGTCAAGGGAGCAAAGAAGCGCAAACAGTGTCAATGACGTGAACCGGCTAAGCGGAAGTCATTTTGCAACCTTAGTGGTCTGTTTCTAAAGCCAGACCCAGACATTTAGGTTGGCCAGAACTTTTTTCCTGACACAAAACGTTGGGAAATGCATAGAACCTGTTTTGTGGAAAAATTTCCAGTGAAAGAAAGAGGACTCTTGATCTTGGATTTGTTTTCTTCATCAGTACAATATCCGTGGCATACATATCAGGAAGCGCATTACTACATTTATTGTTAGCATTTCTGGATGTTTGATTGCAAATGAGTCTATTGATTCTACAGGAGAAGCGGTATTCTAAGTGGTGTGTGCAACATTGATTTAGAAAATGCTTAAAAAAAAAAAAAACGTTGATTTAGAAAACGTATGAAACATAAATTCTTGCTTAATCCACTTCCTCAGGGACATGCAGTGTGGAATAAGTAATAACCAGAAATGGTGTAAAAAGTAGTTACAGTTTCTGCCGTACTCTGCATACCAGCTTCAACTGTTCAAGCTTTGACCTTAAAATTCCTACAGTCAGTTAGTCTATGTTGAGACCCACCCTAAGCTCCCTTTGCTTAGTGCTGTAGCTTAAGGGTTTTCAAGAGTTGCAATTGACATAAACGTTGAGGTCCATGGTCTCACTGCTTTTTTTGAAATTTTAACCCCCCCCCCAAAGAACACACACAACTTTTGGGCTTTTATATATGAATGTAGCAGTTGTATTATAAAGGGCTCAATGAGTTTCCTTCCCTTCTAACTTATCTCCTTTATTGGGAAAATTGTATACATGTTCCATGAGAAAAGGTTGATGTCCCTGAAAAATTGTTTTCCCTTTTGATTATTTCGCTTTCACCAATCATTTTTAGTAGTATGTTGCATTATGCTTGTTTAGTGAAGAAGATTTATTTTTTGCTATGTGCACCAGGTCTTGATCCTATTGCCACTTAGACACATTGCGCTTCGTGTTGTCCAGAGGCTAATCAAACTGACCCCTTCAGCCTACAAGGTATTTGATCATCTCTGATTTTTTTTTTTTGTCCTCTCACCAGCTTGATCTGTACTTTTGCTTTGACATATAAGTTGGTTCACTCACATTGACTTAGGCAGCTGCCTCCTCTTTCTGACTCAGATATCTGCATAAGACATCGGAAAGTGAAAACCTTTTGATAGTAAAGATTTAGTGGGTCTCACCCTCTTTTTAAAATTTTTTTAATATTTTGTGATTTAGGTTTTGTTTTTTAATTGTCTATTAATTAATAATTAAAAGATATTAGAGCGAGAAGATAAAAACTATACCAGATGTATAATGGTTTAATAAAACTCTTTAGGATTGTTGTTTCGTCTTCATGGTTAAGTTTCCTTTTGATTAGATTGTGTACGGAGTGGTGCACTGGGAGGATTTTGGGGGTTTTTAATATGATTCTATATTAGTGCAACTTTTGTGCTAATTTGTGCTCATCGCTGAAATTATTGCTTTAAGGAAATACCTTCCTGTAACATTTTGAGATATTTGTACTTATTTTTTCCTGCACACATAAATTTCTCCCGCTATTTTACCATCAAAAATATTTTAAGAAGTTCTTGAGTTTTTTTTTTTAATGTCTTCGCTTTGAGTGAAGAGAATAGTCCAATTATTGAAGTTTTTTTTCCTATCTGCTAAACCTATTGTACTGGTGTCCACAGGTTAACGTGGAGCACCTTGATCGTCTCCTTAAAGAATTTGGAACTCAAGAGGATGAAGACAATGAGGACAAGGATGAGTTGTCACATGATGCCCAGGGTAATTCAAGAGCTCTGAAGTCTTCAAAACCTTCTGATTTTCAAGCACTTTTTGGTGGAAAGAGGGATGATGAGGATCAGTTTATGTTTGGAATTAAGTTTACTAGGTAAATTTTCTTCAATGTGCATTGATGACCTATGAAATCTAGGAAATTTACGGTCTCAGTTATGAAGACCTAATGATCTGTCACAGACTTTGTCACCCGTAGTGAAAAGAATGATTTAAATGCTTTGTATGTGAGGCTAAAAGCTATAAATTTAGAGCAAAAATGTCCAATTCTATGTCAAAATTGTTGGATCTAATTGTATATTCTAAATCTGTTGGCCATAAACTTGAATACTTCACTAGTCAAATGAAGTGCATGATTGCCTCCAAAGAGAAATAGATTACCCTCATTGGTTTCACTGGTATTTTAAGTGTAAATGCAGCTGATGTGGATTTTCTCGTTGACTCATTTTCTTCCCACCTTTTTTTCTTTAATGCTTTTCTAGGAGGAGCATAAATTTGTTCAGTGATTTCCATTCCTCAGACATGATTGTTGCTTCTCCAGTTCGTTTGATCGGGGTGAGCATTGATTTATTTCATTTGTTTGTTCAGATTGTTCCAATTCATTATCCTGGAGACTGGTTCAGCTTTTACATAGATGTTCTTTTCTCTCTTTATTACCCCAAGGAATTTATTATGCACAGCACATCAGGACCTTTTCTGGCATGCAAAGCCATGTCTTTATTTTGTCTTGATGCACAAGATATAGTTTTATTATTGAATGAGGAGAATTTGGCTTGATCCAAAGGCTATATAGTGCTGCCTGAGACCTGTCTTATAAGATCTTGGAGCTTTGTGTTTGTGAATTCATCCAGTGGTGCAAGAAACTGTTGTTGCAAGATGCTTTAACAAAATACATACTCAATAAGCTAGGGTACCTGGACACTTCACATAACCTGCCTTATGTTGATAGAACATGACTGGGGGATGTATATGGCTGTTGGACACTGCTCAAATTGGCGGATAACTTTTTATTAGATAGATGAATCAATTTGAATATTAGCCACATCTGACATGCATAGAAAAGTCTATTTAAGAGTAGTGACAAGCTGAGTAATATATTTAGGACTTCACAGGAAAGAAACAAAATCAAGTTATGACAGCCATATATTTTGAATTCTTAGGTTTTGAATCCCACTAGCACCGAGCATTAGGGGACCTAAGTATATTTCAGGATTTTGCTAAAGGATCCACTCCTCACAAACGAAAATCCTCTGATCAGGTGCTAACTCAAGCAAACCCAAAGTTCTCCTTGAAACTTCATACTGCATTTTGGAATTTTGTTAATATCTGGTCCTTGTCCAACATTCTAGGAGATCTGTAATTGGTGGGCTGCCTTTGAACTTTTGAGGTCCAAATCTATATCTTATATTATTTGTGCATTATGGAGCATGCTGCCATTTCTTTTGTCCTTGAGCCTCTTCTCACGGCTCAGGTCAGTGACTGTATTTTTTGCAAGGCTAGTCTGCAAGATAATGGGTACATAAGTCAATTTCTTTTAGAGGCTTATTTGGCAAGGGGATGAAATTGCAGCAGTTGATCCCCTTTCACTATTCAGCAGTTGATCTCCAGTTCAACAATCTTTCGCATATGTAAATGGAGCTAATTTCACTATTCAGCTTTTTTGATGACTGTATACTTAAGTACTAGCTTTAAACATACTCTTTTACTGGCAGATCCGTAGAAGGCTAGCAATGGAAGTAATATGTTCATTATTCTCTCATGTGTCCATCAAGCTAGGAGAATACAGTGATCATCTGTTTAGCAAGTCAATTTTCTCTCTGTTTAATTCATTTCTTTTGGAGATGCATTACAATCTGGTTGGAATTATGCTATTGGTGCTGTTTTGTTTGAGCATATGTAACCGTAAACTTCATAATGATGGAAATTTCATTATCTTAGCAGCATTTGCAAGCAATCCTCCATTGTTGAGGGACAATGAAATGAATTTTTTTTTTTTTTTTATGTGCAAGATTTGCACATCAAGGGCAGCATAAAATGTTTTAGTGCATGTCAAACTAGTAGTTGTTTTTTCCTACATGTTTAATGTTACATTGGCTTGCTTTGTATACATGGAGATGTTTACATATTGTTGTTATCCTGTCAAGTTTTATGGGGGTTGATACCGTTTTGATTGTTTTTGCTAAAAATGGAAGTAACAGGACTTTTCATATTTCTCAGAAAATTTGGGAGGCACAAAAATGTAAGGAAAAGGACATCGATTATCTTTCTTCGATAGAGGTGATTTGTCTTATTTTTAGTTTCACAGGAGTATGAGTTCATACTTCCTCAGTCGCTTTTGAAAAAAAAAAAATTATATATATATATTACCCTTATAGTGATAAAAAGAGTATTTTCCACGTGCAGGTTCTAATCATTGATCATGCGGATGTCATAGCAATGCAAGTATGTGGGGCACTCAATCTAGTTGAAATCTATCTTTTGCAGTTCATAAGGAGAATAATGTCAATTCTGGTTCTTACCTGTTTTATTGTTTCTCTCTTCCCTCTTTTGATGAAAATTTTCTAGAATTGGTCCCATGTGAATACAGTTGTTGAACAATTGAATCACATACCATCTAAGCGGCCTCGAACTGATATTCAACGCATTCGACATTGGTAGGTTTGCAGTGATATTTTTGATATTCATATGAACATTGTGTTTCTATTCTTCCTCCCCAATTCAATTAGCTTTTTTCTTTATCTCCTTTTTTCTTATTTGTTTGTTCTTCTTGGTATGGGCTAGGCTAAGGTAACCCCTAGTGTAAAATGTTAACAGAATGTTTCCTATTTGGGTTTCAAATATTTTGGTTTTAGCAATGGCAAACTTGTCTTTTTAGGCGAATCATCTTAGATTCTTTGTAGAAATATATTGACTCATTTAACTTATCTTTGATTTAGGTATCTGAATCGACATGCAAGGTTTTTTAGGCAAACAATCATTTTGGGCTATTATTCTAACCCAGGTATGTTTTCTGCTATTTTTATTGTTACATCTCTGTTTGTCCCCAAAGCTTAAATTGATAGGAAGGGATGAATATGATCTTTATATTTTGTTGCACCACTCAACCCTCACTTGCAGGCTACACTGCACTCCCCCTTATGAGGTGGGCATAACCATTGAAATATGAAACTTGAATAGATTTTACAAAATAGAACTAAAGTTTGAACTCAAGATCACTGTTCTAATACTGTGCTAAATCAGTGGTTCCCCTAAAAGCTAAGCAGATAGGAATAGGTGAATGAAATTATTCAATAGATATTCTAATATTTATAAAGCTTGGTCTTTGATGAGAACATTGCCAGTTTTATTTATGCATGTGCTTTGAGTTTTTTGTATTTCTAGAAATCCAATCAAAATCACCATGCTCTATTGTGGGTTTCCTTTAGCCACGTTTGCAAATTTTTTTGTAAAGGTAGATCGTAGCTCGGTCATTCCAGAAGGTCTCCCTTTGTGTGTATGCATAATCCAGCTTGCCTTGAGAGCAATTCAGAGCTTCGGATCACAGAAAACTTGAAAGTATCTTTGACTAGAACTACAAAATTGGATGTTTCTTAAACTATTTTGTGCTTTCCTGTCCCAGATATCAATGCTTTGTTCAACCACCATTGTAGTAACTACCAAGGAAAGGTACGTTGATATTCTTTTTCTCATCTTTTATCTTCTTTGTAGGCATGCCAAGTTATTAGCCATCCTTAGCTTGGCTTCTAACCTTAGATACAACATTACATGTTACCAAGCATTTCAATGGATTCACTTGGTACTTATTTCTGCCTGCTTTATTTTCTCTTCTTAAGTGTTGATCTAAATGGACTGGTTGTAGTGGATCCTTTAGCTGTGTGACATGCAAGCTGAATTTTTAGCCAAAGTAGTCCCATCTGTGCATTTCTACTTTTAAGCCCAATAGACCATGTATCTCATTTTCAGCCTAGCATCGAATTGTACTCATTACATGCTAAGGCAGTCTTCTTTACACCTTGCTGTTTTAAACCCCAAGCGTGAGAAATCTATAAAGGTGAAAAAAAGGTAAAGAAAAAGGGCAACCTCTTGCTTTCATCTGTATAGTTGATTATTTGCTTTCTAACAAGGTTTTGTGATTACTATTTCCTTTTAATTATCTTATGTTCTGGTGTAAATAGGATGGAAAAGGAAAGGTACGATGATAAGAAATAAAAAATTGATCCACTTTGCTGTCAATTAAAAAGTGAATAGGACATTGCTGCTTATGCAAGTTTCTTTTCAAGCAAAAAGTGTCTTGTATATTCAAAAAAAAAAAAAAAAAAGGTGTCTTATATATAATTTCTCAACTACTTGAACTTTATGATATCAACACGGTTAGTTATGTTTACAGGTGAAGTTGGTGTGTGAGTACAAAGGTGTTCTTCCAAAAGTGATACTCCAAGTACGGCAGGTACGTCTGCCTCACAGGGCTGCTGTATGCTTAAATTTGAACTGGTTGTGGGATATCTTAAGAATTGAAGATGCTATTGGTGTCTTATGAAGTTCACTTCCTCATTTACTCTGTTGGTAGTAAAATTCGTGCTTGGGTGGATCTACAGATTCTGAATGAATGAAAACGCACGAGGGGATGCTTTTACATCCTTTCCATTGCGGCATATGCATCACCCCAAACGATAATAAAATTGAACACTTAGCATAAATCATTACAAAACCAGGGATGACATTAAGCAAACGTACCTGTTTATGATTGATATATTAGTATAAACTAAAATCCTTCTACTCTATGCAAGTGGAAGTCCCGATCTCAAATGTTTATCCTAAATAGGTTTCAGCCAATAACTGCATAATCTGGGTCAAAGTTTCAAGGACTGTAATGGTATGTACAATTATGAAAGTCCTCGTTAATGGTTGCAGGATTTTACGAAGGGGATCATAGTACATTGTAGGTTTTATTTTATTTACAGTTCAATTCATCTGTTATTCATCATCTTTTGGTTGTACTCTTGGCTGTGCTGCTTCCTCTGTCATCCCACAGCCAGTTCCCTATTCCCAAGTTTGTTGTAAGGCTGCATCTCACCTCTAAGCAAAACAAACAAAGAACCTCAGTTGTGTCTGATGATCATCTCAGAAAGTTCATTTATCCATTGTGCATACAAATCGCATCTCAAACTGGTGTCTTCTTTTGCATTTTCTATCCCATGTAGAGGCAAGACAGTCTTTTGTCAGAAGGAAAGGTAAACAAGTTAACCGGAGACAAGAAAACGAAATAAGATGAACAACGAAAAAATGTAATGCTTGGAGGAAGCATTAACCACATCTGCGTTATATGTTAAAAGGATTAGTTACTAGGTTGGAGAAACTCTAGCAACATCTGTAACCCCAAGAGAACTAATTATAGTCATAATTGGAACCCCCTAACATCATATATCCTGCCTTCTTTGGTTTGTGACCAATGATATTATAGCCAAGTTAATAACACTATATGATATGAGAATAGGGAAGTATAATGCGGATTTGTGAGGATGTCAGGGCACGCGGAGCCAAAAGTTTTTTTTTTTTTGGGGGGGGGGATAATAAAATCATATTTTAAGTAGTATCTAAAATCGTTTATAGCACCAAATTTGTACAACATCTATAAAATATAGGTATTCTTAAAAGTATCTTGCATAAGGTTATTGCATTCTGATCAATTTCTGTCATTATTCTAACAAAATATAGAAAAAAGCTTAAACACTACGATATTTGTAGAGAAATTTTTACCAATCAATGAAACATAATACAAGCATAAAATAATTGGGTAACTATAAGCATAATATAGGACAAAAATCTAAACATACAAAAGTGAGAAGCTGGTCGGATAGTAGAAAAAAAAAGGTACATATAGTTCTAAGAGGATTTTTATTTAATTTAAAAATTTATTGATGATTTTGTTTAAAAAATAATGTAAAAATACAAAAAAGGAAAATTTTTCATTTTTTCTGGGCAAGTAAATGCTATAACACTGCCTTTAATTATCCACAATCTTTATTTATTTGTAGACCATTTTATTTTATTTTATTTTTTCCTTTTTTGGGCGATGGATCTTCAAGAGGCCTAGATTTGGGGGGGGGGGGGGCAGGGATAAACAATTTAATAAGGTTTGCAATTGTTTTGGGGGGATAGTGGCCCCCACCTGTCCCCTGTGTTAGGGACTTAAGTAGGGGAGATTGGTCACTGTTTTAAATCTGTCATCTCTTCAAGGATAAACATTAAGTTTCAGTATGTTAATGCATTTTTTGAATTTGCAGATTTATGAGCGATTTGATGTGGACTCAATAACAGATGCTGATGATGCTCGTTTTGAGTATTTTGTTAAGAAGGTTTGGTTGGAAACATTACTTTGTTGGTTTAGTCATAGAAATGCATCATACGATATCAATTGTCATTTATTGTTGGCAATTTTAGTTTGTAATTTACACGTTTGGTCCATTATGAAATGGATGTATTGAATTTGTGAAAGTTCCAAGTCTTGCATGTATTATTAATATAGGTAAGAGGTTTGAACTTTGACCTTTGTTTATGCGAAACTTAGCTATGTAGGTTCATGAGACACTAACCATTTCTGCTTTTGTTAACTAGATGGTTTCTTTTTTTACCTTACAGATTCCCTCTGCCTGTAATTGGCTTGGCATTTTATGTAGAAATGTTTAGTACAGGGGTTATATCCTTCAAGAAAGTGACATTTTGTTTTGAGTTCTCTGTAATTATCCAGTTTCTAGACAGAGCTGGGCAAAATACTTGACCTGACTAATGTGACTCAAACCGACCCGAAATGGTCTGGTTTTTGGATTTGGTTAGTCATGGGTAGGTAATGGAAGTTTTTTCTTGACAAGTATAGTGTCGACTTCCAGGTTTAGGTATTGGAAAGCTAACTCCCCCTGATCTGCTCGACATCCTCTTACTTTGGTTGGAATATACTTCCTTACCACCCATGTCATTTTAGACATTCCCTTCTTTCACCCTGAAATAACAATGATGCGTTTGTTATAAGGCTTTGTTGTACATATGGAACATCTCAGGAACTCTTGACTGATGTTGTTACCCAAATTTGGTGTACGTCCATATTTGTACAAAAATCTCGATTTCCATCTTATCTTTTATTAGGCTACAACTCATCCATCTTCAAATCCTATCTGGTTCACTCTTTTCGGGCTTTAATGAGACTCGTCCTATCTTTTCTCATTAGTCTTTAAACAAAATCCTGGTGTGAAGACCGAAATTATGTATCTGCTGATTAACAAACTTTTTACTTCGGTCAGCTTGCAAGATACGAAAGTAATGATTCTCTCTGTGCAGGTGTTTCCGAAGATAAAAGATTCAGTTCAGGTGCTTGTATTTTACTTGAATATTGCAGTACATATTTAAGTCGTTTGCTATGATCATATTTAAATGGTCCAGTGTTTTTAACTGCAAGGGAACTTTCCATGCAGGGAGGCGTTATGCTATTTATCAGTTCGTACTTCGAATTTGTTCGAATTCGGAATTTTTTGAAGTCACAGGATGCATCTTTCTGTCTGCTTGGGGAGTAAGAAGCTGTCATCTCTTTTTCTCTTTTCCTGTTCTCATTGCTTGTTTCAGCCCATTATATACATCTCACCGAAGCATTCAGCCAATCCCTTGGTTTCAAAGTAATTACACAGAAAATTATTGCCCTTGTTCCTCAGGTACACAGAACAGAGTGATATTTCCCGTGCCCGTGTTTGGTTCTTTGAAGGAAAGCGAAAAATTATGCTTTACACTGAGAGGGCTCACTTTTACTTCCGATACAAGGTTCCGTAGATTGCTTTTGCAATTTTTCCGAATTGATGCTATATATTTTTGTTAGCTTTATTATATCTCTGTAGATTCTGTGTGTAACTTTATGGATTCCTAAGTCTACCCCTAGCTTTGAAATTTTTTTCCCTTTGAATAATGTAGTAGATGCTTAGGGAATGGAAAAAAAAAAAGAAGAAGAAGAAGAAAGAATTGAAGTTACTAATGATTATTGAAATAGCTGGGATAACCTTGTACTAATGATTTCATGTTAGTATGCTTGATTTACTCCTCTGACACCTCCAAAGTATGGCTTTGAACATCAGTATCAATTATGTGGTAATAGTATTGACTTCTCGATCTATATTTCCTTGCTTGTAGATTCGCGGGATTCAGAATTTGATAATCTATTCACTTCCTGAGCGGAAGGAGTTTTACCCTGAGGTGAGGAGGATCTTTATAATATTGGTTGCCTTTCTCCTAGCCACCCCATTGGATTGTTGCTGTGTCTAGGGAGATCGTCCATATGTACCTATTCATTTGTTTGTCTTTTTTCTTTTTGGATGGGTGACATACAATATAGCGTCTCTCTTCAAACTTTTCACTTGGACTTTGCAGATTGTTAATATGCTTGATGGTTCCCATAGCATGTCATGCACGGTGCTCTTTTCTCGCTTCGATCATTTCCGGGTAATATTCTGCTCTCTTTATTGGTACACTAAAACATGAATTACATATGTTCTCTAATGATGGAAGTGTAGGGTAACCTCGATGGTGGTGAAACTAGTGTTCTGTCGGTGCATTATCAGTAGTAATTGATGATAATGATAAAATGGTTTGCGAAGGTGGTCAGTGATAATCAATGGTGTAGTAAGATGATGGTTGCTAAGACATCATAAGTCAGTGGTGTTCTCACATCACTTGAAATAACTATTACCGGTCTCCCTGACGCTTTTTTTCCTTTTTTCCTTTTCTTTAGTGTAGTTTAGTGATAAGGGTTATTTACGTTGTCCCACTTTTCTTGCTGTATTTTAGCTGGAGAGAATAGTTGGAACTGCTTCAGCAAAAAGGATGGCAACCTCAGAGAAGGGCGTCTTCGTTTTCTGTTAGAAGACACACGAGAAGCTCTAGTTATGCAAAGTAGCTCATTTATTTGGAAGGGGAAAATCACTTAAATTCACATGCAAACAATGATGAAGACGTGGCCTTGAAAGGATGCTTGGAATCAATCTTGTCCCTGGAGGAGAAGATCATTTTTGACTGTGAGCACTTGAGAACCTGCTCTTTGCTTTCTTCTTTTCCCCCCACTTTGTGGTTTGATTGAAAACAATCGATTGGTATTTTCGAAAGGCAAATGAAGACACAGATGTATAGGAAGAGGAGACATCGCAGGATCATTGTAGAATTAGTATAACGTTTCCAATTAGTCGTCATGAGTTTTTTGTTTCGAAAAATTTGCACCTCCAATAATCTTCTTTTTCCAATGTTTTGGTTCTTTATCCTTCCAAGCTGCTATCTCATTCTGACATGTTTTGGTTCTTCCCCACCCCTCTTTCTCGAGGAGCGATTATGTAGGTAATCAGCATTTCCTCCATTGAAATCCTGCGACCATTTTTTTTTTTATATAACTCAAATGTTACAAAGAAAAAATAAACGTTTTATTTATCAACCTTATATAGCATAAATTTCTTAACGTCAATTGATCAATTAAAATATCTTTAATAATCTCAAATGACTCAGACCACTGTGATAGTTACGTGATGCTAATCATAGAAGAATGGGACAATTAATACGGCTAAATATGATAATAACAGCAACAGCAGTAATAACAATGGGACGTCGATAACTTTGTTCGATCAAAATTGTGCATTTTTTAACATAAAAAATCTACTTATCTTGGCGTATAATATGTTTAATGATATGATTATAAAGCATTTTAGTAACATTAGAAGTTTTGACCTACTGTAAATCCAGGACATCCATAGAAATCACATGCATTACCGTAGTCTTCTTCTAGTTCTGGAAGACATAATCATTCCACGAAAAAACATGGCCTTTGATCACATGACGAAAATAGGCCTGATCTAGTTAAAAAAGCTACTAACTGGACTAAGTGTCCAACGACAAATCTGGAATACTTGAACTGACCTCACATGATGTGAAATTGTGAATCCAAGCACACTAGCTCTATGCGGTTCATTCAGAGTTCAGAGTAGAAACCACCCTTCCAATCATTGCCCCATTGCCTTGTCGCTATTGGAGGCTGCTTTCTCCTTGTCATCTCATTTTGGGTCAGATGAGATTCGTAAGCCGGCTCATACATATTAAGCAAAACATTTAGGCCTCGGCCCGTCTCATAACCACCGAGCCCAACCAGCAGCCAGCCTAAAATCCAAAAGGTCACGAAGGTCATTTGACAGTGTCCTTCCAGTTTCTGATAGCCCAGTCTCCCACCTACATGTAAATAAAAATCTGCAACTCGACCTCCAAGAAGCCGTAACACTCCTCTCGTTTGGAATTTGGCCGACAATGGGAGTGTTTACATTCGTGTGCAGGAACTCGGGCGATGAGTGGACCGGGAAATCGATCTCGAGCGACCTGGAGGCCTCGGCCGGATCCACCTTCGATCTCCAGAGGAAACTCGTCCAGGCTGCGTACTCCGACGACTCCTCCGGTGGGATCCAGTCGTCCTTCTCCCTCGTTACTCCTACCTCGGGCGTCTTCCAGGTCTCTCTCTCTCATCTCTCGCTCTCTACTCTTATGTGAGAACTTTCGTGTTCATTCAGCATGTTTAGATTATGTGTTAGCATATATCCCCAATTTCAACAATATGACCCTTGGTTTGTTTGTGTTTTTGTTGAGACAGGTTTATTTGGGGCTTTATTCTTCTAGTTTATTCGTGGTTCTTTTAGCTTACTAGTTGTTGCTTGCTTGATTGTGCAATATTAGTTGGTTAAGGCACATTTTTTGTAAGCAGTTAGTTAAGGCACTTGCATTTTGATGATCAATCTTTCAGATTAATCGTATTTGGTGGAGTGTGATTGTGGGTGTTCATGGATATTGGCTTTGCTTTGAAAGCTGCCCTTGGCCTCTTGCCATGGCAGCGTATTGTTTTATTCTGTATGAAATCTGAGTGAAATTTTGTGCGCAATAGGTGATTATTGGCGGTGCCAGCGGTGGTGCTTTCATTGGAGGTGGCGGTGGAGCAGCTGTAGCAGCTCCAGCAGGGGGTGCAGCACCAGCTGCTGAAGCAGAGAAGAAGGAAGAGAAGAAAGAAGAAGAGAAGGAAGAGAGTGATGATGACATGGGATTCTCACTGTTTGATTAGTGAATTTCTTAATAGTTACCGGTTTTCTATGTAAGGGTTTTGCTTCTTCGTGGATCTTTGTTATTTATACTACTTGACCTTGTTTGTTGGATTATCGGATTTAGGGACATGAAAATTTATACTAATCAAAGAGTGATGATGACATGGGATTCTCACTCTTTGATTAGTGAATTTCTTAATAGTTACCGGTTTTCTATGTAAGGTTTTTGCTTCAATCCTTCGTTCTTCGTGGATCTTTGTTATTTATACTACTTGACCTTGTTAGTTGGATTATTAGATCTAGGGACATGAAAATTTATACTAATCAAAGAGTGATGATGAAATGGGATTCTCACTCTTTGATTAGTGAATTTCTTAATAGTTACTGGTTTTCTATGTAAGGGTTTTGCTTCAATCCTTCGTTCTTCATGGATCTTTGTTATTTATACTACTTGACCTTGTTAGTTGGATTATCGGATCTAGGGACATGAAAATTTTGTGCTTGATATCTTTGTTGGACAATGTATTGACTGCCCTCTAAGCTTCTTTGATTGAAAGCAGTGTTATATAATGTTTGGGTGGAGACATGAAGACGTTCTTTTGTATGACAAGAAATCGGGGGATATCAATCCCTTCCGGGGCCCCTGTTAACTCCCACATGGAAGTGAGGTTTTGAAGAGGAAGTTAATTGGATTGGTTATTGGATTTCATAAAGTATTCCTTCGATTCGTTGAAACATCTGGCATGGCCAGAAAACATTCTCATCGTGTGATTTCATGGACTTTGGAGAAGCTTTATTCGACTGGTCGTTTTATAGGAGAAATAATTATGTCTTAGATATGTTATATGTTTGTCCTTGCAAGTATGTGCTTTTTTTCTTTTAGGCAAATGTTAAACTTTATTAATTACTGGGGCTGGCACAGTAAGGGAGAAAGCGCCATGGGACCAGCTACAAGACAAAACGGGCTGAAACTCCTTTACAACCATCAAAGTAATCTCAAGGCCCACACCTACCAACAGGGTCCAAGTATGTACTTATAAACACTAAACAGTGTAAACAATAGAATGTACTTGTAATGAGAGTTCTGCTTGTTGAGCTTGCTTTTGACGTTGTACTCCTGTACTTAATAACACTTGAATTTGCGTTTTATTAATTCGACTAATTTTAAAATAATAAGAATGTATATCCATAAAAGTGGTAACTTACAAAATAACATACATGTGGTAAAATCCCAGGATTGTTTTTTTAATCTAATTGAATCTTATACAGCCTACAGGATTCTCTGGCTAATTGCTTCATGGCCCAAAAACGTTTTTGGGCTGTCTACGCTGAAATCTGGCTAGAGATCCGGCCCAAAACTGCCTACATTTCCGGCATGGCTGGCAAATTCAAGTCGAAGGCGCGATGATTGTGGGTTACAGTGATGACACCATCATAGTGACAACGCTTGTGTCCACCCAATGCCTGCCCGGACTGGAACGTTTTGTAGCATATAGCACATTTGTGGGTCTTACCACTTGGGTTCAAGGAGGGTGTGCTAGAATTGGCGGTGGTAGTCGCAGTGGCGATGTTGGTGGTGGTTATGGCTGTGATAGAGCATTGATTTTCGGCTCCAACGGGCTTTCGATGACTGGCCTTGTGTCCACCTAGGGCTTGGTAAGACGAGAAGGCCTTGTGACATAGGGAGCACTTGTAGGTGAAAGTTTGTGATGATTGTGTGGGGCCTGGTTGGTTGACGGTGTTGGTGGCACCACCTTGGCCTAGCATGAGGAGGCACAGAGCAAGGCATTCTTCTTCTGTTGGAGGGTTGTCGAGACGGGGACGCTTAGACCGCTTACTCTTTGCCCATGTCTCGAGATAGTGGCCTTCTGCAGTGTCATCATGCAACAAAGGGGCAGCTGAGATTGGAGAACTTAAAGCCTTCAACGCCATTTTGATGCGAATGTGTGCAAGAGAGCAGGAGAGAATTGAGAGGAAGGAAGTTCGTGAAGCTGAGTGTTTATGTAAAGGAAGATGTATGGTTTTTATATGGGTTGGAATGTGCCTGAGAAGTGGTCAAAAAGGAAGGAGTGAGGTGTGAGAGCTCACGAGATTGGATTGGGGTTTGAAACATTGGCCATGCAAGAGATTGGAAGAAGTGGCCAATGGAGATAATGTGGCGACAGGAAATTGGTGAGTTCACAGACTGCTCCGATGTCAACATCGACCTGTTATTTTCTCACCACCCCTGCAATACTACTGTTTCTCAATATTAAAATTTTATATTATTTAGTACAGCTAGCAGGACCTATAATATCCCCTCAACGACGTTCAGGTCTTCTATTTAGCACAGGTGTACCTCTGTCAAGAATTCCTAATATTTAAATTCTTGAAAATTCGATTGGAATTGGTTATCTACTTTTTTTTTTTTTTTTATAGGAAATCGTACTTTATATTATCTAGAGTCTAAGAGTCGTTTCTTAGAAATATATTCCTGAACCCATGATCCTAATAATTTTCTTCTTTTTTTTCTTTGCTTTCTTGTGAATTCCTATATTTATTAATTAAAAGATGAACTCCTTCACCGGCTCACTGGATAGTTAGAAATAGGATACAGGCATTCTAACCTCTTTTTATACGGCACGCCCGCGGTGGGTTGCCCATGGCTGTGAAAAGTTAGCTTACGTTCGTAATTGGGTTCTTGGGCTCATTAAGTTAATTCAGACAATTTGCCAGCGAGCTGTGGCTCAGTTGGCACCTCCTCCCTTTGGGGAGGGCTAGATCTCGGGGTCGAATCCCCTACCCCGCAGGCTTCATCCTGCTACTACAATTTGCCTTTAAAAAAAAAAAAAGTTAATTCAGACAAGTTAAAAAAGGGCCGAACTTCGTTATACACAGTTGAAACAAGTAAGAAGCAAAAACGAAGAGTCATGACTTCTCGATGGGACAATCTTGTAATCTTTGCATCCAAATTGATTTACTCTGGAAAAAAAAAGAAGAGAAAATTTCTCACTTTTGTCAATTATATAAGATTGTAGTGGTTGGGTGGCACATAAGGTTGTAGGAAATCAGTACACCAATACTTCAAAAAGATGATTAAAAATGGAACAGAAAGCATCCAAGAGGAAATTACATATGACAATATCTATTATTCTATTTATCAATATTTATTATCTTACTATTTCTATATATTGTGCTCCACTTATAGAAGAAATTCATATACTTTTTATTTTTTTGATGATTTATTTTATATAAATAACCAGATTCTATTCAATTGGGATTTTCCAGTTTTCATTCCGAATCAAACTCGACTCCACAATAAGGAAGAAAATTAAAATATAAAGACCTAAGAATCACCTTTTTTATTTCTTCTTTTTTTTGGGGGGGGGGGGGGGGGGAGTTGTTTTTAATAAACAAATAAATAAAATTATGGGAATTCGGATTCTTTCCGGTTCAGATCAAGACCGGCCCCTTTCGATTGAGAGGAGTTCTGCCCGCCATTCAGAGTCCAAGACACTCCCTTAGACCGACCCGAGCACTTGGTAACCCGGTCCAGAGCTCTCGAAAAGAAAACAGACAGAGTCCGGGTCCCCGTTTGGGGATTGGGGACTGCAGCTCTATCCGGGTTGAGTAGGGTTTAGGGTTTCTTTAGCATTCCAGTCTCAGCTCCACTCTCTCGTCGTCAATACTAGGGTTTTTTAGGTTTTAATCTCTGAGACTCACCTTCTTTCGGTGGTAATGTCTTCTAGGCCTGAGCTGCAAGCGCCGCCTGAGATATTCTACGATGATGTTGAGGCTCGGAAATACACCTCCTCCTCTCGTATCATCGAAATTCAGGTACCGTATTGTTCTTCCACTATGTGTTTAGTTCCTGAGAAATAAAATAAATAAAAGATAGATTAAAAAAAATAAGAATTGGGATCTGTATAATCCATTGTAAGTTGATTTGTATCTGGTATCTATATAAAGAGTGGCAGATTTTGATTTATTGGCGCCCGAGATTAATGAAAATGAAGTTTGGATAAGTATGACACTTCGTATTTCTGGTCTCTTATGTTGTGTTTTTCTGAGTAATCATATGGAGGGTGAGTGTGTTATGCTGAATTGGGTAGTTGGGTCTGTTTTGAGAACTAATGATGTTGGTGTGGGCGATGTTAAAAAAGGCGAAGCTGTCAGAGAGAGCACTGGAGCTTCTTGCTTTGCCTGATGATGGAGTGCCCAGATTGCTCCTCGACATTGGTAAATTTGTTCTCTCTCTCTCTCTCTCTCTCTGTGCACGCATACACACTTTCGTAGTGAAACATATATAAGTGCGGTTTCATTATAAATGGGTTTCAGTTTGATGAAAAGGGTGTGGAAATATCTTTGCATATGGTTCGTTGGATGTTTTACAAGAATGAGGATCAAGAGAGTATACTTGATTCGAAAATAAATGAGTCTTTCTCTATTATGCTCAATTAAAGATGGAGTTTTAGTAGAATAAGGAAAAGAAAAGGCTCTTTGTCAAATATTTATGCTTTGAAAGTTGATAATCTACCGAGGGATATTGGGATTGAAGCTTTTTCACATAAACTGTATTGGATTTATGATTTGGCACTTTGACTGACGGGCTTTCAAATTGTGAACTTCTGATATTGCTCAAGTTCATCAAGTTGCTGATGGTTTTATTAGCCTTGCCATAGTGTAGTCAGAAATAAATTGTAGACTAAACACACCAGGAAGGTTAACTTTGAAGTTCTGGTTTGCTGAAGGTTGTGGGTCAGGACTTAGTGGGGAGACTCTCTCTGAGAACGGACACCAATGGATCGGTTTAGATATTTCAGAGTCAATGCTCAGTATGTATTGATTTCAATCTAAGTCGAATCTTCTCTCTCTCTCTCTCTCTGGGGTTCTTCATTCCATTTGCTTTTCTACTTTATTTGATTAGTTTTTTCTTGAATCCAGATATTGCTTTGGAGCGGGAGGTTGAGGGTGATCTAATACTTTGGGACATGGGTCAGGTATCTGCCTAAGTTTGAGTTCTGTATATTTTTCAGTTGAAAGCTAGGGTCATTAATGCAAGAGATCACCTCTCATAGTTTAGGTTCATACCACCTGTTGTTTCAGTTCAGCATATGATTTCATTTTTCCCCTGGTTACTTTCAGTTTAGGAGAGTCTTGGCCTGAATTTTATGTGCGATTTCTTGGAAAAAATCTTCATTAGATTTACATTCATTCTTTGGTGAGTCAATCATAGCTATATCGTTTCTCCAGACCATTATTGCAATGTTGATGCTCTGGATGGTTTTATCTGTGGAAGTTATCACAGTGTATGTTAGATTTACATTCGTTCTATAACTTCATTGGAAGTTATCACGGTGTGTGTTTTCAATTTTTGCAGGGTCTCGGACTTCGTCCTGGGGTTATAGATGGAGCCATCAGTATCTCCGCTGTTCAGGTTTGCCTTCTTGTTTCGATTAATCCTTTTTTACATCAATTGTTGATTGTTATGGTTCTAAAGATGTGGTTGCATCTTCTCGTATACTGTATGTCGCAAATTTTTGCTTCCAAATCATATAGTGTGTTCTGTTTTCTACCTCGTGCTTGGTTTTTGTGATGTTTCATTTCCACTCGAAAAAGTTTGGAATGCGAATTAGCTGTGCTTTGGTGCTCATATTGATTCTTCTTGTATTCATCATATGTAAACCCATCTCATGGCAAGCTTGTCATCGTAAGAAGTTTATTTTAACTTGATTTATGTGCTATGAGAACTTTTTATCTTTGACAAGGATAAACGCTACTAGGATAGGGTGTGCCAGGAAAAAATTCTGTGAAGTAATTCTTAGGCTTTGAAGATGTTCTGTACTCTTGCCAGATCCTTAAATCCCGCCAAATTTGCTTTGTCACTCTATACTCTGTTCCATATCTTTACTGTTTTCTTTTTCTTTTTTTACATAATTTCATTGTCGGATGGGGGTTCTCCATCGAAATGTTCTACAAAACCCACTTAGTGTATGGTGCTTATTTTTTTCTCTCGTTTTGACTGGGAATGCAGTGGCTATGCAATGCTGACAAGTCCTGTCATGATCCACGATTAAGATTGAAGTATGTTCCCATTCTTATCTTTCATTCTTGTGATAAATGGGAAAATTACAACGAATGCATGCATTGGGGGCTTTTCTCCTCCCTCTCTCCCTCTTCTTTACGAGATTAGCATGCTTTGTTATATGGTGCTTCTTTTACTGCAGTATTGATATGTTTGGCTTAATCTCTTTTTAGGGCTTTCTTTGGATCACTATACAGATGCTTAGCCAGGGGAGCGAGAGCAGTGTTGCAAGTGTATCCAGAGAATCTAGCACAGCTTGAATTGATTTTGAGTTTTGCCATGCGTGCTGGATTTGCTGGTGGTGTGGTTGTGGATTACCCACACAGGTATGCAGAGACTTTTGTATGTCAAAATGGTTGCCTTTCAGAGTAAAAGTCCTTGTAGCAGACACTAGCTTGAGGCTCTATTTTCTTATTTCCTTATAATATCTGTTTATGGTTGCGATAAAGGTTCACCATTATCCTCACAAACAGACATGCATGACACACAATATCCACTCTCACTTTGTGCTTTCGAGCAAGGAGTTAGTTAAGCCTCATTCTATTTGACGTACTAAGTAGCGTGAATGCAAGCATTCTCAGCAGTTGCAGGATCCCTTGAGATCCAGCCATCGCATGGCAGTTCCTAAATATTGTCTAATTTCTTTTTAACTACCCATTCATTGGATCTTTTGCTTACATAGATCATTGAACCTTCTAAATATTATGGATAAATTTTGACTTCTACATCTTTCATGATGAGACATGACATGACTTATCTGAGAAAAGGCACAAAGAGTATGTGATAAAGCTCACTAAGATTTATATAGACATGGCATTCAGTACATCCTATTTTATGGGACCAAGTCAAAATGCACATTAAATTAAAAGATAGCAACTTCTTAGTCAGTTAATTGTCCACTTTATTGGCTATGCACCATACCAAGATCATGCCATTATTTTTTCTTACTAGTGCAATGTGCCACAGTAGTATTCTGCTGCAAAGACTTTTTATTTAGAGTTTGTTCGGTTTTTTTACATTCTAAGACTTTTTTGAATCCTGAGAATACATAAACGAACATGTTTTTTAACATCACTTAAAAACAACTACAGCACGCATACCAATAAAGTTAACATCACCTAAAAATTCTCAAAACACAAAAAATTCTCACAAAACACACTAACCGAACATCTACTTAGTTTACATCTTGTATACTCAAATGTTACCCTGCCCACAACTTTTAAGTAGTCCCTTTTTTTCTTAGGGATAAATCCAAAATCCGTCCCTGTGGTTTACCATTTTATCTGATTAGTCGTTGGGTTTTAAAATCCATCAAATTGGTCCATGGGGTTTAAAATTCATCAGGACTTTAGTCCTTCCATGACCCTTCAAATATGATGAATTTTAAAGTCGAGGGACTAATAAAGATAAAATGATATGCCACAGGGACAAAATTGGCATTTATCCCTTTTTCTTAACCATTAGCTTACTTCTTCCAAACAGGGGTGGGGAAAATTGGACTGGTTATAACTGCTGAAGATGTGAACTTTTTGAGCATGTGTACAGCGGCTACCATTTCTTTGGTTAGGAGTATGCAGTTGCTAAATTCACTTAAAAATGGAAATAAAACATCTCAAGTTCATCCTAGTTGCATGTTCCTCCAGAATCTTCTATTGTTCACTAACATGAGCATGGTTGTCTTATAACAGTTCTAAGAGCAGAAAAGAATACCTTGTCCTTACTTGTGGTCCGCCATCAATAAGTACATCTGTTCCCATGGGAAAAGATGAAGATGGAGAGAGTTGCTCCAATGATGAGAGTAGTGATGATGAAGAAAATCAGACGGTGAGTTCGCATGGCACCATTTTTATTAACTTATGGATTATTCTGTTTTGGGGCTTTCTCTAGTGTTCGTACTCAAGTGTATGGGATTGCTGATGACAGCACTCTCCACATCTTTGTAATGCTGTTTGTTCCATAGACCATTGTCTTCCCTATGGATTCATAAATCTGAATTGCTATGTTTCCCTCTGTACAGTCCTAAAGTTGCCGAACCTTGATTTTGTGTTCATTTGTCTCAGCAAATTTTATATCCATTTTATTTTGTCATGTAGGTCTGCATCTCAGACAGACACAGACCCAGGAAAAAGCAGAAAATAAGCAAGAGAGGAAGGGGAAAAGAATGGATACTGCGGAAAAAGGAACAGAGGAGGAGAAGAGGAGATGAAGTGCCTTCAGATTCAAAATACACAGCTCGAAAACGAAAGCCTCACTTCTGATCTGTTACACCGGGCCTAAATTGCGTACGTTAAGGGGTTCTCTCACAGTGCTTGCATATATAGGAGCCCAGATATGGTGTTCCTGTCGAAGCTTTTTGAGACTTGATGAATATCAGTTGTGCGTGGGGGGTCGGTTGTGATTAAAGTAATAACTCTCCTATTTTGTAACTACTTTCTTCCTTTAGAAGTGTTTCTGAAGCTCTCCATTGCTAGTAAACTGAGAAGACACTAACCAAATTTCTTCAACTGCTACGTGTGAAGATGAATTTCAAGATAAAAAAATTATCCAAGTTGTAAACAAAACTGCTTTCACTTAATATAGAACTCGGGTAACCTTTCCATTACTCGTTTCTAGCATTTACATCATTCAAGAACAAATGATAAAAGTTTAATTTCACCGCTACAAGGTATACTGTCGTCTAGGGAACTCGTACGAAGTGTTGTTTTTCAGGTCACCTCTATTTCTACGCGATTTTGTTACTCTCTCTTCTGGCTAAACGGTAAAAAAAACAAATAAAATGCCACCCACCAACTGGCGTTCTAAATACAGCACCATAGCCAAAGAGACGCAAAAATGGATGCAAGAATAAATGGTAAACGACAAAGCAAAAGCCAGCCACCTATTGGCTATCTATTTACCGCACTGTAGCCACAAAGGTGTGAGAAGGGTTGACAGATTGATGATCTTGTCGGTACCGTGTTCGCATTCCCCGCAATTGTTCGAACAAGACGATCTTCGGCAAAGTTAAGACTAGCTAAATTCAAAAATAATCAAGTCGACTTCGCAGCAGGATACATCATAACAGTTACTTTCTACTGAGCTAGACAGAACCTTGACCGTATACTACCCAAGATGAAAGAGAGCGATGACACAGATAACACTTCGGGCGGAGATAACACCTGAGTTGCTCCAAACGTAAAACAGACTGGCCTGGAAACAGAAAATGTATTAGAGTACTAACAACACAACCGGATCTTTTGAAAACCACACACTGCATGACCCATCCAGTAAATTTTACAGCTTAGGAAGGATTTCCTCCCAAATAATTACCTTTGCATTGCCATCTAAACCAATCACCCTACAGTAACGATATAACAACATACTGTTTGTAATGTACATATATTCAGTCACTTTACAACATGGACTTTACTAGTGATTGATTGAGTTGAAGCTTCCTGAGGTACAAGCTACCAAATCGCATAAATTAAACCACAGGACGGCCTTCTTGAGAAGCATGTATGCAACCTCATGCTTTTCCTTTCTCTCCACTGATGCGAGGAATCTATGCCATAGCAGCAGAGTCAAGAGACCTGAATGATTCCTCCCACTTCTGGCATCATGATCCAGATGCAGGATTTTCTGCACAAGGAGAGAAACAAAGGCAATATGAGATGCAACTCAATTGGGAAAGTGATATAGCCCTCGGAGGAAATTCAACAGCTACAAGAGTCGGCAATCATGTATGGACAAGACAAAGGTGAAGTCCGTGAGTTAGATTTAGTTGTGGTTGCAGAAAAACACTATCATGTCATCAATCGATATTTGATTTCTCTCTTCTACATCAGATTCAAAACGACCCAACCAAACCATAGAAATACAGCCCTTCACCGTAGAACTGCCTTCTGCTTAACTCAAGCTATCGGAGTACCTTGAGAATTATAATAAGGAAACTAAACCATAACTAACAAAAAATGAAAATCATCAGTTTCTCCCATTCCAAGACCCTTCTTCAGCCCATGGCCATTTACCTTGCCTGGTGTTTGTTTTTGTGCATTGATCTTCATTCCACCAGCAATGCTCATCAGGTATAGGTCTCGCCAAATGCTTTTCTTATCCAAAGTTGAAATCAATTAAGCAAAAGGAGATGATGATGTTTAAGAAAATCAAACACACAGAAAATTAACCTTTACCACAGGGAAGTCATGCACCAGTGCCAGAGATTAGAGATTTGTAAATTGAATTTAAACTTGACGTAAATTGACAATTAGAATGATCCAGCAAGAATGTTTAAATGCAAGTCTTTTGGCTAGTGGGTTCAGACAAACATATTGGGCTGATCATCAAAAAGACTGCCACTACTATAGAAGTGCATTGTAGTTTTCTTTTGTCTCTCTAAATGTACGCACCTTCTCCAAATAGCTGTTCAGATCGTGCAACAATGTGTTTCCCGTAAGTGTACTTCTTCAAAGCGTGAGCATGAACTCTCACACGACTTAGCAATATAGCCCGCTGATTATCAGAACAAAGTTCAAGAATCTTTTGGACCACGTAATTTGCAAATTGGTCTTTCATCATTGTCTACAAGAATTTTCAAATATTAGAAAACAAGAAAGCACACACAAAACTCATAAATTCATAATGCAAAGTATATCAAACGCAAAATAGTCCTAACAATTCATATAAACTACATATCACCACATCTAGAAACGTTAAAAGACTATCCTAATAACATGGTGACAACCCTAGCTGATTACGGATTGACAATTTACAACATGACAAGGAGAGGCAGACATCTTTACTTCTTCTTGTTTCATTTATCACACTTCACTTGTTATATGATGAAAGGTAACCAAAGATTTCTAATACCTATTCCTTTTACATATAAACTATCTAATGAAAGGCTTCCCAAGCACACTTCATACATTGGCTAAAAGTACAGTTACAACACCATAGTCACAGACAAAGCTAACGTTTTGATGTTTCAGTCTCTATCAAGCAAGCTCAACATACCAATTGTCTTCTGAACAGTACGAAGCAGTTTTTAAATGCCGATCGTAGTTGCGGACAGAAGAACGAGTTTGTTACCTTTCTATAGGTTCTAATTTGAGGGAAGATTTTCTCAATTTTGACTTCTATAGAAAGCTTTGCACCATTTGATAAAGGGTAAAATTTAAAAACAAGCAGAAGAATCAGATGAACATGCATACATCCATAGGACATTGATTCTTCCGTTAAAGAAAGCTTTTTTGCCATCAGCCATGATTCTCATTTTCCTAGTATAAACAAAATAGATGTTACCATCACCAAGAGAAAGGCACAAACAGAAACATCTAAACACAATCCCAGAATCTATAATACTACTTTCAAGAGAGTAGCAGCCATGCATGCATAAATATCTAAAACGTCTTACTAGAATATAGGATAAGATGCATAATGAAAACAAAACAATCAATACCAAATACAAATGAGTGTATTAATGCTTATAAACTACATATCCTCTATCATTTCCAGAACATTTGTATTTATCACAACCTCAGGAGAATAACTCCATTACCTGTTTTTTTTTTTCTTCTTTTGCACAGGCAGAGTATTCAAATGACTAATATGCACAACATAAACCCATGCTTTAACTAGACTTACCAATAAATTGTCCGATCCTTCATTAGGCCCAAAAATCTCTCCAATTAATAGTTCTCGTTCAGCTGGGCCACCATACTCCAAACATTTCTCAACAACGTTTGAAGCAAATTTATGCTGGCTCAGTTGTACAATATGTCCTGACAACTTGCTTATAATCTGACTTCTTTCGTGAGGCTTTCCTCTTTCCAATACATGCTGATATAAATCAACAGAAGCATTGCATTACCATCCAACATTCCACCATAGAAGAAAGGAAAATAAATCCAGGTATACACCTTGAAACGGAAAATAAATACATTTTTTTTTCATAATTTTTTGTCTGTTTCAGGGATCTGATATGTATGGTCATTTATACCAAGCATTGTTCCTATCTGGAACTTTTAGTTAATCAGCAGAGGAGCAACAAATCTCTCCAGCTCTCTATTGAGCAAAATGTGCTACTTACATATACCCCAATAGAACAGTTAACTGGTGCCACATCAATCAGTTGGATATCACAAGATGATTTTTAGCTACTATTTCTATACAAACTCCCATCTGGAAAGGATTGTATAAGGCAATACAAGTTAGTTTTAAGAGATCAAGAACTGATAGTCCTTAAAAGAACCTAAAATGATCCAAGGCATTTAATGTTAAAAAGACCGAGAACCTATAATATGTAAAAGCCACCTAAGACCATATACAACATTTAGTTGTTGTGCTCATTCTTCTATTTCATTGGCAAACTCCATTTTGGGTCAGTCTATGACATATCAACACTACACTAATGACACAAGGATAAAAATGCCTCCAAGAACCTCCACTGCGCATGTATAAGTCATAAATGGCAGTTTAATGCACCACAGGAGAGACAGGGAGACAAATGAAGACAGAGACAGATGACGAACTTTGAAAGTATCCCACAGCTCTAACAAAAGAAACTAACCTGAGTAACATAATTGCCATACTGGTCCTGAGCAAGAGCACAAACGGACTCCAAGATTTCATCCACTATAAACTGACATTGGAGTTCATCTGTACAATGCTCTAGAACTCTCTGCAGGAAACCACATGAAACAGCTTTTTAGTGCTATGCTAACAATCAGATGAAAAACAGAAGAGGAAGCGTATCCATCACTAAAGTTTAACATTACCTGTATGACCCGGCACCCATAAGGATGCATGGAAAGTACCGCAACTTGACCACGAAAAGCAGATATGATAAACCCAATCTTCTCAGTTGGAATGCTCTCAATGCACTTTTGTATTACATGATTCCCATTTTGATCACGAACACATCTCATAATATGTCCATCCAGCTCTCGAACAAGCTGTGCTTTCTGTTCAAGCTCGATAACGTCAAGTGCCTGAAACAGCATAGCCTCAAGATTAGTATATCTTTGAAATTGAAAACAGAAGGAAAAGGAAACTGGATGTGTGCCAGTGGGACCAATATGTTTAAATTACTCTAGATTTTCAAACTTATCCCCTTTTTCCAGTTCCTTTTTTAGGATATCTACAAAGTCGGCTAGTTTTCCTCTTTGACAATAAGGTAAAAGTCGTATGGCAGGAAAGATCAAGAACATCCACAGAGATTAGATTAGATATATGCAACACTGCATCAATTCAAAACAACTCCTATAAATGCATACAGAGTTATATTAACACAGCAGGGCCACATAAGTGAATACAAAAACAGACGTGCCTTTTGGATCACACGGCAGCCGTACATCTGCAGACTTAGGGGCAGAACCTGACTGGTGAGTTGATTAGCAAGTTCCTTCCTCTGCTCAGGGCTTCCATACTCAAAGAACTGAAGAGCACAGGAGAACGAGTAAAAAGGCAGTAGCAATATTAAGAGAACAATCATATTAGGAATATGCTTGCAGAAAATTGTTTACATATTTAAAACATACCTTCTGAATAACATAGTTACCAAAAACATCAGTCATTAACTTGGAAGCATGAGGAAGAACTTCATTAAATACAGATGCCTTCTCTTCAATGCTACAGTTTTCCAACTTCTGCTGAATAAATCGACTCCCGTGTTGATCAGCACTGGAGTTAGAAATCCATAATGACTTACTATCAAATGCAAAGAAATAAAGTATCATATCTTAAAAGTACATTGAACAGTATGTAACTTGCCTGAATTCCACAATATGTCCTCCAATATCAGACAGCTCAAATCTGCGACCTTTGCCTGATTTCAACTCTTCGAGAAAATTATATATTTTGGGGTCATCAAAACTCTCAAAGCCTCTTTGACCTTGCCATACAGGATATATGCCAGCATTTCTACCAGAACCCAGAGGATATCTCGTTTCATTTCTGCCCCCAGTCACACCAGTCCCACCATTAGGTGATCCTGGTAAAACAGGACTAGCAAGTGGTGTGTTTGGGTATGGCATCAGAAAACCCAAGTTTTGCGGGCTCCCAAAATAATTAGAACCTCTTCTGGGGTTTAAATTATTCAGGCCTCCATTTGTCTGATGGAATTTATGGTCATCCAAATAACGAGCAACATGGGTTCCTTTCTGTGAATCAAGAGTTCTAACCTCTCTCCCAATATCAACACCACCTCTGGATGCCAATGGATCAAATTGACCAGAAATAGCACTGTAAGAGTCACCATAAAGCTGTTGATGGTATTGCATATACACAGGATCACTAAGTGGCGGTTGTAGTGGAAAACTAAACTGTCCATACAACTTGCTTAAGTGTTGCATATCGCTCCATGCGCTATACTTCCCCCAGTTGAAATCCCAGATGTTTGAGCTGCATAGCTTGGACCAGCAGTTCCATCAACAACAACAGGAACAGCACCAGGAGGAGGATACCCAGGAACATATGGAGGAACAGCTGCAGGATTCAAAGCATACCCACCCACATACTGTGGCGAATATAAGCCTGGGGCTGGCAGATTAGAGTAGAAAGGATTTGCTGAAGTCATATAGGCCGCTGCAGTTGCATAGAGTGGAGGAGTGAACCCAGATGACTGTAATACTGGTTGCACGTCAGCCGTAAACTTGCTGGGATTATGGAGAAACTGATCCACACCGATGTATGCGCAGTTTACACCTTGAGATATCACTTGAGACTTGTTCGTTTGAAATTGAGAAAAATTGCTGGGTTGTTGGTGTACCTGGTGTTGCAACAAATTATTCTGGTGGCTATGGTGCCATTGCTCTTGATTCTTTTGAATTTCTGGAGTTGGACGATTAGACATATTAAGAACCTTCATTCCAGATTCAATAATGGCAACATCCAAATCATTTACATCAGCGCTTCCTGTATGACCATGAGATGATGAGCTTGAAACAGGGCCAGCCAAAGGATCAGAATTTGATGGTACCCTTCTATCAACTACACCAATAGTTGATGTGACGCCATTTGATGAGCTAATAACAGGATCACACAAGGAACTGGAATCAGCATCGTGGTCAACTGCTTCCTCCACTACTTCATGGCTTAGCAAGTTAGACTGACTATATACAGGTGATGGAGTGCGGGGAAAATCTTCCTGCAAATTCAAGAAAATAAATAAAATATTCAAGTATTACAATTTTGAAGACAAACATAGAAGCACATTTGGCTCACTTTCAAGCCACTCCAGAGTTTTCCATCCCCATAAAAAATTAGGAGGTTTTGATGCGTTAAATATTTGTCAGATTTCTAGACATGAAATATTCAAAAGTATCAAATCCTCACCTGTATTAAATCCACCACATTTTTGTGTTGGCCAGCCAATGAAGCCACATCCTGCCCAGACCATAACCCACTTTTCCCATCTATCCAGTCATCAGAAGGCCTCTGGGGTGAATGATCATCTTCAGACTCTTCATATTGTGTAGAAAGCATTCCATGAGACATATGCAACGAACTGTTCCCACTATCATCCACGGAAGTCAATGCCCAGTTGTTTCCAAAGCTACCAATACAGTTCTCTGGTGAGATAAATGGGGTCTTCCTCCTAGGGTTTAGGTTGACATTGGAGCAGTAATAAGCCAACTTAGCTGGATCAGCACGCAGTTGTTCCTCAGACTCGTAGTTCTGAATACCGCTATTTAGACTAGCCAAGCTTCCATTTGAGTTGTAGGCCTGCTGGGACAAAAGATTATCCATGGACAAAAATGAGCCTTCCATGCTTGGGGGTGCACTTCCACTTCGATTAGGGACAACATCCCTCCGCCTGCCATGAAACCTATGGCCCTTCAGCAGCAATCCCAACTCCTCCACTGCCACACTTGCAGACGATGCTGCGAATGTCGCAGCCTCCTGATGGGAGGGCCATTTTCCACTTGTTTCTGACATTCTAATTGGACTTTCCGTCGCCATGCTACAAGAAGATTAATATCCTTCTATCTGTTATAGTATCATCAAGAAACCTCACATGGTCTCCTGAAAGCCACCATTTTGTTTCAATTTGGTGGGGAATTTTGCAAATAGATTACATTGAAAAACGGAGAGAGAGAGTATAATGCAAGATAAGATTGCACAACATACTACAATTACATGAAACCGCTGTTAGAGAACAGTAAGTGGGTCTATAGCAGCAAAACCTTTAAAAAGGAATAATTTAGCAGCGGAGAGGTACAGAAATAATTACGTCCAACTAACTCATCAAATACCATACTGTGCGTTTTTCCCTCTATAATTGAAAGGGATCAAGACCAACACAACAACATATTTTCAATCCCGAGATGAGCAAAACTTACAGAAACTTGTGCGCGTGCACTTCAAAGTCTAGCCTAGGCAGTCCACAGTATATGCTCACTAGCTAAATACACTCAAAGATAACACTCCACCAGCAGAATATAAGCTTCGACCTGTGTTTCGTTGCTAAAAAGATATAACAAAACGCCGGGAATACACACTTTCCTCAGTTCAGTCAATTCCTCCCAAAATCAAAACATTTTTCAGACAAAAGACTAAATAAAACCCTTGACACCCAAAATTAAACACAAAAAATCACCACCTAGAGCAACCTCCTCAATACGAGAGTTCCTGGCCACACGGACATCGCGAAACCAATTCAAGCACATAGAAAAACCTGGGGAAGAACCTATTAAAATTCAAGCATTCATACGCACAGAAATAGTCAAAAAAGGTACCGATATATAGTTGCAGAACTGATAGCAAGACAAAAGGTTGCAACTTTGAAACCCTAGCAACACTATTGCCGACAACATAGTTTTGAGCTAATGGCGAAGATTCTCTTACCAAGAAACCGATGGGGAAGATTCACTGTTTCGAACCCTAGATTTTTTCGAGAGAGAGAGAGAGATAGAGCTGACTCTACAATGATTTTATTTGGGTCAGAGTCAGGGCATATTTGAAGCTTCGTTTGCTATAAAGAGAAAGTGCTAATTCCAGATAAGATTTTGCTATGCTTCAGTTATGTTTTGGGTTTTGTCTTTTGGTAGTGGTTGGTTTTTTATGGGGAGAAAAGGGACAAAAACTCACAAAGTGGCAAAAAGAGCTACGTAAGAAGATGTATGGCATAGCCGATGAATAATGAGACGTGCCCAGGACACGTGTGAAGCGTTTTTTATTTGTTTTGGTAGAATGTGGAAGTACGATGATGTAATATTAGGTTTCTTTATAATTTTTTATTTAAATTTATAGTATAATTTATATTATTTAATATTATTCATCTAAATTTTAGACAGTATAAATTTTATAATAAAATCTATCTATTATATATATATATATGTCTTTTCATAGAATATGAAATTGCACAGCATCTACGTTATATTATCTATTAGTCTAAAATAAGAAAATAGTTATTGGATAATGATGTTTTTAGAACCAAAATAAAACAATTACAATAACCTCTCTCCTTGAAAGATAAAAGTATATTTTTTTATTTATTATTTCCAACTGAAAAGTCTCTTGAAAATTTCTTTACGTGTCCACGGACTTCTAGGCCTAAGAAAACCCATTGGGTTTCTGTTGTATTAAAACGAGAACATCCCCACACTTCGGCCGATACAAAGACGGCTTCCGAACTCACGAGTCAACAAGTAAGCCGGAATTGAAGTTTCTTTCGGCCCGCCGAATGCTCGATATCACTTGAATCAAAAGGTATCCCGAAATGTAGTATAAACAAAAATTACTTGGAGGTGATACACTGTACAGTCTCTGAGATCCTTGAGGTCCAATAAACAAGATTTCGTTGTGGCATTTCATCAAACATATTAAGCGACGAGATTATTCTCTTAATGACAAGAAGGCAGTAACAACTAACAAATAGTAGGATTTGGAACCAGAGTTGCAGCGTCAAAGCCCAATATTTTTCATCAGTCAGTCAGTATACATAGAAAGTGAACTTCCAAGCTCTCCAGGCCGGTTAACAAGGCTATTCCCCCAATATTTTTCATCTGCCATAGCCTATAGGTCTGAACAATCTCATTAGTTAACGAGACTCCCAAGTCCTCCTTCGAGCAATTCAGGATTAGGATTTATTAGCTACTTATGGAAGGTTGCCCATCATAGAAAACTTCCATGGTTATATATAGCTTAGATAGTTGCCTTTTCAGAAGGTCATGACTCTAACCAAGGGTCGCTTTCTCAACAATCTATCTTAATCAAAAGTTGCACTTTGTAAACAACTTTCAATTGATGAAATCTTTCTTTTAGAACAAAAACATGTGCAACTCGATGAATCATTTCTAATTTTGTCACGGTGTCTATGGGATTTTTAGGAAATGTATTGCATAAATGGAAAAAGGTCTATTTCAATCATATATGCGGACAAGCGAATTCAGTAGTAGGGCAAACTTGGGCTCAAAAGATTTTGGAGAACCAATTTAATTGTGGAGACTAAAAAAATTGCCAAGAAAAAAGGTCATTACATGCTTTCCCGAATTTACCTGTGTAATGCTTTTGTTTTCTTATGTCTTTTGATTTTACTGTTTTGAAATCTTGATGATTGTTATCACTCTATTCCTCCCTCTACAAATAAAGCTCATCAATAAATTTATAAAGTTCGGCTCTCTTTCTACCAAAAAATAAAAAGTTTTTTTTAATATATAATATTGCTTGATCATTGAATTGGTGCATTAATTCATCCCCTTTCAATGTCATATCTAATGCGAGCGTCGGTATATTTAATTAGCTCCAAACGTCTCTTCACAATTTACAGAAATTATTTTTCCTCTTTTAGCTGTTCTTCCCCATAAAAAGGTCTTCGTGTCTCTTGATTTGGGTGTTTAACAGATTGTTTTTAATCTGGTATTTCTTCATGAACTCTTCAGCTGGTGATTCTCAAAATATATCACATGTCTTCAGTTGTTTATGAAATCACAACAACCTTGGTAGTATACTCGACCTTTGCTAAATCTTCATGTCAATGTAAAAGACTATTTTCTGGGATCTTATAACCCTAGCCAAAAGACATTACTTGAAAAATAAGTTAGGTATAAGTGAAAAATTAACCATTAATTAAAAAAACTCTATAAAAAAAACATGCTTCTAAGATTAATAAATCGATTTATTATCCTTTAAATCTAAACTTCACAACTACAATGGCTTACAGATATATTGTTTCGATGGTGATGATGGAGTTGCGTATCCTTGTTTCTGTACTGGAAGTCCAAGCTAACGAAGACATTGCCCCTACCTATTTCTACCCCTCTCCACTTCCCATCTCGTTTCTTCATTCCTATGAAGTAGATAATCATCATTGGGTCCCAAATTCAGATTGCCGTGAGAAGAAAATTGAAAGTTGCGAAGAAAAATGGCTATTTCGCAACATGAAAATATTTTATGTGTGCATTATCGTAAGTTTTACCGGCCAGCTGCAAGGAAATTCATATGCATATATATAATGGTCCTGACGACCCAGTGCTTCTTAAGGTTGAATGGTGTATAGAAACGACAAAAGTTAGAGGCGATCCTCCATGCACCATTTTCCAGCTTGTTTTTTCCACTTGTTATGACGACTATATCCAGAAGCTCTCAAGTGCCCCTTACAAGCATAATCCATGAGCTCCAGTTTCAAATTTCGTTAACAGTTTGTCTTATCTATTCTCTTTCTTTATCAAAAGCAGGCTCGCATTATTTACATGAGCTGCATGAGTTCCAACGCTTTGAGCATGCGACGGGTTCAGATCCAATATTGAAAGCTGGCTTCTCATGGTTGGGTGCAAGAGCTACAGTTCTGCTTTGTCTCTCGGTTTAAACCATCTGGTTTTGGAGTTCGAGGCATGATTTTGTTCAAAGTTATTGTGTGAAACTATAGATAATGCTGAATATTTGGGATTGTCGAAAATTTTGGTTCATGAAAATTAATGAAAAATTTGAAGAAATAGGTTATTTGAATAATTTTTTTATATTTATTATAATAAAAATAGATGATTGAACAAGAGAATATAATTTATTTTATTAGATCGAAAATTTTGGAATACAAACATTTACCTAAATTTCGTTGATTGGACCATTTTGGAGCCAGAATTTGGTATCTTTGTGCAGTTGAATGATTTATGAGAGTTCTTAATATTTTTTTCACAATCCTCCTTGTTTCGGTATATAATTGGAGTTTGCTAATTAACGAGAGATTTTTTTTGCAATCACCTAATTAACACAACCAGTTAAAAATTGGTCTTCTGAGATACAACGAGCCTTCAGTATTAAGCCCATTAGCAGACTTTTCTCATCATCGGCTCAACGCCATACGACCCATCTTGATCCAAGCTGGATTTCAGGGCCTCCCGCGCGTCGGTCTAGAGAGCAATTTGGCTTTTCACGTGCACCCTGCGGCGCTTGGCTCTCACGCGCCCCTTCCTCACTGCCGCCGACAGACAACTTCTTCTTCGACATATCTACTGCCCATATCCGAGTTATGGCAAGGTGTCTCCAGCGTTTAAAGTTTTCCCCATTTCTGCCGCAACCCTCAATAAAAAGTGAGGCCTAAGGCCATGTCAAAAATTAGGCTTTTTTATATAAATTTAAAAAATAATTTAAAATTAAAAAATATTTAAAATTTTATAAGAAAATACACTTTTCACCCACAAAACTACCGGAGTAGTGACACATTGCACCCAAACTACCATCTTTAAGACATTGCACCCTCAAACTACCAATGTTATACATTTGCACCCTACATTTTTGACATTTTGCACCCTTCAACTACCGATGTTAACACTTTGCACCCTCTATTCGACAATAATACCCTTGAAAAATTAATAATATTTTCATATACAATATGGGTTAAGGGCATTATCGTCATTTTAGTTTAAAAATTTGATAAAGGGTGTAAAGTGTTAAAAATTGGTAGTTAAAGGTGCAATGTGTCAAAATTATAGTTTAGGGTGGTGCAAAGTGTAAAATATATGATAGTTCATGGGTGAAAAAGTGTATTTTTCCCAAATTTTATTTAAAATTATTTTTCTAACTTTTTTGGAGATGCAAAAATTAATTATCAAACTTTTATATTCAAGATTTGTTAATATGTTACTTTCAATTGATAGAATGACTAATTAATTTAGTCTTTCTTGTGACATTGTCGGCCGTAAATAAAATTTTATTATTTTAAGTTTTGAAAAACTCATTTTTCCAGAAGCAACTGTCACTGGTATTATTAAGAGTATTCTATAAGCAATGCATACATTTGGAAAACACTCTAATTTTTTTATATAATTTAATGTTTCAATTGGAGTATTGATTTTAGGTTGCAAAATTTTTTTTTAATACTTTTAATTCTGAAAATAAATCCAAACCATCTATATTAGAATATTCACCATCTTTTAAAAAACTTTCAAGATTAAGAAAATATTTTTTTAAATCATCATTCTCTAAAGACAATATTCACCATTTTTTTTTATTTCACTTTCAAGACTTTAGTATTGCTTTGTTTCCACTCCCATGTTTTCACATAATACGCCTATCAGTCTAGCTTTGTTTCAAGACATCACTTCAAGGGGTTTTTTTTTTTTTTTTTTCACTTTCAAGACTTTAGTTTTGCTCTGTTTCCACTACTACGATTTTTTTACATACCACGCCCCTGTCATTTTACTTTGAAAGAAGTCACTTCAAGACGTTTTTTTTACAAGAGTCACACCAGTCTTGCAGACAGTGCAGACTGCAAACTTTACAACAAAAAAATATTTTTTCTTCACTTGTGTTTTTTTTATTGTGTTTATTTTCAATTTGTCCTTGTTCTTGGTTTATTTTTTCACCGTGTGTTTAGAGGTCTTTCTATTTTATTTTATTATTTTTTTTCTTATAAGTTATGGGGCCTCTTGCTCAAGGTGGGGCCTTAGGCAACTGCCTGAGTTGCTTAAGGCTTGAGCCGACCTTGCCTCTATGGTCATCATAGCCCTCTCTACGCGGCGGTGTTTCAGAAATTCCATCCTCAGACCTTGAAAGTACAAAAATACTAACATAATAGAATTCGAAACATTTTAGGATGTTGTTTTATAAAGAATTCTAAATTTTTTAAAATTTCTGATTTAATTGTGAATATTTATGTAGATAATTTTTATAGGTTTTTATGTAAAAATTAATAAAAAAAATTTAAAATATTTAATTTGTATTGAGTTTATAAAAATGTGTAGAGATAAATGATTTGATGTAATTTTTTTAATAAGAAAATATTAAAGTTTGATGAAAAGTTACGAAGAGAGAATATTTGTTAGTATTTTTTTTTTAAGTTAGTTATTGAAGTTTGTGTAAAAATTAATAGTATTTATGTAAATTTTTTTAAAATTTTTAAATGTTAATTTTATTGAATACATTCAATCTTATAATACATTTACAAACTAACATGCTTTATTTATTTTTTATCTTGTTTTGCGTTTGTGTGTTTTTTTTTTAAAAAATTTAAAAAAGATTGTATTGGAGTGTTAAAATTTTGGGAAGATTAAAATTTTAAAGTATTAAAATCGGTGAAAAACCAACTAGAGATACGATGTGAATGTATTTTTAGGCCATTCTCTGTGAGCTTCTGAGCGTCAGGCTTCCCCCTTCCTTTCCCCTTCTGCCGTCTGCTGGGCTGTCTTTTGTTTCGGTTGTCTCTTTCTCTTTTTGTCCTTTTTCCTGGTCCTGCTTGTTTGTGTTGTTGATTCGACTGTTTGGCCCTGGTTTTGTCACGTCTATCTCTTTGTCTTTCATGGATGAAATTATAAAGAAAACTAAGCAACTGTCGTGCGATGACATCTCGGGATTGTTGAAACCAAACCATAGTTGAGCGACTACTGTTAGAAGGTTGTCTCTGGTGGGTCGATTGGTATCGAAGAAAGTGCATCCTTTTCATATTCTTTAGCCGCTTATCATGTCTGGGTGGAGGTTTATTACGGATTTGAACGTGGAGGACGCAGGAGCTAATCGATTTATTTTCACGTTTGCTTCGTCTGCTGACAAGGATCGTATTCTGTATCAGGGCCCTTGGAATTTTAAGGGTTCGTATATGATTTTGAAGGAATGAGATCCCTCTCAAACCTTAGATGAAGTGGAATTATCCTATGTGGAGTTTTGGGTTGAGATCCATGGCTTACCGTTATAAATTGTGGATGATGCTAATGCACGATTAATTGGAGGTATGTTGGGTACTATTTTGGAGTTGGATGATGTTAATAAACACCAGTCGTTTATTCGATTGAAGATTCGTTTTGCAATATCAAAACCACTGGAGCCAGGTTTTATGTTTTCTTGGGGGATGATAGTTCTGTGTGGATTAGTTTTAAGTATGAAAGGTTATCTTCTTTTTGTTTTCATTGTGCTCTTTTGGATCATACTATCGGTGGTTGTTATCACAACCTTCCGCATCCTATGAATTATGCACTGACTGATAAGATGCGTTGTCTTTCGATTATCCGTAAAGCTGGTGAGCAATGTTGGGGAGGTGCTCCAAGTTCTTCTCGTATGGATTCTCGACAGTTGATTGGTTCCTATAGACCTACTTTGGTGTCTGTTGCAGCTGGAGTATCGTCAGCGGAGCCAACTCGCCCTTACTTTCCGTCTGTAAGCCCTAGAGAGGTGGGTGCGCATGAGATTTTGGCTCGTTTTGATAAAGAAGGACATTTTGCAAGTGGTAAGGCACGAGAGGATATCTTGCATGTTATTTGCAGATTTGATAAGGGATCTGACTCGTCCGTGATTCCCGGGATGGCAAAGGGGCCAATTATTTCCAATATTCCTATGGCAAAAGTGGCGGCAAGTGACTCTGTAAATGTGGGGTCTCATATTCCACTCGAGGCTACACGTTCATTGATTGATGAGTTGCAGTTGGGCTGTGAAAATTCAGTTGGGTTGACTTTTGCAAGAGAGGCCCGACGCCAAGATGATCCACTGTCGAAATGTGTTGTGCAAGAAAGGTGTGGAATGGGCTCTGTGGAATTGCAACCTGGTTCTCTTGAAAGTGGGGCGGACTTGGTGGTTTGTCAAGGTAAGAAACGAAATAAGGAAGCTGGTGGGTTATCTCTGAGCCTCGATCCCAAGCGCGGAAAAGAGAAATTGCTAGTGGATCTTGGTGTATTGGAAACTTCCGTGGCTGATACTTTTCACATGGGTTTAGAGGGTTGTACAAAATCTACTCGCCTTCGGTGTGTATTGAAACTGGGACGTGCAGGGAAGCAAAATTCTTCCGAGGCAGGCGGTGAATTGGGTGGGTTTACTTTTTCTTTTTTTAAGGCTAAGGAGGCGGGTCATAACCCCCCCCCCATGAAGCTGCCTGGAACTGCGGGGTTGAGGCGACCTTGGTTCTAGAGGCGACCTTCACATCTTGAGCCAATGTGAAACATGATGGTGGAATTTTTTTGATGGATGTAATGATTGATTGTGAGTCTGTTTCTCATGTTTTGAAGCTTGTTGGTTTTCTTTTTTTTTCTGTGCCTTCGGTTGGTCGTCGGTAGTCTTGTGTTTTGTTGTTCGGAGTTTCGGTTTTCTTGTTACTTGCGCAATCCCGTAATTTTTTTCACTTGGAAGTGGACCCCGGTGGAGAAGATCCAGTTTTCCTTTGTTCTTTTGTTTATGGGCCGGCCACTTGGAAGGAAAAATCTGCCTTCTGGAGTGATTTGCAGCAGTTGAATCTAGATCAGCATAAACCGTGGGTTTGTTCGGGGGATTTTAATGACATTACTTGTCCTACTGAAAAGCAGGGTGGACGTGTTTGTTCTGCTTCTTCATCGGGTGGCCTGTCCCATTTTATGATGTCCATAGGCTTTGTTGATTTGGGTTTTGTGGGTTCCAAATTTACTCGGTGTCATAATCGTCCTGGTTTTGCCAATATACGGGAGCGGTTGGATAGATGTATTTCTATTCTTCCTTGGCAAGTGGCCTGCCCCAATGCCATTATTTCTCATTATCCTATCACAAATTCGGATCACTGCCTATTATTGTTATCTTTATTTGGTTCTGTTGATGCTGCCCCGAAATCATTTAAATTTGAAGGCTTTTGGTTGCATAACTCTTCTTGCATGAGTGTAGGGTCAGAAGCATGGAACTCGGTGAGTGGGGCTGGTTTTGGGAGAGTGGTTTTCAAAAAAATTCGTGCGGTTCAATATGCTTTGAGAAACTGGAACAAGCACGTGTTTTTGTAACATTTAGTCAGCTATTAAAAATGTAAAGGAGTAGCTTGACTACTATCAACATGCGGAGCCCATGTCTTAAAATCTTCATGTGGTGCATTAGCTCACTTTGGAGTTGGATGAGCAACTCAGGCGTGAAGAGTCTCTTTAGAGGCAGAAATCTCATGAGACGTGGCTGGTTTCAAGCGATTTGAATACCAAATTTTATCATGCTTCAACAGTGATTCGTCATTGTAGAAATCAAATACTAAAGCTGAAAACGGAAGGAGCTGGATGGATTTCAGGGAGAGATGCCATAGGGCGAGAAATGGCGCTGTTTTATTAGAATCTATTTTCTTCTAGTAATCCGTATAATCCTGATGATCTGGAGAATCTTATTGAACCATTGATTATAGAGGAGGAGAATTCTATGCTTATTTCTATCTCGGATGATGTGAAAATTTTTTTTACGCTTCGAAAGATGAGTTCAGAAAAAGCGCCTGGTCTGGATGGGATGACGGTGTTATTTTTTAAGCATTTTTGGAATGTGGTGGGTGAAGATGTTATTAAGGCTATGCAATAATTTTTTCTTTCGAGCGAGTTGTTGCCGGAATTAAATGCGACCAATATTACTTTGATCCCGAAAGTGGAGAATCCTTCAAAGGTTAGTCAATTCCGTCCTATCAGCCTTTGTAATGTTATTTACAAGCTTATTTCAAAACTTCTGACGGAACGTTTGAAGTTGGTTCTTCCGAGCTTATTTCACCATATCAACTTGTTTTTTTCCCGGGACGCAATATTCATGATAATTATATTGTGGCTACTGAAATTTTTAATGGCATGAATCATAAGAAAGGATGGGAAGGATGGATGGCAATAAAGACCGACATGGAAAAAGCTTATGATCGTGTTGAATGGGATTTTGTGTTAAAAATTTTGGAGATGTTCGGGTTTAGTCCAGTTTGGATTAAATGGGTGCAACAATGTATATCGACATCGTCATTCTCTATTTTCATTAATGGAAGCCTGTTTGGATGGATCTACCCATCTTGAGGCCTTTGGCAAGGTGATCTTATATCTCCCTACTTATTTTATTTTGTGCTCTGAAATTTTATCTCCTCTGTTGTCGCGAGAGGAAAGTCGTGGGTGTCATAGCTATGCCATGGGCTCCTCCCCCAGCAAATGTTATTAAGGTTAATTTCGACGTTGCCATTCGTGATTCCTTTGCTGTGGGAGCGGCGATTGCTCAAAATAGTGATGGTCAGGTTTTGGGGGCTATGGTCAAGCGTTTAGAGGCAATGAGTCCTTTAGAGGGAGAGATGGAAGCCACTCTTCTAGGGGTGCAAATGGCAAGCTTGCATGGTTTTTCAGACGGTGTTTTTAAAAGGTGACTCTGAAACTGTTATCAAGGCCATTAAAAATTGGCCTCATCCTGTGGACTGGCGATAAAGAGCTTCATTATGTAAGTGGTAGGTTGCAGTGTTTACAGGTTTTTCATGTTTATCGCGATGCGAATGATAAAGCGCATCACCTTGCTCGTTGGACCGCTGCTAAGATTCTCTTGGTTAGCAATCCTTGTAAATTCTGAGCTTTTTTTTATCTTTCCTGATTGTACGCTGGAACTAATCCTCCTTAGAAGGTATTTTGATTTAGAATAAGATGAGGTTTTGATTAAAAAAATGAATTCTTTATATATATTATTGTAAAAAATAATAATTTGATAAAGAATATAATTATTATTATTTTATTATGCTAAAATTTTAGAAGTAAACAAACAAAGCCGAAGTTAACTTGATTCAAAACTTCCGGTACGGGTATTATAGAGGGCCTCCTTCCTAATAGGCCAGCGCATTCTAACCTACCCACGCCGCGCCCACGGACAGCCCAATGGCTGGATCTAAATCCACAAACCTCTTCGGGTAACCCATATGCTTTGATCCGGAAAAAAGTCCGATTCCAAACCTCAAAGAAACCCCACCACCTCTTCCTGCCTCTGCTAACCCCCCAATTCAGAAGATGCTACCTTAAGCCCCTTGCAAGAGCTTCCAATCTCTTCCTGTACGTTATATTTAGCTATTTGTTTTTGCTTTTGGAAGTATGGAGGAGGAAGCGAACCGTGAGAGGGAAGAGTACACTCTAGTGGTGAGGAAGCCCTGTTTTGGTCTCCCCACCGCATGCCTTTCTTGCCTCCCTGTTTACATCTATCTCAAGTTGGCTCAGCTCCCTTTCCGTTTGGATTTCAACTCTACCTACCCTGACTCTGGTATATTCTTTCTCTCTCCCTCTCTCTTTGGTGCATGTTTCTTTGTCTACCTATGTTTTGTCTTTTTCATCTTCTGTTCTTGAGCGGAGCTCTACCAACTGAGCTAAAGTGGTGGGACGAGAGATTCTGCCTGTTAGATTGGCTGTTTGGTGTTCGGGCGCTGGATTCTAAGTATCCCTCCCTACTTTTCGTCTTTAGAAGATTAGTTTTCGAATGGTTAAATTCATTATTTGGTAAATGAATAAACCCCTCTGCGTGCTTTTGCGTTCCCTTTTTGGCTGGCTGTATAACCTGTCAATTAAGGGCATATCTTTCTGGACCTTACTCTCTTTCTTGTGCAATTTTATTTTTTGTCATTTTCTTTATTTTGGAAAATCTCGCTGTCTTTCTTGTTTTATTTGGCTTACCACTTTTATGCATATATAAATGGTTTCTGATCTTACTTTTTTGGCTCCCTAATTGACTTCATTTTATGTGTCAATAGTGAAATGCTCTAGCTGATCGGGGTCTACTTAGAATGGTAATATGGCTGTGCTCATGGATGCTGCTATATTTCGTTCACTATCTTTGGATCCTGTAATTTGGGATTACCTGTCTGGATTATTGTTTGAGTAATATTTGTTGATGAGTAACTGTTATACTTTCTGTTACTTTCTACAGTTATGGGTGTTTTAGTAACTGAAGGTGCAAGATGAGATGCTTTATGTTGATATGGAAGTTTCAGATGACAATGTTCTTCTGGCAATTGTATTGATTTTTGATAAGATTAAAGGTGCCTTGGGCAGTCCTTATGTTTTACTTGGAAAGGCTTTTCGTGATTACATCTGTTTGCCTGCTCAATTGGTGGCTTATCTGATCTATTTGGTCACTATCATGCGTACTATTGGTCTAGGGTTTTTGGATATATTTGAAGCTTGATTCTTCTGTTATTTACTGCACATGCATCCACATTTAGTGCAAAAAATTTTGTAGTTCTTTATATGCATGACTCTCTATGTATATGCTCTGTGTGTTTTAGATTACTCATTTCTCATGCTTGCACAGATGGAAAAACATTACGCTTGTGCTCATATTGGGGTAGATCATACTCATGAAAACACTATTTGCTTCTCTTTGTCAGATCAAATTCCTTATATTGAGTCTGGTGATTACGTCGCCTATAATAATGAGAATGGTGGGGTTATTGAAAGCTTAAAGAAAGATGGCATTGTTGATTTGGACACTGAGTTCTACACAGTTCCAGAATGGATATCGGCAAAAGCAATGGTTAGTTCTTGGCTTGAAGATGCACTTATGTATGAGCTCTGGGTGGGTTCTGATGGCATGTCTGCTGAGAGGATCTATCATTCTGATCTTCCATGGCCAATAGGAAAGGTTCTGTTTTTGAAGCAACTTCACTTTGTAAAGCAGCAATTTGGAATAACTAAGGACAATGCTGATCAGAAGGAAGAAGAGGTCTCATATTCTTCTTGATCTTCTTTCTGTCAGTTTTTATATGTTCTTTTGCTTGCTCACACACACACAATAGCGCACCACATACCACACATCTGTTTGTTGTTGGAAATTGTAAGTTTACACATGCATCGCTCATAGAGCTCATGAACTGAATGTTGGTAGCTTTTTTCCGCTTGTTCTTCTTCAACTTATTTTGCTAACAGTACTTTTTTTGTTTGAATTTTTTTTTTTGAGGACAGCATTTACAAGAGAGCGAATACTGCATATGGAGCTCTGGCAGCTAGGTTAGGGGAGCACAACTTTCTCTTTGAGAACAGGTGATTCTTATGGATAGTGAGATATTCGCATCTCTTTCCTGTAGCGACAAAGTGTTAGATTTTGAGATGATTTCTTTTACCTGTAAGTGAAATTAACTATAACATGCTGATGTTACTGTCACTGATTGGATTATTCCTTTCATGTAGGCCGTCAAGCTTAGATGCACTCTTTCTTGCACATGTGCTTTTGACTCTTGAAGCATTACCTGTGAGTCATCTTACACATTGTGGCATAGTTATGGTATTTTTGGAGGCTGATTGGTTTTTTTTTTTTAATTGATAACCCAAATTGATTACTTTTTAAAACTGATTTTTGAATAGCATCCACTTGGGAATAGCATGTTATGATTACATTCAATTAGCTATTTAGGAATATCAGTTTTAATCTAAATCTAACCATATCATAGGAAATTCTGATCCAGCTAGCCACTTACCAATCATGCATGCTTTATTAACATGGCGTTTGGCAAACTAAAATTTTAACCCCTAAATTTTATCATCATCACAATTCTTTCTCTCTCTTCACCTTTTCACAAATTTTTTTACTTACTTTTTCACTTTTTCACCAACTTTTTCATTCTCTCTCTTCACCTTTTTACAACTCCTAAAATTTTACCCTAAAATTGTAATAAAATTTTGTTCCCAAACGCCATGTTAAGATTTAAAGTAGAGCTTTCCTTCATGTTTCAGTTTCAAGTTAGACAGCTTTCCTTCTTGCTGTTTTTTTCGCTGAAATCCACTGTCAACGTAATATTTTGTCTTTTCTGGAAGCATTAGTGCACCTATTGTATATAGTCAAATTTGTCATGTTCTTGTGAAAAATGCCTTTGCAGAATAATTTCTACCTTTGTTTTAATTAGCTGTGTGTTAGTTGAAGCTAAGATCTTGCTGTTGGTATAAATATTTGTGGTCACTATCATGGATTTTCTGTAAACTTCCTCTGTCGCAAAATAAGTAAATGTGCTTACGTTTCTTGATTGCCCTGGAATGTATGGTAAGTTGCAAAACATGGAAGTTCATATTTCCTTCACTTCAAAAGGAAAAAGAAGCAAAGGAAATATGAACTTCTTAAAAATCATGTCAGTTCGAATATAAAGGACTAGACAATTTTAAGAGCATAAGAATATTTTGCTTGATGACCCTTATACATGGAAACACACCATCTCTTTTGGAAGGGAGAGAGTACTAAGTCAATTTTCCAGTCTTTAAGCATGCTTCCTGCAATATTTGTTACCAGGAGACATCAGTACTGCGGACTAAACTTTTAGAGCATGGTAATCTCATAAAGTATGCTGAAAAACTTAAGATGGAGTTGATAGAGGCTGGTTCTTCATTTTCTTCTATCCCGCACAATCAGTCGGACCCTTCATCATCAGCTTCAAGAAGGGGTCCTCCAAAATCAAGTAAGATGCTATTCAATCCTAACCTTTTTATTTTTCATTTGTAGATTTTGGTTGAGGAGTTGAGTGCCTTTGCCAATCCGGAGTTCACTTTTAAATTTATAGGCGGTGATATTTGGTATTGGATTTCTGAGTTATCAACAAAATTATGACCAGAAAAAACAAGCTTAGTAGATATTGACAAGATCTTGCTAGTGTTTTTTGGTTTCCTAGTATGTTGCTGATATGGAAAGGAAGGCCTGAACAGGGGTTTATTTACTCTTAAATTTTAGGGGTAAAGTTATAGTTAGCACCGTAAGTATGAGCAAAAATCTATTTAGCCTCGTAACTTTCAAAACGACGATTTAAGACCCTTAATTTTTGAAACTCATCAATTCACGCCCTCCCCCCCTCGGCGTTCCAAATTAGGCGTTAAACAGACAGAAAATTATGAAAAATGACCAAAATGCCCCTCCAAGTTAAAATTACTAAAAATTTTAAAAAATTCATTAAAAATAAAAAATGATATTTTTTAAAAAAAGTGATTTTTTTTAAATAAAACTATTAAACTCTATTTCAATAATCTATTATTTTAAATTTATTTCTAAATTTATTATTTTTATTTATTTTTTAAAATTTATCTTGGAGGGGCATTTAGGTCAGTTTGCATGATTTTCCGTCTGACTTAACGCCTAATTTGGACGCGGGGCGTAAATTGATGAGTTTTAAAAGTTAAAAGTCTTAAATCGTCGTTTTGAAAGTTATGGGGCTAACTATGTTTTTTGCTCATACTTATGGGGCTAACTGTGACTTTACCCCTAAATCTTAATTCATTCTTCCAGATCTTGGCTGAAACTTTTTCTCGGTTGAAGATCTAGATCATGGCTAGCTGAGTGAGACAACGAAATTCATTCTACATAACCTTGAGTCATGCTAGGTATAGATAGGTTGGTGAATAGTCTCATAAAGTTGTGCCCCAATGGTTTTTGTAAAGGACATGATTGCCAATCTGTTCTTCCAAAAGCCCAAATCCCCAACCTATATGCACAGCTGAAAAGAAGCATCTGATGAAATTATGGGACTTTTGATGGAGATCAATGTGTCAGTCCATAGGAAATTTTATACATGAATAATCCCACGGTTGGCCCCATCCAACTTTTTGTTTCCCTCTCCCTCCTAAGTGGAATGATTCAGCCCTGCCAGTTCATTCTAACCACTCCCCTTCATTATAATTGTTTCACAAGAACACCAATGCTGTGAACTAATAATATAGCAAGTGCATGACATGTTTGCTTGCCGAGAACATAATGTTTACTCATGGTATTGGTGGTCACTATAACTGCATTACTTCTGCAACAAATTTTGGTTCTTTGGAAAGTAGCAATAGGGTTAAAATAGACTTTTCAGCCTTGTATAGCCATACCCCAAGCTATCGGACAAGAGAACTCGTTTCTGCACCTGCTTGCTAGTGAGCAGAGTCTATTTGAAGCTCATTGAGATCAAGAAAAGGCTTGCCTCAGAGTTTCAATTCGATTTGTTTATCTAAATTCCCGGAGAGCTCCCCTTGCACTCATCAGAACAGAGCTATGCCAAACCCAAAGGCATCTCACTAGTGCAACTCTTTGATATTCATAGAAAATCCACCTCCTGTGGCCTCCTGTGGAAATTGAACTTAGGCGTGAGCGTATATTTCAAGAACATCCGATTCTATGTCTAAGTTCCGCTACTAAAACTTCAATAATTTAGTTTTCAGTTGCATGTATTCTCATCTTTTGGAACACTACTGGAAGCTTAAAGGATAATTTCTTTCTGCAAACTATTTAGAACTACGTAGCATAGGATGTTCTTTCAATTACCCTCACCTATACTTATAAATAAAAAATTACCCTCACATATGGTATTTCCATCCTAGGTTCAAAGCCCAAGAGCAAATCCAAGAGGCAAAAGACAAAAGAGGAGAAAACGTTCAGAAGAAGGGCCAAGTACTTCTTGGCAACACAGCTAGTTGCAGTTTTACTTTTTCTCACTTTCATAAATAGATCTGATGATGAAGTGGAGCTTGATGATGATGAAGGCTATGGTTATGATGACTGAAAAGCATTCACTTATCGACCAACGGTAAATCTTTCCCTCGATTCCCAGCCAAGGATGAGTTTTTGTTATTACCTTTGTAATTTTTTAACCGAAATTTTGGGAAATAAATAGCCATTCAAATAGAAGGAAATGAATGCACCGTTCAGAAGAAATATCCCTCATGTTATTGGGTTCTAAACATTTGGTGTTTGTTGTATACATTTTGTATTTCAATTTGCTGGATTTTCCTGGACTTTTCCCGGAAATTAGACTGATTTTTTTTAAAAAAAAAAAAAAAAATGAACAATCTGTACTGTCTCTGACCGCCACAAAAACGCCTGAACACACAGTGAAAAAAATAGACTGGATTGTAAGTTACAACAGAGGTTTCAGATGTGTCCTTCTTTCGTTGTCCATCTAAAAAGATAGAGCATCGGAATATTGGAAAATTAGTATTACGCATTGCCGGACACAAAGTAACCATAAATTACATTCAGTGCCAACCATGCAATTCTAACAAGCAGCGTAGGCAGAACTATAGCGAATAGTGAATTAACTACACAGCACAAACACCCTTATTGCAACTTCAGCCATCTCTCGGTCATACTCTTCTACCTGACCGACTCACCATCGTCATATTCCCGTCAGAGTCCTCTAACAAATCAACACCAAATCTCTTTGATCCAACTGTCCTCTCTCAGCTGTTGAGCAAGAAATCCCATTCCGTTTGCGAAAAAGTCAAGATCTCGAGCAATGGAATCAAGAAACTTTGACCATTCAAAGCCCAAATATCGGAAGGGTTCCACTGGACCGCCGAAGAGAAAGGAGCTCCAATCCAACTCACACCGGAGTAGCCAGCCAGTTAGTGCCACATAGGATCGTGAGAAGTGACTCCATGAGTCGAAACAGGCTTGCCAATCAGTTCTTCTCAGATGCAGCGAACGGGCTAGTCTGATCGGTTATTGACATGTGATTTTTTTGCTTCTAGTTTGACCGGCTTTCTCCATCCAAGTCCGCTTCTTGACTGATGACACTCTGCCATTACTTTCCACATCCTTGCCAGCCTGAAGTTTTACCAATATGCACATAGTCAAACTATGAAAAGAAAAAAAAAGAAAATTTTAGCTATCAATTCTGCATTTGAGATGTCACTAGGCAAAAATGAAAATTCGAAACTAAAACTAAATACAAACACGAAAGAGTGGAAGGAGTACCAAATTTTTTGTAGTTAGAATGCCACTTGAAATATAGTAACATATACATTACATACTGTAATTTTAATTAAGATGATTAGCCCTTGATCAAAGCTTCAGGATCGTAATCATGTAAGCTATGTGAAATGTTTTTCTCAGCCGCCAATTCTTCGTGGCATATATCCAACAGAAATCCATAAGTGGCAAAGAAGAGATTCAAGAATGGATCTTTACATACAAGCAGATATGTCATAAGCATGATGTCTGGCAAAAAAAAAATTCATGTTCAATGGACGGTGAATGCTCCACCTTTTTATTTGTACACGTCCTTCACCACAAATTACATTTCAATGCTGCTGAACTAATAATGCAGCCCCTTGGCATGACATCTCCCATTGCTTGCAGCGTAACTTCGGCATGTTTACTCATGGTATTGGTGGTCACTATAACTGCAACTTCTGCAACAAATTTTGGTTCTTTGGAAAGTAGCAATAGGGTTAAAATAGACAGCCATTCAGCCTTGTATAGCCATACCCCAAGCTATCGACCATCTCCACCATCGTCAACCCGTTTCTGCACAGCTCCTCTAGTCAACACTAAAAATTTAAAATTCATTAAAAATAAAAAATGATAGCTATTAAACTCTATTGAGGGCATCAAAACTTAACGGGACACTTAAATCGTCGTTTTGACTAACTATCTCATACTTCTAACGTGACTTTACCCTAACTCATTCTTCCAGCTTAAACTTTTTCTCGGTTAAGATCTATCAGGTAGCTAGAGACAACGCATTCCATAACCTTGAGTCATGCTCTCATAAGAATGGTTTTTGTAAAGGACATGATTGCCAATCTGTTCTTCCATCGCACAGCTGAAAAGAAGCATCTGATGAAATTATGGGACTTTTGATGGAGATCAATGTGTCAGTCCATAGGAAATTTTATACACTTGGCCCCATGTGAATGATTCAAGTTCATTCTAACCACTTTCATTATAATTGTTTCACAAGAACACCAATGCTGTGAACTAATAATATAGCAAGTGCAGACATGTTTGCTTGCCGAGATCTCATGGTATTGGTGGTCACTATAACTGCATTACTTCTGCAACAAATTTTGGTTCTTTGGAAAGTAGCAATAGGGTTAAAATAGACTTTTCAGCCTTGTATAGCCATACCCCAAGCTATCGACAAGAGAACTCGTTTCTGCACCTGCTTGCTAGTGAGCAGAGTCTATTTGAAGCTCATTGAGATCAAGAAAAGGCTTGCCTCAGAGTTTCAATTCGATTTGTTTATCTAAATTCCCGAAGCTCCCCTTGCACTCATCAGAACAGAGCTATGCCAAACCCAAAGGCATCTCGCTAGTGCAACTCTTTGATATTCATAGAAAATCCACCTCCTGCTAGGCGTGAGCGTATATTTCAAGAACATCCGATTCTATGTCTAAGTTCCGCTACTAAAACTTCAATAATTTAGTTTTCAGTTGCATGTATTCTCATCTTTTGGAACACTACTGGAAGCTTAAAGGATAATTTCTTTCTGCAAACTATTTTGAACTACGTAGCATAGGATGTTCTTTCAATTACCCTCACCTATACTTATAAAAAAAAATTACCTCACATATGGTATTGCCATCCTAGGTTCAAAGCCCAAGAGCAAATCCAAGAGGCAAAAGACAAAAGAGGAGAAAACGTTCAGAAGAAGGGCCAAGTACTTCTTGGCAACACAGCTAGTTGCAGTTTTACTTTTTCTCACTTTCATAAATAGATCTGATGATGAAGTGGAGCTTGATGATGATGAAGGCTATGGTTATGATGACTGAAAAGCATTCACTTATCGACCAACGGTAAATCTGTCCCTCGATTCCCAGCCAAGGATGAGTTTTTGTCATTACACTTTGTAATTTTTTAACCGAAATTTTGGGAAATAAATAGCCATTCAAATAGAAGGAAATGAATGCACCGTTCAGAAGAAATATCCCTCATGTTATTGGGTTCTAAACATTTGGTGTTTGTTGTATACATTTTGTATTTCAATTTGCTGGATTTTCCTGGACTTTTCCCCGGAAATTAGACCTGATTTTTTTTAAAAAAAAAAAAAAAATGGTTAGGGGGATGAACAACGCAACCAGGCACTCTTGTACTGTCTCTGAATTAGTAAGCCGGGCCATGTCCAAAAACGCGTATGAAGAGATAGAATTACCACAGAGGGGATGAACAACGCTACAGTCGCTCCTGTTTGCTTGAAAAAAATAGACTGTTGATTCCTGGTAATTTACACGTTACAATACTCCCAATCCCAACTAGTTTTCAGGTTTCAGATTAACCCATCTTCTGTTTTCCTTGCTTTCGTTGTCCATCCGGCAACTAAAAAGATAGAGCATCGGGAATATTGGAAAAATTACTCTCTTCTACTACTACAACTACCTTATACCTGTCATTACATCATTGACGCCATTACTGGAGACACAAAGTTATACCATAAATTACATTCAGTGCCGCTTGAACCATGCAGCCCCTTGGCGTTCTCCATTTCTTAACAAGTTCAGCGTATCCTTCGGCAGAACTAGTAGCGAATTCTGTCAGTGAGCTCATTGCAACTGACATTCCAGCACAAACACCCTTATTGCAACTTCAGCCATTTTCTCTCGGTCATTACCTCTTCTACCTGACCGATCTCCACCATCTCAATTCCCGTCAGAGTCCTCTAACAAATCAACACCAAATCTCTTTGATCCAACTGGGGCACGACGAGAATCCTCTCTCAGCTGTTGAGCATAGAGCATCCCATTCCGTTTGCGAAAAAGTCAAGATCGTCGAGCACTGCTGTTTCACGGATGGAATCAAGAAACTCATTGACCATTGGATGCAAAGCCCAAATATCGGAAGGGTTCCACTGGACCGCCGAGAGAGAAAGGAGCTCTTGTGGACAGGATCCAACTGGACACACCGGAGTAGCCAGCCAGTTAGTGCTTGCACATAGGATCGTGAGAAGTGACTCCATGAGTCGAAACAGGCTTGCCAATCCTGAGTTCTGTCTCAAGATGCAGCTGAACGGGCTAGTCTGTGAGGATCGGTTATTGACATGGATGAATTCCTTTTTGCTTCTAGTTTTGAACCGGCTAGGAAAGCTTGGCTCCATCCAAGTCCGCTTCTTGACTGATGACACTCTGCCATTACTTTCCACATCCTTGCCAGCCTGAAGTTTTACCAATATGCACATAGTCAAACTATGAAAAGAAAAAAAAAGAAAAATTTCCTGGAATTAGAATGCCTACTAGGGATTGAAAATGACAATTCTGCATTTGAGATGTCACTAGGCAAAAATGAAAATTCGAAACTAAAACTAAATACAAACACGAAAGAGTGGAAGGAGTTACCAAATTTTTTGTAGTTAGAATGCCACTTGAAATATAGTAACATATACATTACATACTGTAATTTTAATTAAGATGATTAGCCCTTGATCAAAGCTTCAGGATCGTAATCATGTAAGCTATGTGAAATGTTTTTCTCAGCCGCCAATTCTTCGTGGCATACATCCAACAGAAATCCATAAGTGGCAAAGAAGAGATTCAAGAATGGATCTTTACATACAAGCAGATATGTCATAAGCATGATGTCTGGCAAAAAAAAAATTCATGTTCAATGGACGGTGAATGCTCCACCTTTTTATTTGTACACGTCATCAGCCAACAAGAAGGGGTTCTGGTAGAAAATAGGAGTCATGATTGTGAATGATGATGTATGGACGCAGTTTTGGGGTTTCAAACTAGCAAGTAGTTTTTTGTGTAACCATAGTTTGCGCGAATGAGTAGCATTTCTATTATAGCTCTGCTCATACTTTAAGACCTAAACAAAACAATGACACTGCTGCAAGGAGCCATGAGTGGAGTCTCCATAGATGCCAAACAGTCCCTCTGCATAGCAGAGAATTATTCATATGGTGCAGAAATGACTTTGAGATGGTGAGTGGCATACCCTTGCACTAATTCAAAAAGTTGAGGCTGCAACTCTACGTCCCTTAGTGTCTCGATCCTCTTGGAAACAGCTTCAACTGAATGTATAGAAATCTTTATTTGGGTATGCAGATCTCTAATGGATACCCTTGTTTTATCAACCGAATTGGGGTCCTCTCCTTTTACATCTTGGTTCCTGAGATGCGTACATTTCTTCTCGTAGGCAATTCGAACCCTTTCACCAGACTGTATACAAAGGTAACAAACACAACGATCAGATTCCATGGTTACTCCAAGGAAATAAGTAGCTTTTGTGTGGTTCCAATTCTTGGATAAACAAAAAGAAGGTTAATGAAAACAAAATAGTGAGTTCAACAGTTTACCAATGCAGAAATTTTAAAACAAACAAGCCGTTCCAGTCTGGTAAAAAGTTAAGAAAGATTTGTATTGGCCATAGAGAGCGTCGAATATCTTTCCAAAGCTTTCACTTCAGGGTTCTTCTTACTAATTTTCATAGGTTGGATGTCTCATAAGGAATAAGTTAGTAAATCCTGTGTTCCACCATTAAACTATTTCAGGCATATTCACAATCGAAGTGATTCTGTAGTAGACATGTAGCATCTGCTTACTAGTTCAGAGTGCACACCCACACACCTGGATGCATTGCAATTTTCTACATTGAAATGAAGCCTTGTTGAGCATATGTTTCTCCTCAAAAGATATCATCTCAGAAAAGAAATTTAGTGACTGGAAAGTTGGCGGGTGGAAGTGTGGAAGTATTACCCTCACTTCTTCATAGAGTTTCTTCTCCCACGCATATAGTCTGTCCAATGTCGATTGGTGACTACCTGAATACATGCAGGGTTCCTCTGAGAAGTCACTACTGCTTTCATAACCTTCGTCTTTAGAGCTTGAAGAATTAACAAAAAACCTTGATGAGGAAGAGCGAGATGAAGCTGAGCGGAACAAAGCTACTGGGTTCAACATTTTCGTGGCTGCATAGATAAAAATAACAAAATGAAGTACATTAAGTTGCTATCTTCAATAAAGAAAAATAAAGCAAACCAGGAAAAATGATGATTCGCAGGAGGATTCCACTACTTCAAGTGCATTTTGGCATACAAGGAAGCTATTAGGACCGACAGTATGAGCCTATATCTGCATAACTACGGGTACAATTGTTGCAAAGGTACACATCAATTTAACATAATACTAGGCCTGTCATAAAATAGATTGTAATGAGACAAAACACGTGCATAGATGCAAAGGGACAGGAATCTCAACAAAGTAAAGGCAGGCAAAGAAGAAGACTTGTACATCTAATTTCATACCTGTGAGTTCATTGGTGGTTGATGCATACTGAGCTCTACTAGCCTCTAATAATGCTGAAACCTCATTGGCTGAATTGCACACAATCCTGAATTGAGTTTCAAGATCCTTGACAACTTCTGTCATGCTTGTTGGCCTGCGATTAACATAAACAGTAAAACCCGGTGTTTCTTCCTTGGCTTCTTGATCACCAACCGCCATTTCTTTACTACTAGTTTCAAGTTGTCCTGCAGTTTGAGCTTTAGATACTTCTATGCTTGTACGATGCGGTTGCAAGCCTTCCATGTCATGATCAATCTCATTTCCACTATCTGTGTCTTCTTCCTCATCCTCGTCGTCATCAACATCTTCAACAATACCTTCTTGTTCAGTTTACATCAATTTTAACTCTTCTTCTGTTGCATTTACCTTACTGATTCTGTTCAGTTTCTTCTTCTAAATCTGGAATTCCTTCTTCTTCTGTACTGCCTTAGACCTCCAATGTCATCATCCATGCCTATATGATCGAGACTACTGCGTGTAGGGTAGCCATAGTAGTCTAGTGATGAAAATGGATTCCAAAAGAAATCCCACTGGGATGTTTGAGGCGAAGGTGGAGGAATATTTGGTCTGTTGTAAGGGGAATAAAGAAGAAAGAAAGCTCATAGGTGACGTTTGCATCGGAAAGAACCCGTCTGTCCCAAAATGGTGCATTGGCGAGTAAGTTTCAACTCGGACAGTCTCTGGGGATTGAGGTCTCTCCTCAACTACCACAGCTGGTTCCCAGATCGTAGGTAATTTTTTCAAACATGAATTAGGCTGAGACTGAATAGGTTTTGATGAAAAGGAATTGGATGAAATTGTGATGAAACTGGGACTGGATTTCTTTACTGGTTGAATGGTGGGGTTACTGAATCCAATAGGAACTCACGAGGCTCATCTCCTTCGATATAATCCGAAGAGCAGCTGAAACTCTTTCAAGGACTGGATATCTATGTGTCTAGAAGCAAATCGACTTCTGTACTCAACAGCCTGTTTAATGAATCTCTTTCGATCTTTACAAAGCTAATGCCTCTTTCATCCAGCTTCGATGTGGAGCATCCCATCTTTCGGGCACTCTATGAAACTTTAGGCTCGAATTGAAATGGAAAGGACAATGGATTTAGTATTATTTCTCACGAAGATTCATATGGATTCCTGGGGGCTGCTTCAATTCAAAGAAAGTTTAGTAAGTTCGGATGTTAGAACAGGAGAGGATAGTAAAATTTGCAGAAAATTAATTTTGCATGCTGAGAAATTTCAAAAAGCCAGGGTTTTTTCTTAGTTATCACGGCATAGGATTGGTTGAAAACCCGGTTACACAACTCGGGGAAGAAATGGATATCCTTTTGAGCCTTCTGTAGAAATTCTCCACAAACACAAGAATTCAACTAGCTTCTAGCCGTGCTTAAAAAAAAAAACACTCCCTTCTAGCTGTAAAATATTAATGTGCTATATCAATTTTTGAGGAAGTATAGAAGTTTAAGGGAAAAAAAAAGAAGGAAAGCGCAGATCACCTGTCTCAAATAAGTCATTTGGATTGAATTGAAATGAAAGATTGATGGAAGAACAAAGAAATGCTCAAAGACATAAATTAATGGGCTTACACAGTAACTGGTTGAAAAAAGTTATGAAGTACAACGTATAAACCTGAATATTAATGCAGGAAAAGAAGTAAATAATTGAGGAAAAAAATTTTAAAAAAAATTCGAAAAACCAGTAAATGGGCCCTTTTGGTATTATGAAGACAGCCAGTTACCAAGGGGACACACCAAAAGAAGATAAAGTTTAAAGTAGAGAGAAAAAGAAATGCAAAACAAAAAGAGGAAAAAGAAAACCAACTTAGAGAAGTCACTGTCGAAGCCAGCAACTGTTCTGAACCAGAACTGGGAAAAGGAGTAAACTTTACTACATTAAATACCTTTGGAAAAATTCAAAACATTACTAAAATTCTGACGGAACTAGTCTTTAAAAATCAAGAAAAATATGAAGATGATTGAAACATCAAAGCAGAAAACCAATTTCAACCTGGAGTTTGAGGACTCGATGCTGCTTCAAAACACCGTGAAACAAGAACATTGTGAAATATCGGCTATAGTGAGCAGATCGAAATGCCGGGGAGATGACAAAAGAAAAAAAGATAGGGAATATGAGTAGTTTTAGTGGGATGAACGTTAAAGTACATACGCACGAGAAAACTAGAAGATATATCTTTCGCAGTCACCATTAATAAAAACAAAAAAGATCTCTCTCGCAATCAGGCGGGACTAAAATTTCGAATCTGACATGCAGATTCGAGTAAACAGAAATTCCATGATTCCATGAACTTGTGCTTAGTAAAAAGAATGAATTCACATGGTTCCGATGGAAACAAGAAATTGTGACCATTTACAGAAAAATGAACCACAACGAAAAGAAAAGGTGGAAGAAAAAGGAAATAAGTAAGAAGAATAGGAGCAAAAGGACGTGAAATGAAAACGAAAGTTAATTCCTGAAATTTTCAAAGTTACAGCCTGACCTGATTATTGGGGCGGAATCGAATGACGATGAAGCTTGATCACAGAGAGAGAGAGAGAGAGAGAGAGAGATGAGGGAGAGAGACGTTAGGAAAAGCAACGGTCAAAACTCTAATGGAAGGGAAAAAACATAAAGAAACAAAATTTAATTTGGGGTTGGAGAGCTAATAAAGGGTGCACAAGACGGGGAATAGAATATGAAGGTCAAACTATTTGCCATTCATACTGAACAAAATTACATCGGTGCAAGTCACAATTACCCGTAATCCTGAAATGATCAATTGGGTGGGGACCCGACTGATCGATGGATTGATTTCATTGTCATTGCTATCTGCTACGGCTCCATTGAAATGGAACCCAGAATGAGTTTTTTTTTTTTTTTTTGGAAAGATCAGTATATTAATTATTTTTCTTAATTAACGATCGTCGGTCCAATTGTAATCTATTTTTCAGTATAATAATGAGCATTGGAGTACACTTCATCTTTTACGAAAAATTATATGTATTATTTTTTTTGTAATATATTCGGATGAAAATTAATTTTAAGACCGATTTTAAATTTTTTTTTCAATTCCACAAAACCTTCGTTGGAATATAATCTAATCATTTAAATTCCAAATGGCAAAGAAAAGAAACAAAAAGAACCAACTTATATTAATATACAAGAGATCATGTTATTACTCATGAGTAGGAAAATTGATTGGACCATGTTTTTTTCTTTGGCTGATTGGACCCATGTTAACAATAGGAAGATAGAAGCATATCTTGGTAATTGGGTTCTATTTTGAAAGTGCAGAACCGATAAAGGAATTAGAAAAGAATTTTGGAAAAGCAAAAGAAAGTCGGCTGTAAAGCAAAAGATGGGGGAACCTGGTCCCACCAAAGGCAGCGGCATTCGGTTAAAGCATTTCCGGAATTTACCCCTGGATTCATTAATTGAGGGTATGTCGTTTAAATTTCTCCGCCGGACATCCGGCGTTTTTGTCGGGAGAACTCGCAGGACTTCGCCCGAAACTTCGACTCGGACATTACCCGCTTGAGTTTGAAAAACACATTCACAAGTTTTACCTTAAAAGAAAAACTAAAGAGCCGTATGAAGTACACATCTCTTACTAAGGAGCTGGATGATTAAATAATTGTACTCTACGGAGTTCATCAGAAGTTGTGAGTTTGAGTCTTGATAAATTTTGAAATTTTGTTTTAATGATTAAGATTTGAGTTTTAGTAGTTTGCTTTTTATAAAATTTGAAGGTTAAAATTTCATAGATGTTATCAACTTTTTGAAGTCCATTCTCAATATTTTTAATCTGATAATTATCATATTGGTATGAGATGAGAAAAATACATATATTTCGTGATTAATCGAAATGCGTGTAAACTGATTCAAATATTCGGTTTAAAAAAAAAAAGTTCAGATATAACTTAGAAAGTCATATGTCATAAATTATGCTGCATTTAAGTGGATTTAAACTACAACACTACCATGAGCCTCTCTTATTTATCCACCAAAATGATGATATTCCTCTACCTTAATCTATTTATGTCTTTTCTTTACCATGCTACCTAAGCAATCATAAATATGAGATGGACTTGATTGTATTATAACTATTAAATATTTTTATATAATACAGAAAAAATTGTAAACTTAAAGTCATATTCAAACAGAGAAGTGGCCGTCTGTGATGATAATTAATAGGAAGGAAATTCATAGGTATGTTTAAAAAAAAGTAGGAAAAAATGTGTGTGAACTGTTTTTTTAACAGCATACTTGTAACACGACGACGCTTGGGATTGTTATTATATACCATTCGATAGGCGGCAGCCCGACGGCTGAAATGCTCGGGAAGAAAGCCGCTTCACGCTGCATTTCCCGCCGTTTCGTTTCTTCAAAAATCCATGCAGATACCAACTACACACGACTAAAACAACAGGAACAACAACATCTGGCTGAAACGCTCTTGTCCCTGTTGAAAAGATGTGCATCCACCAAACAATTGCAACAAATACACACCCAAATGCTCGCCAACTCAATAGGCAAACAAAATTTCCTTCTATCCAAAGTCATCGACCTCAAAGACTTCACCTATGCCTCCCTTCTCTTCTCCCACATCCCACAACCCAACGACTACGCTTTCAATGTCATGATCCGTGGCCTAACCACTACGTGGCATAAGTACTCCCTCGCTCTTCAATTCTATTACCGAATGAAGTTTTTGGGCCTAAAGCCAAATAATTTCACCTATCCATTCTTGTTCATTGCATGCGCGAATCTTTTGGCGTTGAATCCTGGCCGGACGGCACACTCTGAGATATTTAAATTTGGGCTGGATACCGATCATCACACGTATCATTCGCTGATGACAATGTATGCGAGGTGTGATGAATTGGGTTGTGCCCGGAGAGTGTTTGAAGAAATCAGTGACAGGGACTTGGTTTCGTGGAATTCAATGATATCCGGGTACACAAAGATGGGGTATGCTGCGGATGCAGTGGGGCTGTTTCGGGAAATGAGGGAAGTGGCGCTTGAACCAGATGAAATGACTTTGGTGAGTGTTCTTGGGGCTTGTAAGGACCTAGGTGATTTGAGTTTGGGGAGGTGGGTGGAGCGGTTTGTTGTGGAGAATAAGATGGAGCTGAACGCTTTTGTGGGTTCTGCATTGATTGATATGTATGGAAAATGCGGGGATTTGTTGGCGGCGAGGAGGGTGTTTGATACTATGGGGAAGAAAAATGATGTTATCACATGGAATGCTATGATTACCGGGCAAGTTCTTCTGTCTCTAGATAATATGACTTATTTGGGCTGGATGCTTTGATTCAAATGGTTTTGTTACTGTACTCCATAATATCATCTCTGAAAGCGAGGTAGTTTATTCCGTTGTTGCTTTAGAGTATTTGGGGCATGCAAGTACTACGCATAATTTTGTTCAATCCTATTCTCGAAGAAGCTTTCTGGAAATTAATAGGGTTCGGACTTGGTCTGCATCCATTACTTTACTCCAAGAGTTTTGTATCATCTAGGGTAGTTGTGTCTAAGGCGATGCTTTGACATGCAAAGCAAATTCAGTATGACACCCTTATGTCCGCACACACGCACATACCCCTCCCCAAAATATATGCTTGCACATATATTTGCTTTAATCTTCATGCGATTTCAACTCCTTTGCAAGTTAGATGTTTTATTGAGGTACCATGCTGACTTATAATTTCAAGATAATTGACAGATATGCACAAAATGGAATGTCAGATGAAGCAATCATGCTATTTAATTTCATGAGAGAGGCTGGTGTTAATCCAGATAAAATCACATTGATCGGAGTGTTGTCTTCTTGTGCGTCAATCGGGTCCCTGGATGTAGGGAAATGGATTGAAGCATATGCATCAGAAAGAGGCTTGCAGCATGACATTTATGTTGCCACTGCCTTAGTTGATATGTATGCAAAGTGCGGAAGTTTAGACAATGCACGAAGAGTTTTTGAAGGAATGCCCCAGAAAAATGAGGTCTCTTGGAATGCCATGATTTCTGCACTTGCTTTTCATGGGCGAGCGCAGGAAGCCTTATCATTATTCGAGTGCATGTCAAAGGAAGGTGGGGTTGCCCACCCAAATGATATCACATTTGTAGGAGTCCTTTCTGCATGTGTTCATGCAGGATTGGTCGATGAGGGCCATAGATTGTTCAATATGATGGGTTCGTCTTATGGTCTGGTTCCAAAAGTCGAGCACTACTCTTGCATGGTTGATCTTTTGGCGCGTGCAGGACAGCTCTATGAAGCGTGGGACTTCATTGAGAAGATGCCTGAAAAACCTGATGAAGTTGTACTCGGGGCTCTGCTTGGTGCCTGTCAGAAGCGCAGAAACATTGATGTGAGTGAGCGGGTTATGCAGCTGCTGCTGGAGCTGGAGCCTTCAAATTCTGGAAACTACATCATCTCATCCAAAATTTTGGCAAATTTGAAAAGGTGGGACGATTCTGCAAGGATGAGAATGTTGATGAGACAGAGGGGGATCAGTAAGACTCCTGGTTGTAGCTGGATTGAGATTGAGACTCAACTTCACGAATTTCATGCTGCTGATTCTTTACATCTTGATTCAACAGAGGTGTATGAAGTACTTGATCTGCTGTATGAGGAGCTGCAGAGGGAAGGTTACATTCCGAACATTGATGAATTTGCTGAACAAGGAGTCGAAGAGGCAAGGTTGTTACAGAGGACATGTGAGTTAAAAACTTGCTTTGCTTAGCGAGTCTTCTGAAGTCCAGGCATGGTTCTAGTGAATTTTATACGATCGTGGGGACAAATGAAGAAGAAAAAGAGGAATTAAGGGCATAAATTTAGTTGAATTTGATCAGTTTGTTGACAGAGGCTCACCAATTCATCCTCCCATGCTTTCCCAGCGAGGCAAAACTGATGAAGCGTGAGAGCAAAGAACAGGGAAAAACTGAAGTGAGAATCATGCTTTGGGAGAGCAAAGAATCGAAGAACCATATCTGCAAGTCATAAATGGATCACAAGACGAGACTTTTGGCTTGTATTTCTTGTCAAGAGATAAGGCAGGAATCGCACTTGGGAAACATGCATGGCCCATTTCTTTCAAGGGAGTAGCTGGTGGAGAAATGGAGCAGCTCGTGTGAAGATTTAAATGCGTCTATGGCGAGGTTGACTGAATTTCACATGGGCCTCCTTTTCATTGGAACTTGTCAGAGTAACACATCCTGAAATCCATCTCTTTTGATTTCTCTTGAGGCCTTTTCTCTGAGTCATAAAACAGCTGTTAGAATCTTGTGCACTTCTTTCATAATTGTACATTAATTCCTACGACTTAACTATGCTCGAAAGAATAGAGGCAGACAAAAGACACTAGCAACATTGGAAGGATTTTAAACACACCAAAGCAATGAGATTTTTTCCACCCAAAATCCAGGATCAGGTTTGGACTTCAATAAGAAAATACTTAAAAAGTAACGAAGCATCTAATTAATCACAATTTCTGATAAGCCGTCCACAGAACCAGCTCTGCTTTGCCTACGATTATCGCAGCATTGCTCAGACTGCTCGGAACACACTGTAATATCTCTCCTATCTGAAATCGTAGAAGCATCTGTGACTGCATATTCCTCAAGGCTGGCAGCACTGAAGGCAGTATTGCTGGTTTCGCCACGTTCTGCACCACATCCGCTGCCACATTTCTTGGTCTTAGATAGAGCTTCCCTATTTTGTAGGCAACAAACACTATTACGTTCTGTTGTGACTGCGAACTCTTTATCCTGGCAAAGCAAAGGGCTAGTACAGGCATCATTTCTAGATTCAAAACGATCAGAATGACCATGATCTCTCATGACACCTGTGACTTTGTCCCCGCATTCACCAGTGCACTGCTTTATCCTTTCAACGTTGTTGATGCCTCCTCCTTGCCTGCCAACCGAGTTTGTGATTTGGTTTTTCCCAAGGAATCTAAACTTGAAAGGTCCAAAACCTCCAGGAGTGCTTCCACTTGGGGATTCTAGATCATGATCAATGACTTTCTTACAGCATCCATCTCCACATTTTGTTGCCTCAAATAGCCCAGAACCTCCATTATAACTACCATCTGGAACAGCAGGATTCAAGTTTCTTACTTTTGCAGGTGAGGTCGTAGAGAAAGTGCCATATTTTGCTCTCGAAATCTCTTCATGAAATTTGGGTGTCTCTTGCAACAGCAGCATGCTGTTAAAAATTACAATCAAGCATGTCCCCACATCGGTGAGAACTGCTGCCCATATAAGCGGATAACCGGCAAAGGCCAATGCTAAAATAGCACCCTTAGTAGTGATGGATATGACGACATTCTCAATGAGTTTCCTAAGTGTTCTTCTTGCCAGTTGAATGGCTTTTGGTATCTTCCGGATATCATTTGACATGAGAATCACATGGCCTGTCTCCATGGCGAGTACTGAACCTGAAATTCCCATTGAGATGCCAATATCAGCTGTAGCTAACGCAGGAGCATCATTTATGCCATCTCCAATCATGGCTGTTGTTCCTTCCTTCTTATAAGCCTCAATTATTCGTGCCTTGTCTTCAGGTAAAAGCTCCGCATGGACAGCATCTAGAGCATGGTCCAGCTGCACAGAAACATTTATACCGCATAAAGAAGTCGTCTCTGATTATGTGCACGCAGACATTTTCGGGAAAAAAAATAAAGTGACAAATATAGGTAGATCGAGGGAGGGTTCGTTGAAGACTAATGGTTATGCTATCGGGAATTCAGCGTGGGATTGAATAGATTTAGCATTGACCGAGTAGCTAGATTTCACAAAACTTTATCCAAGTGTCATCCCTCGAGAGGATATGCTGAAGGATTCTTGGTCAACCCAGATTAGTAAGGTTGCAACCCCAGCAAGATCACTTTTTCGGCACTAACATATCAAGCAAGAGCAAAGGAATAGCCAGAGATATCTGATATGTTAGTTTGGAAGAGTGGTTCAAAAATTACCTACTTATAATGGCTATATTTTGTACCTGATCTTGTGCAAGCATGGCTGCTGCATGACTATCACCTGTAAGCATGACAGTTTTGATCCCCAATAACTTAATTTCTTCAATTGCTTCCATGGCCCCAGATCGACAAGTATCAGAAAGGCTGAATATTCCAACTAGAGTTGCTCCAGAATATATATAACCCGTTGTTTTTCCTTCCATGTTATGAAATTCTACTAACAAGAAACATATAAAACAATGACAAAAAGATCAACCACTGGAAAGTATAGACAATGAGAATTGAACCCAGAAAGACATTTGATTTACCTGTTGCACACCCAGCTCTCGAGCCAATTCTCCAGTTTCCAATATAGATATCTTGCATATCAATTTTTCCGAACACTCCTTCCCCGGGAAAATTCTGAAAGTCTTCCACATTCTCGGGCTTTGGTTCAATGGAGTGCAATCTTCCATGGTCCACTAGCGCAGCTGCCATCGGGTGACTTGATTTGCTCTCAATGCTTGAAACCCTTCGCAATTTCCATTAACTGTTTTAGTTTCCTAACTTACAAAATACAAACTCTTTGAATTTTAACTACCAATGTCCTATTCTTTTTACTCTTGACTATTCCATATATATTGTAATGATCAATTTTACCAGTGGAGCAATGTGTTCAAGCTAATATCATCACCGATAGCTCGAAAATCAGTCACCACAAATTCTCCCTTTGTTATTGTCCCGGTTTTGTCGAAAGCTGCAGTCTTAACCTTTGCAAGAATTTCAAGATAATCTCCACCTTTTACTAGAAGTCCAGTTGTTGCAGCCTTTGAAAGTGCACAAAAAATTGCCACGGGCGTAGAGAGGATAAGTGCACATGGACATGTACTTACAAGCACTACTATTGCCAGATGAAACCACTCATTTTCGTTAGGAAGTCTCAGTGCAGCCGGAATCACAGCAAAAGCAGCTGATACTAACATAACTACTGCAAAATGTGACAGGCAAATGGCAAAAAGAAAAGGAACGTCAATAAGCCATAACATATTCGTATACTCATTTTCTGTGTATTTGAAAACACTCTGAAGTACAAAGAGCAATATCTTGAGGATATTTTACCATAGGCCTTTGAGGTTGTGTAGCTTTTTACAACACAAACTTCTTAACCATGGCCAAATATGGCATATGATTTATTCCCCAAGAAGAAGGCAACACTTAATTTCACCAAGATGAACAACTATTCTTTTTGAGGTTCATGCTGCTGTTTGTTTATGGAGGTATCTTTTTTCCCTCTTTTAAGAAAATCATCTTTGCTTGCCAAAGAGCAAGCAATCAAGACTGTTCCAAGTCCTCTTATATTCTTCATCTTTCTTGGGAATCTGAAAGCCACCAAATAACTCATTCAAGTGGAAATAATAGAGGGTAATTGCACATTGCGTAGTTGGAGACACTGACTAACCGGGAATATAGTATTTGGCACACTCGTCTATGAATCTTTGAGTTCTAGACTTCTTGCTCTGGGCCTCTTCTACGAGCTTTGCCATTCTGGACACGACAGATTCTTTTGCTAAAGCCGTAGTTTTTACGCTAATATAACCTGAAAGGGAAAGAAGGAAGAGAAACAGGGAGCATAAGTAGAAAATGTATGAATTCCTCTGTTAACTAAATACTAATCCAAAAAGGTAGGATAGTCAACCATTAAGGTTGATAGTGCCAGCCAAAACTGTTGAATTCAATTCTTTGGTAACTGGAAATGATTCCCCAGTCAGCATCTTTTCATCAACATCACATTTTCCCTCCACGACAATTCCATCAATTGGAATCGCGTTGCCAGCTTTGACTGCAAGGACCGTGTTCAACTCTACAGCATTGACATCAACTTGTTCTCCAGTTTCAGCAATTGTGGCTTTTGGAGGAGCCATGCTCGTTAAAGATGACATTGTAGCCACAGCCTAGGAGGTGAAATTTTGAAAATCACCACAGGAACTTATCAAACCAATTGCAGAAATTGGATAGGTACGAATCCAGACCGAAAATATTCATAAGATGAAGTTCTAGAGGGATCGCTATTCGAGTGATATAGGCAGCCCCCTAGGTTTTTGCAAGAACAGGGACTGGAATACTATGCAATTAAATGAGCATCGGTACTATAGAGGATCACAATGGATTGCATGGACCAATAGCTTTGAGATGCAAAGAATTTGTGAGTAGTCAATCGACCTCGCAATGGGACTCAAAAGCAATGCAAGGTCTTGTATCAAACATATGAAGAGGATGGTAAACGCTAAGCAGGGTTTTCTTCATCTTAGCTCTTGAACTCTTCCCGTGTAAGGCTATGTCTTTTCTCTTATTTTCTTAGCGAGGGTACAAAAACACACTAGAAAAGCAAGGCAGTGAGAATGGGATTATTATACACGAGACAATGAACAGAGATAGGCCATTTGATCTTTTGTGAGCGTGAGTGACTGTGTGCGCTCGAGTGTGTGAGAGAGAGTCGGCAGCAGACCTTGTGACTTGCGATTGACTCGAGCCACTGAGCAATGGAGTACAGAAAGACAACGGTACCAGCTTCCCAGTAATCTTGTAATGCAAGCGTCCCAATCACTACAAAGCATCAAACATATTCTGTAAGACATGTTGCACTGTGATTTTTTTTTTTCAATCAATCGCTCATTTATTTGCTTCCTCCTTTCTTTCTTTCTCGGATTCCCTGCTTAATTATTACGTAATGCAGAGTTGAGTGTGATACTTGGCACTTAATCCTCTTAAACCAAGGCCGCAAATCACATAGCTTAATAATTGTGTCCCTTCCTCCTAAAATTCTAAACATATTTTCCAGGCCCTTTGAATGGGAACTGCCCTTTTTTTTTTTTCATTTCTTTGAGCCAATCCCCCCCTCTCTCTCTCTCTCTCTCTCTCTCTCTCTGTGCCTGTTTTATTTCACTCTAGCGGATGGAGGGGGCGTTTGTTTGCCCAATTTTTTGGGAGCCCAAAATTTTCACCACACCAAACACATTTCATAAACTCCAATAAACTTCACACTTTTACACATACACTTCACACTTTTTCACAAACCCCAATAAACTTCAACATTCAAAAGATTCCCAACATTTTAGGAATATTCTCCAAAATTTCGGTAAACAAACGCCCCTTAAATGTAGAAAGCCTAAACCTTGCTGTCAAAATTTAAAGATGGTATCTGGATAGGAAAATTCTTTACCTGATATCAAAACGAGAATGTTGATATTAATAGTAAGGTTTCGGATGGACGCTATGCTTCTCAAGATGAGTGAAGGGAGGCCAACAATAACAGCACCAAGAGCAAACCATACCAATGGATGATAAACATACTTCAAAAAGGACAGCGCAAGTAGTAAGCCACAAACCATTGTAGATGGGGCTGGCCATCTGTTCTTGAAGTTGGTCTCTTCCTGTGGCCTAACAGTAGCTTCCAGCCTCGCCTTATTCAGGGCATCAACTGACATGAACCAGACAAGTTAACTCTCAATATTAAACTCTAATATGACGTCATTATTAATTATAAGCCATGACACGAGAGTCCTAAAGGCACAGAAATTCAGAATAGTTCTGTTCAGAGCAGTTATTTCTACCACTATGGTTTGAGTCAAGTGGAGGTTCGGCCTGTTACGATCCTCTGTAATTTCTTGGATTGAACGGTGCAATTCGAAGAGAGATTACAGAGAATCTTAACGTTCTAGAGAGTGGCTTTCGGTCTCCCCACCTAGGCATATGATCTCCTGTCGTTCATTTCGATTGGAAGATGCTCATCTAGGCAGAGGATTTTATGCCCTGTTCTCATATTGTCGTTTTCGAATAAGAATCTAACGGCGTACTGGGGCAAAAGCATAGTTGACATACCAACTTGAATTTCAGATGTGAAATTACTGTCGTAGACAACGATTACAGTTTTTGTTGGTAGGATCACGGAAATTTCTTTGATCCCACTGAGCGATTTAAGAATCCTCTCGACCAAAGCTACCTCCGATGCACAGCAGATACCCAACACCTCAAAGTAGCTTTTCTTGAAGGTTTCAGCCATAATTATGTCTGCCAATTCCGAAAAATAATTAGAAGAAAAGAATACTATAGCCAGATAAACTAACGAGTCAGTCAGAGGTATCTAAGAAATTGAACCCAAAGAAAAACAGAGACAAAATAAATGTTAACCTTTGATGCCGAAGACGATGAATCGAAGGAGTTGTGTATCTGAACTCTGATGGCCTTCCCCGTTAGTCTGAGTTTTGACTTAGTGCTTGTATTCTATATAAATATTTGCTAGGCAGCTGGGGAGACAGAACGCCTTCCATTGGTTCACTGTGTTTTCTATTATAAAAGAGAACGGACATCCGAATTTATTATCGATTCAAACTCCTCAGTCATTCATTCACAAGTTAGAAGCCACCCCAGTTCAAGTCTTCATGTTTTCTAATTTTTTTAATAAAAAAGAGAGAAGAAACCAGACCGGTTCTAATGGAAGGACGAGTTGCACGGGGATCTGTCTCAAATCATTTTCGACAATCCTAGGAATCAAATGACAGCAATCATTCGAGTAATAGTCCGACACAGTTAACGATCCCCAAAATCCTGCATCATTCCAAAAGACGGCCAAAACCAGGACCAGAGAAATGGTGTGGAACGAGTATATATGAAAGATAAGGTGAAAAGAAAGAGTTCTTCAACACCAACTGACATTCAAATGTTTGCAGAGAGCGAGTACATTTTGGAGCTCTACCAATGTTGCGGTTGATTTTTGAGGTAAACGATGATTTCTAATTTTTTGTTTGAATTGTATAGAACAATTTAAAAAGAGAACGACATAACAAGTGGATCCATCTATATTATTAGAAACTTTACCCATTTTTGAGTTAAAGGGTCATTTGTAATTTTTTGTTCGAATTATATAGAGCAATTTAGAAAGAGACAGGCACAATAAGTGTATTTTAACCTTAGTAACTTTGCCCAGTTATTTTTTGAGGGTAACAAATCAGGACCCTTCATAATTTTTAGCTTGAATTACATAATATAATTTAAAAAAAATAAACATAATAAATAATCTCTATTGTAAAACTCATATTGCTTTAAACATTAAATTGACATAATTTAATATTATTTATCCCTCTTCAAGTTGTAGCGTAAAATCCCAAAAATAAAATTGTGAAAGATGTTAATCCCGAGGATAACAGCCATAGATGTCTACTTATCTGTGACATGTCTATTTAGTGGTAACCAAAAAGATATTTCATGGGCGTTATTGTCGTTAGTTGTTACGCTACTACAAGAATAATAAACAAGATAATAGACAACATTTCTTTGGACAATTAACTCCACACTGGGCCAAGGCCCAAACATGGTGGGATGCCCATCATAATCGTCCATCACGGCACTGTTGGACTCGCTGCCATGGACCAACCTCCATTTTCTTTGAAAAGAACATAAACACTTTAACCTTTTTTTGAACTTTTTTTTATTGTAGCAATATTGTGGTAATTTTTCTCGAATTTTATTTTCATAAAAAATTAAAGTGAAACATTTGGCGGAGATGATACATTCTAAAGTACGAAAACTCATTGTTAAAAGACGAAGACTAGAAAATCGATTTAGGAAAAAAAAAAAAAAAAGACGACTAGAAAATCGAATATTAAAACCTAGAGGAGAAAAAGATGGAGTGACACAGTGACACGCCATTAAAGAGTGCACCATTCATTTAGCAAATCAAAAGTTCGAATAGCTGACTCGACTTCTTTCATCTTCTTCCCAAACTACGAGACTACGAGAAACATATTGCAGTACCCTACTATCCCAATGGTCTCTCCACTCCCACACCTCTTTGAGCTTTAATTTGGCAAAAAGTTTGCACTGATGACTCAACTTCTTAACTCCTATTCCCGACTACTACAGTAGGTCAAAAGTTAAAAAAGTACGCTTCTCTCTCAAAATGGACTGTTCCTCAGGGCCAGTTTCCAACCTAATCAGTTTTTTTTAGCAAAAAGTTTGAAATCCCTATCGACTCAACTTCTTTCATGATCTTGTTCCCGAATTACTATTGCAGGTCAAAAGTTAATACAGTCTGCTCCTATCCCAATTGCCTCTCCAGTTTCCGACCTTCTCAGCATTGAGAGTGATTAAACCAACTAATTCGGGCAGTGCTGTGGATTTTTTCCTTTCCACTCCACTAGTTCTGATTTGGAGCAATCATTCATGATTCCGTGCCACTATATATGCATCCCAGGGGTATGGGGAAAGTTGTGGAGGACATCATGGATTAAGTGTGTGATTTGTGTTCATTTTCTATTGTGTGCCACAAGAAAAGAAGGAAAAGGTTCAGAACCATGAGCTTTGAAGACGCTGGTTTTTTCAGTTGGACTCACGGCCTCCAATGAAATTTTCATTTTTCTCTAATTGACAGACCAAGATATTATGGCGCACATGGTTCGTAATTAATGATCCCTTCATACTCTAGCACCACCACTCGTCTCCGGCCCACAGCAACGTCGAAAACACTGACCAGTACCCTAGCTATATATGCACTCCTCCTCCAACACAAGACAAAAGCGTGCTTTAGCATGAATTGAACGAAAACCCAGAACATGGGTGAAAGAGAAGAGAGATCACAAGGACATGCAAAGACTTAACTTCAATTGGTGGCCTTGGTGGACCTTGATTTTCCATGACTGCCGGCTCTAAAGACAAAACTCTCGATCGAAATGAAAGTTCGAAACACATAAGCAAATTGACGGAAACTTTAGCGCATATGTACACACATGCATGGTTTTCTCTTTTCAATAAACGGTAGGTAGGCGGAGCTTTGTGCGTGCAGTACTCTCGATCGTGTGTACGTAACTTCATACAATACTTGGAACTTTTCATCAGATTGCTAATTGTAGTACTACATATGTCATCTCCAATATCAAGCAAAATATTTGTTGTCGAAAAACAATTGAGGAATGGGGAGGGACAGGATTCCTATCTCCTTTGACGCGTTATCAGGAGTTTTAGCGATAAGAAGTCAAATTAGTATAAAACCTATTAATGGCTGTGATTGTTATCTAGCACTTCGCATGATATATATATATATATATAGCTTGATCGTTTGCGCTTTGAAAGGACTAATCTCACAAATAAGGAAACAAATATTATACGGGCATGCAGTGGCACAAAACTATAGAAATTAGGCCAATCGAAAAGCTAGTCATTATCAATCCACTAAAGTAGCTACCCATTGTTACGGTAAACAACCACAAGGTTGCAAGAGATGAGTCATTAACCATATTATAGAGCATATGTTGTCTGATCTGGTGGTCCAACTAATCTTCATCATTTCGGAAGTGTAGAAGATAAAATGCACGAGACATAATTGTATGCATATTGACTACTGCCACCTTAATCAACAGGAAATATTCTTTTATTGCACGATGGTTTAAAAGGGACCTCAGAGAAGGTCATTCCTTCTCTAGCATGACAGAGATGGTGGGATCCTGCAGGTATGTCACTTGTGGCAAAGGGAATTTGGAGAACTTTGGGTTAACTATGATACAGCTGAGTCCGTTTTGAATTATTGGGCAGGAATTTTTGCACAATAAGATTCGGTTTAACAAGTTTGAAAGAGTGGCATAAATGAGCAATAGTACACTTCAAAATGGTGTCACATAGACAGCACTAACGCCATGGTCTGTGTAGTGTAGTGGCGAGGAGTAGTGCCTCGTGTCAAGTCACGAAAGATTTGCTGCTTAACGAATGATAAAAATGAGTAGTGGAAATGTGTCAGCAAACCACAATCTTTTCCTGGAGATGATTGCGTGACAATAGGTGGTAAGGAGGTCTTCTGCTCGTACCCATTTTGATATATGTTTGGCTTTCCAAAAGTGATCTCCATTGCTAGTCACAAATGCCGATAATGGTGGGGGGGATTGACAATATTAATGATTATTGTTGCAAGTGTTCAAAAATTTCGAGTGTGCATGTGATTGGCAGTTGGGGACGTGGATTTCGACCGGCTATAGACATTGGGAATCCCCATCATAGTATCTGGGGAGCTTTGAAAAACATTTCCCTTTCAAACGACAGAATGATCGTCTTTCTTATATATTCTTCTAGTGATCACACGTCTAATTCTTTGAAAAAAAAAAAAAAACAAAGTGTGAAACAACACATGTAACCAAAAGAAATGTGGAAAATATGGTAACAAATGGGGAAATTGTGACTTGGTACTGAACTGAAATAGTTGCGAGACATTTATAAGTCTCGATTGATGTAACATATAGTTAAGTCGAGGTTTATAAATTGAAATCTTTCTTGTCAAGGTGATGGGTCTTTTACTGGGAAAGTTAGGTCATGGTAACTCTCCCAAGTCTTTATTGCAGAGTAGATCGAATTTTACCAATTACCGTGCTAAACGACACATTAATAGAATATATTGTATTAATTGGTCATGATCGTGACTTATAGCATGCTTGTGATTGCTCAGGTGCAAGCTTTAAGGAATACTGGAGACGAAAGGGGTGAATTGGGCCTTGAAGATAAGGGCTAAATCGCGAAGAAGAAAGCTAATGACCATATCATCTTTACAGGTAATTTTGGGGCCGGCTATATATATATATAACTTCTCTCTATTTTCTTTTTCTGAGAAGTTAACTCTCTTACTGACCAAATAAAAAGGGTCACTTGTGATCTTCTTCTTCGATACAATGACATAACTTTATCGTTCAAAGAAACTTTAAGGTTAACTCCTATATATGTTTGTGGTCATGTGCCAGCCTTTTAGAAAGCTCTCACTGTATCGACAATGTCTTCCGTTGTGACTTTACAATCAGAAGCACGACCATGTCTTCACTCTGTCGTCGTTTCGCCTTTTCTTTTTCTTGCTGTACAATTCTAAAAGCTGAAGCCCGGACGGCATTGATCATCTGCGCACATTATGAACTCAAATTTAGGAAGAACGAACGGGGGAAAAAAAAACTGTAAGATATAATTAATACCGACCGTAATATACAGTAATCTGAAACTCAAGAATGATTCCAATACTTTCTAAAAGATTTAGAGAGTTTTCCGATAGACGCTGTTTTCAGGAGAAGGAGGTGGTGGTCGTTGGTTGCACCTATCGAGCCATGTCGCTTGGCTTGCGGCTAGTAGATGGCGAGAGTGGCTTGCAGGTTTTAGACAGTGATCAAAAGTGGTGGGGCGCACGGCGCGGATGATTATTCTGGAGGTGGAGTCCTCCCCTATTCCCATAGGAGTACTCTCGACGCTAAAGCCTCCTTAATACAGTACTCAAACGCCCCTCCTATATCTATAAGCAAACCCTAGGGGCCGGGGGCATTTATATGAACTTCTATTGAGACAACATTCCTACATCACGAAGCTAGACGTCTCTATACCGCGCGTCACTCTAATCTCTCCCATGTAATGGCCCTTGGCCTTGTGCTAGTGGCCAGCTTCAATTGATCAATTAATATAATAACCAACATTAACACAAGAAAAATGGACGTGATTGGATATGTGTAGCCATCTCGAATTCGGTGAATATTGTCCGATTGAGCTTGAAGGGCCCGTTTCCAATTAAAATCATTCAATTTAGACTGTAAGCTCTTAAAATTTGCATAGCGAAACGTTTGTGGTTGCATTTCTTCAGTATTGGTGTTCACGAAAAGAACCAATTAATTGTAGCTTCTTTGTTGCCAGCTTCTTTAATTAAACAATCAGCCTGATATATATATATCAAATTAATAAAGGAAATTAAGCGGAAAAAAAGAAAGAGAAAGAGCAAAGAAGGAAATATTCAACGTTTGAGATAAAGGGGTTAGATAATATAAAATACCTTCTGCAAAGACATTAAATACTAAAGATTAAGATAAAAGCTTTAGGGAATATCTTTTAATAGTTATAGCAGTACAAAGATACTAACTAATCCCCTTGCATGGTGGTTGTACTACATTTACACTTGTCAGAATTGCTTCCGCTGGGATTACGTACGATTCCCCATTGAGCAATTCCAACCTTTCATTGAAGATGAAGTACTACGATTCCTCTCCAGAAAGAAAAAAATAGTTGCTCCTTTAAAAAAAATATGAAAGAATTTTATGACCAACAAGAGCTATAATATTATATCTAAAGGCAAAGCACAAAAATAAAAAATAAAAACTAAGAGCTATGCGCTTAATTCAGTAGGAGTACCTGTCATTCTCCGCAAATTGATGAATTTAAACCGTAAGTCTCTCCCTAGCGTATCGGTTTTGCAAACGTCGCCAACCTCACGCTTCGCAGTGAACATCGTGGCAGAAAAATTCACTCTAAGATGATGCAGCAATATTTTTCCTGTTTTGCAAACCTTCCTTCTGCATGAAGGGACCAGCATTTTTTTATTTTTTTTGGCAAACGGACCCGGAGGTGTACGTACGGACTCTTTGCTACTGGTTTGCGTTATATAAAGGACTGTTCTTGTCAAATTATCAACTGGGGCTGATTCAGCTATTTGATGACGTACAGTACGCGTGCATACATTATTCATATCTTCGAGGAATATGTGCTCAGATTTGTTTGATTACGAAAGTGAATGATCAAATCTAGTTGAAGGGATATTTTTCTTTTAGTGGCTCATGAGGCTATTCTCCAATTGAGAATTGAGACCGAAAAAAACAAGTGCGATGTTCTTAGCAGCATAAATAATTTGTCAACATTACACCCTACAAGAAAAAAACTTACATATATATATATATAGGTATTGATACGGTAAGGAGATCGGCCCACCATGAAGCGGATTAGGTTTAAGAACATCAGAAAAGGCCTCTGCTTCTCTTTTCTCTCTCTGCTTCTCAACATCAGAGAGGCCTACTAAGCTCAAAACAAGTGAATTCTTAAGTCTGACCTAAAAGTCGCCAGCTAATGGACTTGAAAACGCGTGTTCCCAATCGAAGTAACTGCTTATCATCTTTATCCTATCCTCGGAAACATACCATGCATCCCACGCAATAAAAATGATAAATATGCTCATTAAAGAATGATGATATTACCCTGATAGTCAGGGAACAACTGATCAAGGTCAACTAATTCTACTCCATTAATCCTTCCATTTATCAGTCTATTATAAAAGAGATCTATAGGCTTTTAGTATTCTTCACATTTACATTGCATTCTCAGATGCTTATATCTATTTTCTTCTTATTAAGCATCGGAGAATTAATTCATCCTCGGTGCCCCCTTAGTGCTCTCTTTTGCAAGTTTGTGGACTAGGCTTCATGCGCATTGATGGCGTCAAGTAATTGTCCGTACGTTCATCTAGTAATCCAGATCTTTTGGGCATCATCAGCTATATACGTGCTTAATTATGCCACATAATTAATGTCCGTATATCAACTTTACGATAAGCTATAGATCACAACTCTTAACATGAAGATTTATATTTATTAAGAAAAGATGCGCGCATGCTCACACGTAAAGACAAAGCATGTGGGAAGTATATCTCCATTCGACCTAAAGCTGAATTAGCCAGCTCGTACCTAATAATTTTTTAGGTGTCCAAGATGCTGTAGTTAGGGAAAGTTCCATATGCAATTCCTTTTCGATTTTACCGAAAATGATCCTGTAATATTAATGTATTCGACGTACGTTTTCTACTGATGATCATCTGCTGGCGCCTGGCATTAAGAAATTAAGCAACTTGAGTGCAAAATTCGTAAAGTAGGAGTTCGGCAAGGTCGACGACATTGTGTAACTAGTCGGGTGGGAGCTAGAACGTACGAGAGAATCAGAAATATAGGCTATCTATTTTATTTTATTTATTTTTTAGCATAAGGTCATTTTGTGAGTATATGCCAGAAGAATTCTAGAATCTGACGCATTTTTCTCCGGGGCATCTAGATCATGATGAAGAGCATACAATTATATGCATGTATATATGCTGTATTAATCAAAACAAGCATCGACCGATCAAGGTTCTTCTCTTTTCACACACCACTCATTAAGTTAAAAATGTGGGTCATAAAGGAGTACATGAAGCCCGGCGCCCTAGGTGGATATCATGAGCTGCTATATATTATCATTTTCATGGCTATATCTAATTCCTTTTACATTTTCATGATCAGTATTCTCCACTGCCACCACCAGCATATTCTGCTCACATGAGTCCCCACCGTCTTCAAGTTGGGAGCTAATTAATGGTGAAGTTGGCTTATCATGATTCTTGAATCCTTCCACCTCTGGAAATTGACATCAAGTTTAATGTCAAGAAGAGTGGAGGAGGCCATCACTGAGTCACTGACACTTGGGGAGAGAGAAATGCCAAACGCAGCAAACAAACGGATCTTGTTCTGCTGCTGTCTCGATTATGCGATGTGAAAGGTTTTTAGAACTGCTGTGTTAAACTAATCCAAGTGATAATTTCATTAAAGACATGTTTTTTAGGTAAAATTTTAAGAATTCTAAGTATGGTATGAGTATTTAGGTAATGTTGAGTTTTATTAGCATGCGTGTAAAATTGTTTAGTTGTATTGATGTTTGTAAAAAAAATAATATTTATTGTATTGGTATGCTTGTAGGAGTAATATCGAGATCGTAAGTTTAGAAAGTTAGATTCAAATTATAAAATTTTCATCCAAACGAACATGCCTTGAGAATTAAGAAAATGCAAAATACATACTTACATTGCAGACTCAATTTTTTAGTTAAAGCTTATGCAGAGGCAGATCCATCAAATAATATTTTCAGCGCAATAATTAGGTGATTATATTATAATCATAATATAAAATATATATTATAAGATAATAAAAGATATAATATTTTAAAATAATATATACAAAGTATGATAGTAAAAATATTTAAAAATATATAAATAATATAATATTCTAAAAGTAACGTTGACCGGTCATAGGACACTTTTTTGTAAAGGCGGTGGAACAAAGGTGAACTTTATGCCATATAATTGGGACAAACGTTCCAACAAAGTGGCTTGGACAACAAAGATTGATGTCTTCACACCCAATGTTCCAAATTAAGAGACAAAAGCCACCATTTAAAATGCAAGTAAATATTGTCTCAACATTGACTAATTTCTCGACGAATAAAACATTATCGGATCAGCATGGGGACAGCCTAGAGAACCATAATAACAAACTGGGTATGTGACACAAGCTCTTACTTTTTGGATTCCCATCTTTTAGATATATATATATATATATATATATAATATATATTAATAAAAAGGTCATAAACCCTCTATTTTTTCTTGGTATGTTAATATAAAGTTTATACACTTGACACGATCATTAGCAAAACATCCCTAATTTATCCATAGGACTATGTTTTTGTATTTTCATATTCCTCTGCCAAGGATAATTAAAATTTCTGTGTCTATGTATCTTTATATCCGTTTAGGAGAATAGATGATGGGAGCTGGGTAAGGAACTTGCGCAGTGCTAGCTAGCTGTCTATCTGCAATATTCTAGTAAAATTAAGTACCCAATTCGATAATGTATATTTAAAGTTAATGTGTATATATTTGTGCATGCATGATTAAAGTGATCCCAATGAATTTGATATTAGTGTTAAGATACTATCATAATTAATTTATAAGATATGATATGATATTATTGTTGTTAAGATATCAGAACTTTAAGTTTAAATATGAAAATATCATTTCTGTCTTGCTTTTTATTTTTTCTATATCGATTGATTAGATGTTATTTCTAAAACAAGTAGTAATTGGTAATATGTCCCAAGTGCTACCCAATTTTTTTTTGGCAAATATAATTGCTGCCCAATTATATATACCTTACCGCGCGCGCGCCAAGAAAACAAGATATTGTCTGTCGTTCTTGAAGATTATGGTATTCCTGATCTTCTTTTATTTAATTTTTTGTTTCTTAATTTCCTCAGCATGATCGCCATTGGTATTCCTAAACATAAAATATTCCCTAGTATCAGATCACGACGTTACAACAAGAGAGACTATTTTGCTGTATTAATTTATAACGATATGACTGATCTATATCATGTCTTAAAATGTCACTAAGGAGGTTATAGGTTACATGATAATAATTGTAGGAGAAAAAAAATATATTGTCGTCGTTCTCCTTTTTTCCATTAATCATACGTTATTTATTAACAAATGCGTCATGGAAAATGTGAAGTGTATGCTTTAAACACGCCACCTTAATTTCTCTGTCTGTTATAGTCAGTTGGAAATTACGTGCAGGCCGGATGCTTATAATATCCATGCAAGTTGAAACATGGGACCGTATACACGTTATATGGCTCACTTAACATTCCATTCCTAATTGAGATGGCTTGGCGTAAATGACACGAATCTAGCAGATTAATAATGTTTAAGTAAATGGTTTTTTTTTTTTTTTATAATTGAATTTTACTGTAATGTAGATATATATTTGGTTGGAGAAAGAATTTCATTAGATTTTGTAAAAAAGTTCGATAATAATGGAGAAAGTTTAGGGAGACAATGTAAGAAAAAATGAAAAATGGCACTGATCAGAATTAAGAATAGAACAGAAAAAAACGACCTTAGAAAAAGTGAAACGTGAGAGAGGAGAGGAGAAGAGAAAGTGCGTGATCAGGTGTGAATCCATATTAATAAGTAAATTAAAGAAGATGGAAGAACAGGAGAGTAACAATATAATAAAGTGCTCATGAGACGGAGATATATATATAATATAACTATCTGCTATTCTGCTTTATAGCACATGATATTATATGCTTTGGTAGGTCATTGACAACAAGCATATGGATTCATAGGTGGATTCCATTTCTGCTCTTTAACAGATTCTCCACTATTGCAACCCACTATTCCCACATGGAAATTAGTATTTTAGAAATAATTCCTGGTATTTCACATATTCTCTTCATCAAAAGCCACTTCAATTACGCTGCATATCGTACATAATTCCTTTCTTAACCCCGCCCCTTTCTTCTACTTAAGGTGGAGTCGCCCTCTTATTCATACTCGCTAAATTTTAAGGCCCGAAAGCCCTCCCTGTAATCAGAATTCTGAGGGCAGCTGCTTTTTCTCTAAAGGCCTTGTAGTTTATGTTTATTAGATTGCGTTTCCAGAGCAGGTATCTCTCGCCTTGGTTGGTGGTTGTCTTACTTCTTTAGTTTTAACTTGGGTTTCACGAGTTCCTGCGTACTTTCTCTCTCTCTCTCTTCTCTCTCTCTCTCACACACACACAAACACACTTGTTCGCTCAGACAGTTTTGAACAACCATACTGTGTCGTCATTTCTATCATTCTTTTTTTATGCATTCTCTGGTTTTCCTTCTCAAATCCAAATTAAAGCTTTCAGACATAAAACTGTCCCACTGGAAAATTTGGGCTCACAACCCCCCAGAGGGGAAGAACAGTTACGTGATCTGGTTGTTGGACTCACAGATTGTTTCAAACATACTTCTCTTTGTATTTGCAGAACGTTTTTGAGAAAACAATGGCTTCCCAGGGAAAAAGCAAGACAGAGAAAAGGTTGCAGAAAAGCTACTTTGATGTGCTGGGTTTGTGCTGTTCATCAGAGGTGCCTTTAATTGAGAACATGCTCAAGCCTCTTGATGGTATCAAGGAGGTATCGGTAATCGTCCCGTCAAGAACAGTCATTGTTCTCCACGACAATCTCCTCATTACCCAGATTCAAATTGGTAAATAATGAAATTAAAGCTTGTTCTCTCACTCAAATGTGCCTTTTACATATCAAACACCCGCTTCAATTGGTTTGTTTATGGTCGCAAATAGATAGAATTGTCCATGAATCGTTCAAAATTCCAAGGTCCTCCCTCCACAAAGACAGTACTCAAGCCCTGCCTTAGGCCTGCAAATTAGCGATCTCTTGCCACAAGTTAGTCTCATGATTTTTTAAGTTTGTGCTCAATCAGACTTTTCCTTCAATAATTCTCCACCGTCTTTGTGATTTCCTTGTAAAAAAAACGCAGTGTTATAGCTCCATTGCTCAGACAATGATAAACATAACATTTAGGCAAAAAGTGGATCAAGCAGGTGAGTAGGAGCAATTAGGTGGACCAATGGCTTGGTGGGGATGATAAATGAGACGGTAGTCCAATATCAACACGCAAAAAGCTGGAAGGGCGGGTTTACCGATCCTTCTTTATCTTTTCTTGCTTTCTTTTTCTCTAGCTATTCCCTTCCGCTGATTCTTCTTACATTTCCTAAAAAGATTGGTATCCTTTTGGAAATTCAATCTACAAATGGCATTCATTCATTAAAAGCTGCAGATCTTGAAGAAGAATATTGCTTTCAGCTCTAAATCCTGCTTTTTGTCTATGCGTTTTTCTTTTCTTTTTTCCTTATTACCAGGAACATCATGTGTTCCATCTTTCTTCCTCATTAATTGGACTCCTTTTTTTTTACTAATGGGTCTTTGGTATATATGTTACTCTTTCTCTAGTTTTTCATTTGCCGTCACATTAATAAATGACACAGAAGTACCTTGAGAATAGTTAGGTAGGAAACAGATTGTAGAGAAGAGGATTTTAATAGTTACATTCAAGATCAAAATCAGAGGTAAAGATTACTTAAGATTAAGGGGGAATTAATAGAAAGGATCGAATCATCAATATCTTTAACTTTAATAATCTTCCCGTTGCCAGGGAAATTTAATTAATTTAACTTGGGAGAATGACCTAATTAACAAGATGGTGAAAGGCACACTGTATGTGCCATATTAAATAATCTGATAGAGGAGCACCAACGGTTGGTCCAAAATGGCCTATTTGATTCTTTACCGTAAAGTACTCTTCTGTTTTCTTTTTCTCTAATATTTTGGTGGGTTTTTTTAACATGATGTGACAGATAAGTTCCTGTTATAATCATGTGATCAGTAACTTCCCTTGTGTAATTCACTACAGTCAAGGCTCTGAATCAAGCAAGGCTGGAAGCAAATGTTAGGGTATATGGGGAGGAGAGTTACAAGAGAAAATGGCCAAGCCCATACGCAGTTGTTTGTGGTTCATTGCTTCTGCTATCATTCCTGAAATATGTCTACCATCCACTCCAATGGCTGGCTGTTGGAGCGGTAGCTGTTGGCATTTTTCCAGTTGCTTTAAAAGGGTTCACCGCCATTCGCCATCTTATGATTGACATCAACCTTCTTGTTATGATTGCAGGTCAGTATTTTTTTTTTTTTGGTTATATATATATATGGCTTATTCTTTGGTCAAAACTTTAACGCTGGGAGCAAATTAATAAGCTTTAACGTATGCTCATATCCACTTGGCCAAAGTAATTTTATTAAGGTTGCATGTTATTTAATTAGCTTTCCAAGAGCCAGACTCAAACCAAGTAGAAGGAACAATAAAAAAAGAAAAAGAACCCAAACTAAAAACTGGGTCTTTTTTGTATCTTGTTGGATATGGATGGGTTCAGGCCTTGACGGAATCCACCAAGAGATGCAATGAACCAGTATTTGTCTTTTCTGATCCTTATTTTTAAGGCTATATCTCATATCATGTACAAGAAATCTGTAGTATTGGGATAGCTTCATAATTTAGTAATTAAGGGGATCATTTTGGGCTCCATTGGAATGGATTCATCCAAGTTTTCCCTTGGAACAGAAAGAAATCCCATATCAAAAGCAAGATCTGCCAGCATAAAAGGTACCTCCGGCTTTCCTCACCCAACATCATAATTTTAAAAAAAAATCACCGCTTTTTGTAGCCTTCGGTCAAATACCTTTTCAGACGACGGGAAGGTTTTTTAACACACTCACAGTCTACCATGACGGCCTTTATTTAGCTGTCCATGCCTTGCAGCAGCCTCCTGATAACGATTTTTATCGCCTTTCGCCTCCCACTGCCCCTTTTTTTGCCGTTTTCTTTCCGTCCTCAAGTTCAGATTGCTTAGACGCGAATGCAACCCACGAGATATAGAAGTTGCTTTTGCGGATTGGGACGTCTTTGTTTGTCGCCTCACACGATAAAAGCCATGCCCTTTTTTAAGCAGGTCATTTAGAATTCCAATCCCAAATGGTGCTCCAACATTGGCAGATACTTGCAAAGCTTCTAACTTTATATCCCTTTTTTTATCCTTTTTTTTTTTTTTTTGCTTTTTTCTGTTGCCCAACGTCCTTGAAGTCCAATCATGTGCTTACTTACGTCAGCTATGTGTAGCTTCGTTCTTTTCTTTCCCCCCCTTCATCATCTCTATCGGGTGCTGTAAGTTGTCTAACACAGTAAGGTTTCTCTTTTGACAGTGATGGGGACACTTGCTATGAATGATTATTTGGAAGCCGGCACTATCGTCTTTCTCTTCACCATTGCAGAATGGCTTGAATCGAGGGCAAGCCACAAGGTCCCTCCTCTTTTCTCATCTCTATCTCTAGTGTCTACTACTTCCTCCATTTAGGATTCAAAGAGATAAACAGAAATGCATAGAATTGCCTCTTCTCCCATTAAGCAAGTTTATTGGCACGGTAGTTCTAGACTATAGAATTACTCAAAGGGCAAGCACTAATCCTATGTTAATTACTTGAATTATAAGAACATTATTAGCAGCTTCTTCATATTTGGATCTCTATTTTAATCAAAAAGTACACTTCTCTATTTTAACTACTAACTTTTTAAAAACATCCCAGCAGCTTCTCTATTTTAACCATATACTTTTACTATTCTATTAAAATATTATTTTTTAAAGATTTCTCTATTCTTTCTTTAACATTTATTTTTTTGAATATTCGTTTTATCGTAACGGTCATATTTTTAAATATTTGTCTTATCCTAAAAAATCGAATTTTTTAACTTTTGTCTTTTTCTAACTGCCATATTTTTTAAATTTTATCTTATTCCAACTATCATATTTTTAAAATTCAATTATCTAAAAATGAAAGAGAAATTATATTATTATTTTAATGAAAGAGAGAGAGAGAGAGAGAGAGAGAGAGAGAGAGAGAGCATGAGTGGGAGAGAGAGAAAAATGAAAGAAAAATTATATTATTATTTTAATATGAAGAAGTGAACAGTGGTTATCTAAAAATAGATAACCACTGTTCACTTGTTAAATTTTTTTGTTAACTTTTGTTAAAATAGATAAGCTGCAAAACACACATTTTTAACTATTTGGCTATATTGGTTCTCTATTCTAGCCAAAAAGTTAGAATAGATAACTTGCTAATAATGCTCTAAGTAAAGCAACTTGAATAATCCTAATCATAACTTTTTCAAGACTAAATTATTACAGTGCTATAAACTTATATTTATATTTTTTAATTTTTTAAGAGGCGGGTAGGGATATGATTTTGAGAAAACATACTAACGGAAGGAAATTGGGCTACCCGGTTGTACCTTCGTGGGGCCTTCAAAGGGGGCTCGAAATGGGCCACTTAAGGGTATTTTCATTGGTTCGGTTTCAGCCCAATAGATAAGAAGGATGAACCCTCGTGAGTAAGAGCTATGGGCCAGATGTTCTAGGATCTTGGCCCAAAAAATGGTACCCCAGTTTTTTATTTTTCTTGGTATGGACGCAGGCGAATGCAGTTATGTCCTCGTTGATGAGCATAGCGCCTCAGAAGGCAGTCATAGCTGAAACTGGAGAAGTCGTGGACGCCGATGAGGTCAAGTTGAACACTGTTCTCGCCATCAAGGCCGGTGAAGTTATACCGATCGACGGAATCGTGGTGGAAGGCCGGTGTGAAGTGGATGAAAAAGCTCTAACTGGAGAGTCGTTCCCAGTTACCAAACAAAAGGACTCCACTGTTTGGGCTGGAACCATCAATCTAAATGGTAACACCCTTTTTTTTTTTCGAACGACTGATATGCATAGAGCTATACTCATATTATAATATATCTTATTATTCCGCGGAAACGTTTTGGTTTTCTTTCAGGTTACGTTAGTGTCAAAACCACTGCTCTAGCAGAAGACTGTGTGGTGGCTAAAATGGCAAAGCTGGTGGAAGAGGCCCAGAACAGTAAAACTGGAACCCAGCGACTCATTGACAAATGTGCCAAGTATTATACCCCAGGTTGAGCAAGTTTTCTAAAAGAGATTTTTCTTTTATTACTATTCTTAGGGCCTTCGCTACTAATTATATCATTTCCTTTCTTGCTTAAATTTACTTGAAGAGGTCTTTCATTAGCTGATCCTTTTGGTAATGTTTAATTTGTAGCGGTTCTGATCATATCAATTTGTTTTGCCGCGGTACCCGCTGCACTAAGAGTACACAATCTTAACCATTGGTTTCACATGGCATTGATAGTTCTGGTAAGTGCCTGTCCATGTGCACTTATCCTGTCCACGCCAGTTGCAACTTTCTGTGCGCTTACCAAGGCGGCAACAACTGGTCTTCTAATCAAAGGGGGTGACTATCTTGAAACCCTTGCGAAAATTAAGACAGTGGCGTTTGACAAGACCGGCACAATAACGAGGGGTGAATTTGTGGTGACTGACATTTTCTCTTCGCGATGATATTAGCTTGAATACGTTGCTTTACTGGTAATTAAGGACTCATTTTTAAATTAATGGCCCCTAGATTCTCACTAATTAAAGATCTGCCCTTTATCATGCATCAAACTGTTCAGTACTGTTCGCTTTAATCAGAGATTAACATTTGTTAGTATAACTTCCTGAAGGGTTTCAAGCATTGAGAGCAAGTCGAGTCATCCAATGTCAGCAGCACTCATTGACCATGCTAGGTCGCTTGGAATTGAGCCAAAGCCTGAAAACGTGACCGAATATCAAAATTTTCCTGGAGAAGGGATACTCGGCAAAATTGATGGGCATGATATTTACATTGGAAACAGAAAAATCGCTCTGAGAGCAGGGTGTGGGACAGGTGAGTTAGACATTATTTTAGGCGATATATACGCACCCTCTGTGTGCTTGGCAAATTGCTACATGAACAATTTTTGAAAAACGTAGCTGTAGACGTTCCTTAATTTTCGTCCTGGCAAAATGTGGTTCTGATCCTTCAATATTTAAATGTCTAGTTCCTGCCTTAGAAGGTGATATGAATGGAGGAAAGACGGTCGGGTATGTATATTCCAGCAGAACTCCAGCTGGAATTTTTTCTCTCTCTGATGCTTGTCGATCTGGAGTGGCGGAGGCAATGAGGGAGCTTAGGTTGTTGGGGATTAAAACTGCAATGCTTACAGGAGACAGGCATGCAGCGGCCATGCATGTACAAGAACAGGTGTACTTTCTAGCTCCAATCTTAAGTTCATAATGCCGGGTTTTATATATACTTCATTCACCTGGCCCACAGATTTTCTTATGATCCTATTTGAGGAAAATAGTAGCCATTAAAATACAAGCTTAAGGATTTGAAATGGTACAAGATCATGAATATTAGTAACGGGCCTCCAACTGCAACAAAATTGATTTGGGGTGAAGCGTATGAGAAATAGAATGAGCTGAATTCAGATTCCTTGAAAATCAGAGTGATTTTATTCTTTTGCTAGCACTGTTTATTATTGGAAATTTGGGGAAAAAGTGATACTAATAATGGCATTGGCACTGTGCTTGTATGAGCAGTTGGATCATCCTCTAGAGATAGTTCATGCAGAACTTCTACCCGAAGATAAGGCAAGAATCATTACAGAATTTAAAGAGGAAGGATTAACAGCCATGATTGGAGACGGGGTTAATGATGCCCCTGCATTGGCCACAGCTGATATTGGAATCTCAATGGGCATTTCAGGCTCAGCTCTAGCAACTGAAACTGGGCAAGTGATACTCATGTCGAATGACATTAGAAAGATACCGGAAGCCATCCGATTGGCAAGAAAAGCTCACAGAAAAGTAATCGTGAACATACTTTTGTCAATTACTACAAAGTCCGCTATCCTTGCTTTGGGCTTTGCTGGCCATCCACTTGTTTGGGCAGCAGTTCTTGCCGATGTTGGGACATGCTTGCTAGTCATCCTCAACAGCATGTTGCTTTTGCGAGGCACCGAGAAACCTAGGGGAATGACAAGCAAATGTCATGGTGCACACCATGCACAAAAACGTGGCTGCAGTGACAGGAATGGCAGCTCCTCCCATGACCATCATGTACAAGATAGCCATCACCGTTGCTGCTCTGACAGCAAAACTCATTCTGTTCATCAGCCTCAAAAGCCTCATTCCGGTAAGTGTGCTGCAAAGTGTCAGTCTCACCCTCCAAATTCAAACTCATGTGGAGATAAGAAGTGCATGGACTCAGCTCAGAGCCACGATGGATGCCTAAACAGTGATGAATTCCACAAGGACAGGCACTGCCATCATGCAGGAAGCCATCATATGGTCAATCATTGTTTGGAGTCGAATAAAATGCACAACCATGGATGTTCAGTCCCTCACACATTGAACCCACACACACAAGATAAATGCTCAAATTCAATAGGAAGGAAAGGCGAAGGGGATGGACCTCGTGAGACAAAACACTGCAACCACTCTCCTCCTCCTCTGGAAGAAAGCCAAAAAATGACAAACCATGACCAACATTGCCATTCAACCAATTGCGGAAAGAGCCATGATGAGAACCATATTGACCACGGAGAAGCAGGAAAACTGGTGGAGTCAAGTTGCAACCATCACCACCCAATTCCAAGGGCTCATCCCGACTCGGACAATTGCGGCCGTAAAGATTGCAATGGACCACTTCACACTACCATTGATATTGTGCCATGTACCAACCATGTGGAATCGATCACCATGCATGCTTTGGAGAAGGGAAAGAGCCATGATGAGAACCATATTGACCACGGAGCAGCAGGAAAACTGGTGGATTCAAGTTGCAACCATCACCACCCAATTCCAAGGGCTCATCCCGACTCGGACAATTGCGGTAAAGATTGCAATGTACCACTTCACACTACCATTGATATTGTGCCATGTACCCAGCATGTGGAATCGATCACCGAGCATGCTCTGGAGAAGAGAGAAACCGGTGGTTGTTGCAAGGGGCATAGCGAGGAATGCATAGAATCCTTGGCAAGGCATCCACCAATTTCCAACATGGAGCATAGAGAAATTGGTGGATGTTGCAAGAGCTACATGAAGGAATGTTGCCACAAGCATGGACAACTTGGGGCCAGCTTTGGTGGAGGACTATCAGAAATCGTCACTGAATAATGGTGCTAGCTTGGAGTAAGGCCAAGTGACGTAGATTCTTACATGCTTTTTTCGGTCTCCTGTGATAATAGATCCAGGGATTTTGATGAAAAAGCTTTGGCATTGTATTAACGATTACAATGTCATATCTATTCTGAGCAAACATGGTGGTAATTGAAGAGTAAATATAACAGTGGGTGTCGCGATGGACCGACCATCAAAAACATACAAGATGAAGTTGTACTTTTTCTTTCTCTTAGTGAGTAGGAGGTGAGGGGATTAATAATCCACGACTCACTATCTTCTATTGTGAACTTCATATAAGAAAATACATGGGTTTACCATATATAGCATGCACGCGCACACGAATCACTCCCTCGTCATCCACCCTCCTTTCTCTTTCTTTATCGCCTCCTTCTCCAGTACGTACCCTCCCTAGTTTCCTTGAACTGTCTCATCAACTACATGTAAAAAATTACCTTCTTTTTTTTTTTTTTTTTCGGGGCACTTCGCATAAAATTACCGAGTGTTCGACTATTAACGGTGGATCGATCCCACCTAACTCTGTCCCTTTCTGATCAGAGTCGCCTGATGTTCATAACCCGAAGTTCCGAACCTGAAGGTATCGGGCCCACATGATAAGCCGGATCCGAATTTTTCTCCGGCGGATCCTGGACCACAATATGTATAGATTCCTTTGTGTCCTGTCGTTGACTTTTTCCTCATCGACGTCTTCTCTTTGACGCTGACGGCTAAGTTCGCGCCAAAACTCAAGGACATAACACGTTATTCCTTGCTAGCCCCTTCAATCCCATGCTCCACAACACGAATTATATTCTCTCCTTGTCAGGTGGTAGATTTATAGACTTTCATTCGTTAGCTTATCCTAATTTTAATTAATATTACACGTGTTGAATTTAGGAGAGTAAGGCTCGTATGCGAAGGAAATGTTAGAAAAGTTCGCTTAAATAATAAAATTAAATTAAAATTTTAAGATAAACATAAATTAAAAGTTTTTAAGTTGTGTTTTGAGTATTAAAATTTTAGAGTGATTAAAATTTTGAGTATAGAAATTGGTGAAAAAGTGAAGAGTGAAAGTGAAAAAGTTGGTGAAAAAGTTTAGAAATGGATGAAAAAAGAGGACAGAGAAATTTTTGTAGTGATGATAAAATTTTGGAGAGCTAAAATTTTGGTTGCTGAACACACCCTTAATATGCTGGTATCAACTGGTTTGGAAATTAAACTGGTTTTAGAGGCACATTAGTTTCAACTATAGCTAGTTTCCGTCTCTTAGACAGAGAACCAAGCATAAAGTTAAGTGCAAGAGACGGTGAAAATCTATATCGATCGTCTGTAATCAAACAAATCTGTCGTTACTTTCCCATGAAGCTGCAGCCACCCCACTGCATGCCCCAGCATGGGTAGACGTAGTACTCTTCGAGCAATTTAGAAGAAAACTTGTTTTACTTAATCCAATACTCAACCAAATGATTCCACATAAACTATGTCCAACCAATTTTTGCTCAAGTGCTTCATCTTACGATGTTAAAAGGAAGAGGGAACAAATATGAAATGTTTTCAGTCTGCAGATCAGACATGTGAAAACCACTGGCTATTATATCCACCATACAAAGAAACCGTGTCCAAATTGGTGTTTTCATCGGTACTCTTGTTTTTTTTTTGCTAAACCAAACCTTAAATATAACCAACCCAAAGTCGGGATGCATATCACAAACCCTGATATGCTCGGAAACATCAAACAAAGGAATAAAACCAACAAGACTAAAGCGAGCCGCCCACTTAGCTAACAAGTGAGCTTGCAAATTACACCTCCTTGGAGTCCAAAAAATCCTCCAATCCCGACGCTCCTCCAAGCACTGCCGAATGTGGTCCACCATACCCGAAGTTGCCCAAAGATAAGATAGCTCCGAAGAAAGCACATCATTGCACAACAAAAGGGAATCACATTCGAAAAACACCTTGCCCCACGAGAGCCTCCGAGCCAAAGACGCTATCTCTACCAAAGCGAAAGCCTCCCCAACAATCGGATCTAGCAACTAAATGTTCCATGATTCATAGCGTTTTTAGTACTCACCGCAACTTAAGATGCTGCTTTTTCAGAATCAAATATTAATTTCTTACTTTCCTGTTCCCGAGTAAAAAAGAATGTCTTGAATATTTGTCCCCCAAGTCATTGTTGGGCCTATAAAGAAAGGGGAGATCGCTTCAGAGTATAGTTTTGATCACTTATGAGTGCAACCTAGCTACAAAATCATTTTCTTCGAAAATAAGAATATGAGATTGATTACTTGGAATGAGAGACCGGCCTTAATTTTGTTTTAAAGGTAGAACAACCATGCCCATCATGTTTTGCTTTATGGATTATAACCAAGAAGATAATGACAATTGGAAGTAATTCTATCTCATCCTATCCTAAAAAGGGTATGGAGATTGAGATTACACGTGCCTAAGTTCGAGGTCCAAATATTTAGCGAGTAATTATATTGCATAAGCTTATTTGAAAAGCAAAACAAAAGGAAGGTAACATGCTATGAGTCCGTCAATGACTTGTTGAGAACCAACTGATCTACCCGTGTTTAAATGTAGCACGAGAAAGAAGAAGAGATTAATTCACACTAACTCAACACTCCTGATCACCTTATAAATCAAACAAAAATGTCACAAACACAAGATTCCAACTATGGACACTTGAGTGCATTTATTTATTGAGGAGAATGGCAGGAAAAAGAAATGAAAGATTCTTCTTTAAAAGCTTTTAATCATCAAGTACATGTATTATGCCAAGGAACTGGACAGGAACACCCATCTTGCAGCCCATGCAGATGCCTTAACTTGAGTAATCGAGATCTTATCATGAACAAATTCCCCTTGACGGACATTTTCATATCTCAACCATTAATGCAGCTACCACTATAATTTCAGATTCTATTCTCGCAAACAAACGAATCAAAATTTTTCAATGAGGTACACGTAAGTCGCTGGAAGGTTGATTTATCGGACCCACTAAGTTTTCCTATAAATATGTATGCCCCGACGTTCCATTATCATCTACACAATCGAACGATCAATGCGGCTTGGGCAAGTGCCATGCATGAAGAGACAGGGGGTGGATTTGAGCCAAGGATGACTTGCTGCAAGCGATTTGCCTTTTTTGGGATCGCTTTCGATCGAGCAAGTCTTTCTTGGCCCTAGTCCACCCTCTTCTGTCTCACGCGAGAGTACTCTCGACGGTCACATGCTGTACACACAATAAGAAAGCAGAGGATTGAGAACCCACTGTTATTTTTCGGTTAGTCAAAGAACCAACCCTATGGATTACGAAATAACCAACCAGGCTATCAGACACCATAATATGAGACGGAGACTAGAGGTGCTCAATGGTAATTTTTGTAGAATAGTGAATCTAATAATTAATTTCAAGTTCACAGTCGTTTGAAAACAAAAGTTAGAAGAGGTACACACGATACATGATGAGATAAGACTAGAGAATAATTTGATCAAAATTAACCCCCCAAAAAAATATAAACGAAACCAAATTGCTTCATAATTTTAGAGTTTCTAAAGGATTATTCAGTCTAGCATGTGTATATTTTGATTATATATTGTTTGATCTGCAAGTGAGATCAGGTCCAGACGTACATTAGTCTTTTTTTTTTCTTTCTTTCTCTCTTCTTCTCTCTCTACCAACGACCGAAATTCTGACCAAGCAGAGGCTTTACTACCCACATAACACCCAAGTGCAGAGGACGTCGGTATACATTACTCTTTTTGATTGAACATTGGGAAGAATTTTTGGGCCACGTAAATTTTGTATCGTATTTGCCCTATTAATGTTTAAGTACTTCTGCATGATTTATCGATCTTTTTCTAATCTTAATAGCAAAATTAGCATTCGAAACTCCCGTACTTGTTCCTTTTGATCGAGAAATTAAGTTAGAGCATTCAGAAAAAAAAAAAAAAAAAAAAAAGAAGAAGAAAAGAGTAATTAAGTTAGAGCAGTATGGTATTATTAATTATACTGATGCATTAATTTCAGAAAATTAAAAAATTCCTCACGCGCGAGGCTTAGAGATCTTGGTATTATTAATTATATCGATGCATCTATTGGGCGAGGATATTGTAATTAAGGAATAATGGCATACTTTGGTATCATTTAGTAGGGTTTGGTTGGCTAGCACTTAGGTTGGATAGCTTATTGGCTTAGACCAGTACGGTTTCATATTACACCCTTTAATTTATGGAATTAACAAACATATTGATATATAGTTACCTAAAATTGGTAACTAAAGTTTCGTGAAGGATTTGAATTGTGGAGATTTTTTTATGGATTTGAATTAGCGTATAAAAAATTAACTTTTGTGGACTTAGAGTTTTTGGGGAAACGGAAGTCCGGCTTTACAATTTGGCAAGTATTGATGTACTTCAGCGTATCTATTCTACTTCTACAATGATTTGATGGCATCTGAGCCTCTCCAGTGCAGAGAGAGAATAACTGGCCAGTGGCCAGACAGATAAACACGTACGAGCTTGGGAACAGTGCCTTTGGATTTTCTGTACAACCAGACTGAATAAAAGCAGGCCGGCGGCTCAACGTGTTAACGACACCGAACAGTTGACATCCTGTCGTTGACGGAAGCTAACGCATTGACCGCACTAGGGGTGTGTGAACATAAGATACCATTTATGGAATTAACAAATAATTTATGTCTGTAAATCAGAAACTTTGTTAGGAAGCCGGAAACGATTAGCTCGAAGAAATATTCTTCCTTTATTTCTGTGTTTTTGGAATATTTACCTTTCCTGTTACGGAATATGAGCGATATTCAACCTAATTAAACCCGCCCATTGTATGATCAGAGTTGTCACAGGGAGGAAAACTTCAAAGTAGATTAACATTTAAACTATTTGACAGTACGTACTGTTTTCTTTTTGGTAAAACATAATCAGATTTGAAGTGTACCTGAACCAAAGAAATAGAATAAAGAACGATTTCGTACCCTGGACCCAAACACGGCACGTCCCTGCATGGGATTGGAGAGTTGAATTCAACACATTCTCTTGTAGATTATTATGGTATTACAAATATCAGACCAAAGAGATTCCAAGAGAAGTGTACGTGATAATATTTTCAGAGTATTATCGGATCAAATCTCGACCGCCCGGTAAGTGAAAGTCTTCATAACAGTACTGTTGGTTGACAAATCTCTAACTTAATTATAGTTCTTCATATATAGTTTAGATCCTTTGTAACGAGGAATAACATAGCAATTTTAAGGTTTTAATTGATCGTATAACCTTATTGATGCAATTAATACAATCCATTTGTGCAGGTTTTTTCTTTCGTTCTCTTCTGATCTCTGTGATTCTTCTATATATTCTCTTTGTTTTTTTATCTTTTTCCTCGATTATATGTAGCTTATCATGCGATTTATGAAAATTTCATAACACCCGAATTAAGGTCTTGGAAAATCTCCTATCCATAGAAAGAAGACTTTGTTAGCATGGTTGTTTCAGAAGCAAGCACTGGACTTGAACATCATCTTCGAAAATAACTCGGTCCCTATCATTAGCAATAATATCTTATGGTTGAGATTCATATCATTTGCTATATAACTCGATCGCTCAAGTCTATGGGGTCTTGAAAAATGAATACAGAACTATATATACATGACACAGCAACACATAATTAACCTAGGTTGTCCGGACATCGCATAATTTGATGTATAAATTAGAGGCTAATTTCTTGGGAGCTTCAATATATTAATATATGACGTTTCACAAGTTAACAGTTTCAGTAACTTACAAAATAAGTCCTATCCATCGCTAATCCCCCCTCTCGTAGACAATCACCTTGAACCTGATCTTACGAATGGGACAAGATAGGCACCACCCACGGGAAAAGAAAATGGAATAGAAACGGACCAACCTCGCCGTCAACATAGAATCCTGGATCCTTAACCGGCCGAGTCAAAATCTTATTATCTACCTCCCTCATCAACCTTAAAATTCCAATAACATCGACAGGTGATATCCCACCGCCGCCACTAACTATGCAAATTGATAGATGATATCCCACGACCATGCCAGTACTAAAGCACCCTGATCTCCTTCCCTTTTCTATATTCTATTCCTGAAGGATCAACTTGCTTTTTGCATTATTGGAATTTGGAAGAAAGTGGGGAAATTATCCTCTATTTTGGCTAAGGTAATACGTACAAATGCAAATTGGAAAATGATGGCAAGCTGGCATGGTCTTGGTTGAAGAAAAAGATGAAGGGACTCTTTTTGGAACTTATCTAGTGATGCAGGCCGCGTGGAATATATATGAGTGATGCGCAATGCCAGTCAATGACCAGCTTTGCCTATAAATATGCTAATAATTAAAAAGGGAGAGATCACACAAGATGAATTTTAGAACATGTTCTGCCATCGAAGTCTTCCGCTCAGGTGTCTTTGCATGGTGTAGTTTTATAGATAGTGGATTTGAGCCAAGGATGACTTGCCGGCATTTGCTACAAAAACCCTATCCACTGGGTCTTGCCGGCCGGCAGTTATCCTTGGCTCTAGTTCGCTGTCTTTTCCCCCATGCGAGACTCCGATCGACAGCCTGCAAACCATAAATATTACGTGACGCAGATATCCTGTCATAATCAAGAAGGACGTTGTCCGAGTAACAGAGTGGAGCCGCATAGTTGTGTTGGTATTTGTACCAGAAGCAAATAGGTTGTCTGATCTTTTGCAGTGATATTTACGAGGTTTTAGTCTATCTCGTTACAGATTCTAGTAAGCCCTTTTTCTCTCATCTCTTGATGCTCATGGGATCTTATCTGGTTGGAATGGATGCAGGTCTGTCCTATGCACGTACCCTGGGAAATTAGGATGAGAGATTTCTATGTGTTTTGATTGTGAAAGTATTACATAGAAATTTAAGTTAATAGAAAAGGCATAGATTTTATTATTTGAATTATTTTTTTAGGATTTATTACAATTTTTTCTGTCAAACTAGCATCTTATTCTTAAAAATCTCTATAAACTATGACTCGTAATAACTCACCTTCTTAATCTAAGTTTACCGTTACGATTCAGTCCTCCACCCAAATTTTTTCTATCTGGAACTTTTTCCGTCCCACGTGAGCAACACATGAGACCCTCATCGCACAAAAATACCAAATTGTCCCTCTCTTCCCTATGTAGCCCATGAAAACCATGGTTTTGCCTCCGAACGCAAATTTTCCCAAATTTAATTTTCTGTTTAGGAATGATGCTGAATTTGAAAAAGCAATGGGCGTGGGCGATTTGATATTTTTGCGCAAAGAAGGTCCCACGTGTTGTTCACATAGGACAGAAAACGTCGTACAAAGCGGAAAATATAGATGGAGGACTGAATCGTAACAGTAAATGTAAATTGAAGGGAGAGTTGTAAAGAGTAATAATTTATGGGGATTTTTTAGATTGAGGTACTAGTTTCGAGGGGAAATTATAATTTACCATTTTTTTAATAATAATGACGTTTTTCAGTAAAACTAAAAATGTTCAGCGTTTACTGAAAAATGTTCGGCGAGAAAAATGTTCCGACGAAGTTGGAGAGACTTAACTATCTTGGTAATACATCCAAAATATGTTTGCAGTATCAGATTAATAAAAAGGGAAAGAATCTGCCTACTAAAAATAGAAAACATATATACTTTAGAGTGGTGACTAAGATTTTCTCATCTTGGATTACGAATGGAGGTTTCGAGGGGACGAGAAGCTTTGTCATCTTGCATTGTCTTTTACTGCAACCCAATCGGTAAAGAATTACAAGCCATTAAAAGAATAACAGCTAGCGAAGACACGGTTTGATCCAAAATCGATGATCTAGACATGAGACAAAGTAATTTGTACGACAATCCCTGTTAAAAGGCAATTCAGAAACCTCAAAGGGCCTGATTCCTGTTTATATCTGCAGCGATAATACCGGGATTTATTTAGCTAATTAGCATATGGGTCAGTCAAAGGAAGCAAGCACAGTTTGTTAAATTAACTAATTGGTTTGAAGGACTCGGAACTGGCGCACTGGATCGACCCACTAATTTTTCTTTTCTTTTCTTGGGCATTGAATTTAACTATAAACTCCAAAAGCAAATTGCAAGAATATTATGTAAAAAATTTGCAGGATTTATAATTAGCAGAGAGAAGTTGGACAAAATGGTGCAACTAGCCATATATCATAAATTCGAATGCAAGCGTAGAAAGGCATATATATAACTTTGCCCGGTTGCCTACCTAATTAAAAATTGCCACGTACGTACGCCACCATGTAAAAATGGAAAGAATCTCTCTGTGGAGTTCAAGGTCAATCTCTAAAGTGTCAAAAAAGGATAATTAAAGAACTTGATGCTACATTCTTTCTCCATGATCTAAGAAGGAATCGGTACAAGACACACTTATCAAGAATCTCGATCAATTTGGACTTAAATTTTAGTTTTTCCACTGCTACAGTGAAGCTGGGAAGAGCATTTGGCTTTGCTACTTCAGATCACGACAGAGTATTAATTGTTTAACGCTATATGGAGTTCGGTAAGAACCTGAATATTCTAGAAGCTGAAAAAATAATAAGGTAAATATATTGAAATGCGACAACGTACCAATTGTAATTAATGGCCATAACCTATAGTTCGATGTAACAAAGTGCTTTTATTATGGTTATTACATCTAAAATCAAGAAAAATACGATCATCCTTTTCGATGTTTTCAAACTGATCTCCAAAACATGTCATGGCAACAAGGAAATAAGGTTGGAATTAAGATCAAAATCACTTTTAAAATAACCGTACTCTTTTCTGAAAATATACGTAAGAAGGATAAATAAAAAATACATGTAAGAGGGATAAATAAGAAAAAGCAGTGAAAATTAAAATATTTTGATAATAAAAATAAACACATCATATGAATCCTACAATATAGGGTTCACACTATTAAGATATTAATAGGGATGTAGAACTCACATGATAAACTTGATCGCCCAATTTGGGTATCAAATCGGAAGGATTGGATTGTTAAAAGCTGATTTGGATTGGAAATATGTTGGTAATAACGCTCTAATGGGTGCCTCTAGGTTCTCGAGGTTGGGCGTGTATTTAGGTGACTATAAGTTTTCACGGCAAGAGAAACCGTTGCCGCAAAAGAATGGTGTTAGGTGTCACTTGTCAGTGCGTTCGGCCCATGCCTGATGATTTTTAAGAGAAAAGCCTGGGACATTTTGGGCCAAGAAGTTGAAATATCAAGTTCGGCTCAATTTTCCGGATGAGTCGGCCTGGACCATATGTGCAGTGGGGTATGTCAAACACTCTTCGGTAATTAAAAGGAATTTCTTAACGTAGCTTTCTGGTCTTCGTTCTTATGCTGCCATTTCTGACTTAAAGCTTGGAGAAAACTTCTGAATCAGCTCCAAAACTCTGTTCCAAAGCCTCCTTCACGGTCTCCGACTCTCCAGTCGTTGCTCTATCTGTCTCTCTCTCGCTCTTTTTTTCAAAGAGAAAACCTAATTCTGCCGTACCATGGACTTCAACCGTACTGCGGTTTTTTGTTTTTTTGTATTGTTTTAAAAAAAAATCTAAGGCCTTGAAATGTAGCCCTAAGTTGCCAAGCTACCCAACGACGACTCTTTCATTTTCTTTTGGTTCTGTCGCTGAATTTTCACAACTAAAACTTTTAGTCCGGATCGATTTATCTTGACCAGATTTAGTCTAAAAATTCTGCTGAAACCACCAAAAAAGGACTAGGGTTTACGAACTGCGGGTTCTTACAATTATGTATTTGGTTGTATCGGATAGATCTGGGTCGTAATTTCTTTCATGCTTGAGAATTCAAAGCACTTCGCATGATCAGTGGAATTTAGCCAAACCGATCTCAACCCTTTTCTAGAAAGTCAAATCCAATTGTCCATTCCGTATCATATGCTGCACATGAAACCCTCTGCATGCGGTTCTTGAGTATACTTTGAAATTCCATGTTCTGCAATTATCATCCAACATGTCAACGATTCCATATCAGGTTTCGAGTCCACATGACGAGCTTTTCAAATGAGGAAATTAAGATTGGGATGCGGAACTCATTTTTAGTCGTAATGATATTGGTCATTGCGATAGCATGGAAGTATGGCACTCACGTGCTCATATCTACGAGTGGCGTGTATACTGGACTACGACGAAGTATTGCCTTCAAGTCAATATTCCTTCCAACCTTATGCTATCGTGATACTATGCCAAGCTTTTAACACCAATATTAGTACAGAATATCATGGCACTTACTGGGATAGGCAACATGTATTGCAACCGCAATCATGTCAATGGCATCCTTCATCTGTCGGAATACCCAGAAAGACATTAAACCAACGTGTCTATACTATACCGCTCTCATGCTCTTCCGCGCCAATGAATGAAGTGTGGTAAAAAAGATATTTAGAAATGAAAGCCAAAAAGAGAAAAGAAAACATATCCTTCCATGAATATATTGGCAAAATCGATCTTAGCACAGGTAGTACGGAAGTGACAACTTACTTAAAACGTACTCCTCCACTTCAAAGAGCTAATTGCATATATTGTTCAATACATGGCATTGGCAATTCATTGTAATTTCGATACATGGTGGAAGACACTTCTTCACTTCTATGCAGATGTCACAAGACATGAGAACAGCTTAATATCCGAAACGTAAAAGTCGATTATAGAGATAAAGAGACATTTCCATTTATATTTGATCTAATCTCGAGCTAAAACTATAATTCTCAGCGCGCTATACACAAAAACTTCCATATTGTATGAATCTCTCTTCTTATCTACCAGAATAGGATCAAGTTATTAATGTCATTTTGAATTGCTCAAGAATACAAAAAAAAAACTTTGGATTGCGGAAGTAATAGACTAATAAATATAAAGCAACGACCACATAGATTTTAATCGGTTGAATTACACAGAAAAATAAAAGTACATACATGCCTACAGATCGACTTTCTGATTCTCTTCGCCGGGGATAACAAAGTAAAAGTGTTCGGTACATGCGGTTGACTGTGAATTTTACCCGACTCTGGTCTAATCTAGAGTATAACCGCCTGATATTCTTCTTTCTCCTTCATGACTAGCACGCAAGATCGTCAACCACCAGTCCAGATTGACCAGGATGCCATTGCCAGAGTGCCACGAAGTCAAACTTGCGTCTGCAACTCTCGTTTAGGAATAAAAGATGCCTATCACTGAACGTGTTCAATTTATCTTGTTGTTTTGGAGTATATAGAATATTCCATTTTATCTATGAAACTTATCTCGTCGTGTTGATTATATCAGTTCAGATAGAAGAACCCAATTTCCTAGTTATTATTATGTGTACTATAATCAGGATGACGTAAAAAAACTCCACTCAAGCCCTGTTCATAATTTTTCTTAATTATATGATCACAAAAGCGGAATAACTGAAATATTTATCACTGTCCTGTCGTTAACGAAGAAACTGTCAAATCTGAACAGTCAAAACTCGATCTATCAAGAGGTTTATATTTGAAAAATCCCATAACATATTTACGGTCTATATAATTACACTCTTTCAATAACATCTTAATCCGTATAAATAGATACTAAGCAAGAATGTTTTATTTTATTTTCAAGCGAACAGATAGACTATCTTAAATGTCACATTTTTACAATATGTTATCTTTTTAGCGTACACCAATCCACCGATATAAAATATCACACAACATGAGAATTTCTATTACTGACAGTTAATAAATTATTAACATCTAATTCAATTATTTGCTACTTTAACCGTAGTTACTAAATAATTATTCGAACAAAATTTCATTCAATAATATTACTATCTTAAAATATAAAAACATTGAAAAAATACAGTAGTAAAAACTATAAAAAAAATTACCTACACTTAAGTAATCGTAACTTTAGGATTGATCTAAACAACTCGTATATGGATACGAGTCAACATAATCTAAACCAACTATTAAACAAGATTTTATTATGTAACAAACGAGAGAGCACTCATTCAATAAATAAGTACACGAAACCCCACGCCATTCTGTGCTTTTATGAACTGTGAGAAATCTTCCGCATCTGCGAAGTTAAGGAGAACGATGTTACAGCCTTCCTAGAGTTCGTCTGACATTACGCTCTCATCAAATATACAAGACAGATTTTGTAATTTGATCAACAGATATCCAATTTTTTCTATTAATTACTAACCAGAATCAATGGATCGACATATAGTAAATATAGCACAATTAATATATAACGTAGGTGAGGCAAGGCCTAGATTGAGGGATAATAAGCTAGCTAGCCTTTGATCTAGAATCTCCCACGCGACTATCTATATAAAAAGAATTCTATCAATACACATATTCATAAATTGATTCAAATTTATAATTTATTCGATTGATGGGGTGATAAAATTTCCTATGAGGATACGATTAAATCTCCAAAGACCACTTATTTCTACAACTTTTTCTAATAAGAAATAAAACTTACGGAGAGACACAGAAAAATTTTTGTTTACCCCATTGAGCCAAACGGTATCCATTAAGCAGCTTAACAAGTATCTTATACTAAGTTTTTCATATTTCTAATAAATTTAAAAACCAAAAATAGGAAAGTATAAATTAAATGTATTTTTATAGCTTCCTCTGCTCTTTGAGTACTACAGCAAGTCATCTATGTCGTCAAAACTCAAACTGGTCTTGAACCCCTCAGAGAAAAATAAAATCAACTATTCGTTTATTAACTATCTTGGAATTTAAGAGGGATGTAGTGTTATTAACTCTCTTGTTATGAAAAAAGAATAAGGATTACTTTAAAATTTTACGGATTTCAAATATAAATCTAATGGGTAGATCCTAATATAAGCGAGTAAGTACATGTATAAAATAGCTATTCGCAATTAATACACACTCTCTATATCCACAATTTAGCCATATTGATTAAATAATAATGATGGTCGCTTCCTTCTCCCGTTCTATTATAAGAATGTATGCTCCGGATTTCCTGCTTAAAAAAGTAACCATAAGAAACCATTAATTATGTGAGACCCATTACGAACTTTTTAGTCCTACTTTTTAATTAATTACGATGCTACTACTTATTTTTTTTTAAATATCGCTAGAGTTATTTAATTATGATTTTTTTTAATATTCATAATCTACTTATTCTAATTCATTTTTCTATTGTACCCCGAGAGTAAAAATGCCATATAAAAAAAAAATAAAAAAATTATTATCGTTAGTCGAAAGAGAAAAAAAAGAGTTTTAAAACTATATCAGGCAATACCAACACCATTTCGAGATTATTTTTATTGTGAATATTAACACGTGGCGAATCCGCTTTTATTAAAAAAATAGAAGAGAAGGATTCAAACGCGAATCCAAATCCAAGGCCGTATGAAAGGAATCAATTAGTTAATTCATCAAGTTGTCCATATTTCGATAATTCTACCCTCTTTCCGTCTCATCCTGCTACTCCGCTCGCATTACTAAACGTATATAAAAAGTCCGAGAGTTAAAATAAGCTACGCAAACAGAGAAACACTGTACGTCACAAGAATCTTCCTTCTTATGTGTGCCTCAACTTCAAGTGCTCACAAGAGTACTAAAACTATTACTCAACAAAAATAAGAGCTTTGTTTCCTTTAGCGTGAGTAGGTGACAAGCCGAAAGAAGGGAGCTTCCTTCCGCTTGCGTGTGCAGTCACTTCCTTGATAACATGCCGCCATTAATATCTCTATCACCCCAACATTGTTTGACACAAGAAAAATGTACTGCTAACAAAGAGATTTTTCGACTAGATACATACACATATCTGTACCAAGAAGAACCGAGCGATAACACCTTTTGCACTAACACACTCATCTAGAAATACCGTAGCTCAAACCATTGCTCTCCTAAAGACGTCCATAGTAGAATTAGTTCAAAATATCTCTAAGTGGAGTTATCATCTTTCCATATTAGCGCATCGTACTGAAATCACACAGCTAGAATCTTATCTCTCCAAAGAACTTCCTCACTCTTCTATAATGTTTTTAAATGGAGTTCACATGGAAATAAAGTCACTACTTGTCGATAATGTGTACAATAAAGCTTTGGCATACGCCAATATAAAATAATAATGAAAAAATATATATTATTAATAAATAATATAAAGTTCGTTCAACTATTAATAATTATTGAGCAAACAAACCAACAACTGTCATAAAAAACAATAAAAAAAAATTGTGCTTTATAGACGTATCTTTCTGTGCATTATGTTCAAATACGAGTCTATATTCATATATACTTTACTGTCTCGTATTTTTCAAATCATAATGAATCATCCTCTAATCTGCCGATCTGACTATATTGACCGTATATAGAAATTTGATTCAAACTTAATTTGAAATATATGCTTGATTCTTCTATAGAAGAACCGTATTTCTTGCTCTGTTACATACTTCACCTTTTTTATTCAAATGTTGTTCATGTATATTAAGAAGGTGAACACAGTATAGAGAAAATTAGCAGATTCAATATATAGATTTCTGATAAGCAATATAATTAATTCCAGTTTATTTTTTAGATGTTCCATACCTACTTCTAGCCAAGATAATATTACAAATTTGCCCAGGCACTAATAAATCGGAACTAATTAAACTCAATTCACATAATCTCTAAAAATCAGATTCGAATCACCGCCCATCAATCGGGCAAACCCTACGAAAAATCCCTTTGGATTTAAAGGAATAGATGAATCAAGCTTAAAAATGTATAATATCATTATATGTGGTTTATATCCTAAAATCTCAAAACCTTATCCCAGCCGAAATATATTCGTATAAAGATCTTTCTTTCTGTTAATCTAACTTAGAACACTAAGACACTATAGAATGAATTAATTTTTCTATTCGTCACTTAAAGGGATACATAACAGAGAAGTCGATCTCCTGATTCTGTCTCGCAATTTCTATTTATACATTAACCTCCTCATATGGATATGCGCGAACAAGCACAAAGAACAGAATTTATTCTCCCGAATCCAATCGTATCTAAGCTATTTATCTATTTATGAAGATATACTTTAGTAACTCATGGAAATACCCATACTCATTGCATATCCTTATACACCTATTTCGACTATCTATTGGTACATTCTATAATAACTATTAGTCACACTGTATCCGTTTCTATATCTCTCTTTAGAGTTTTATCACTCCGCAACCATCACCAGATTTTCCATCCATAATAAACAGAGAGAATACGCATAAAATAAAATATATATAGTGCCTAACTCCGAAATCAAATTTCTGAAAGATTTATCGTTTAAAAATCAAATATAATAATAACTCAAATACATAATTCTAACTACATTTAAATATAATCCCAGTATTATTTATTTTTCCATTTAAGTATTTGTATAATAGTGATTAGTGACACCCTACTCTATAACTATATTCCATTCCGTGCTATATCTCATATTTGACTTATTTATTCGAAATGAATTTATATTAGTATGTCCCCTCGAGTTCCGACTTTTACTTTGCAGTACTACCTACTTATCTTATATCTAGCTCTCTTCCATCCTCACTCTGTTGCTGAGCATAAAGTATTAAAAGTTAAGATCATACTATCTAGTTCAAAAATCTCTAGAGCTCGGGCCGCCAGACTCTAAGAGTTATAATCAATTTTAAATACCAAAAAAGTATATGTTAATATACGGAAAATAAAGAAAGACTACTGAGTGCAATATATTCACCAATAATCTACAACACAAGAGATACTAATAAAAATAGCCAATTAGCGTTATACTGGATATATTCTATATATTATTTATTTATTTATGAAATTATATTTATTTATCTATCTATTTTAACGAAATCTTCTCAGATAATATCTATAAAATTTCGAGTAGAACTTCTATTTCTTTTTTCATTCCTTTCTCTTTATGATATCGCAAAATAGGAAATTATGTTAAATCAAATATATTCCACACAGACTTCTTTATTCTATCCAAGTAAAGATTTCTGAAATAAGTTATTTTGAATCCCTGTACCACCATATTGATAGCTCGAAGATAGGGATATAGACCCATAAGAAGATCGAGAGATAATAGTAAGGATATTGCGCAATACTAATATACTCTAGAAACAAGAATAGACATATATTACGGCCTAGTTACGATTAGGAAAGTTGAGAGAGATCTATTCTCTTTTGTACAAACATTCAAAAGATTAAAAAAGAGAATCAACACAATCTATCGTCATGTATCACCATTCTAATGAAGATAAATTATGCATTATTACACTGCTAGAATGTAATAATATATAAGATATTCTTAAGTCAACAAAAAAAAAGAATATTCACCTACTTATCAAATAATAACATATCCGATAAAATAATAGATCTATAACCTAAGAATCGAGCAGTGTATAGAATTCCAAAGCACTCTATATATATCCAAGCGATTCTCTTCGTAGGCAATGCACCCATGATCCGGCAGAACAAATCAGACAATTGACTTATTAAACTGACGCACTTCAACTCAGTATAGATCATGTATTTATGTAACAAAATAATAATATAATTCTAGACGTGTGCATCAGGAGATACCAGTCTTTGGAATATAAAGTAATAATTTAAACTTAAAACAAACAAACATTAATTACTATGCTTAAGCAAATCATTTTATCTTTACCTTTACTATAAGGTGAAAAACAAATTTAGGAAAGAGCTGAGTCGCCCACAAATAACTATCCTTTGTCTCTTAGTAACAAAACAAACATCAGGCCTTCTCTCTTTAACCTTGATATCCTCAAAAAATTCCTCCAATATCACTCAAATATTCACAAGCAAGCGATTCATTTTGTTCTTAAAAAGATTCGCGAATACAATTTATAGTAACGTATAATCATAAAAAAAAACAAAAACTATATTTTGATTTTTTTAAACTTCTTAACTTGTTTTTGTTCATTTGACACCTTCTACATCAATTATTATGTAATAATTAAGTACAACTAATCTATGCTGGCAACGCATTCGCCCAGAATTTCATTTACACAGTGACATCCTCATTTAATCCCAACTGAATATTGTATATGTCTTTCCAAGTCTAGACTCCTAATCTCTATAACTATTTGCGATAATAAATGGACCTTTTATACTAAAGAACTCAATTTTCCTATTTAATATATACTATATTCTACTCATAAAGCCTATTATACAACTAAGATAATCTTTGTGCGCCTCTTGTACTGAAATATTTGTATAGGTTTATATATACATTTAAATAATCTTTTAGTAATGACACTATTCCCTCGAATACTGCATTTGCCGGAGCGCTAACCAAAGCAAACAGACATACCAAAGAATCCTCTCCTATATCCTACACGGATATCTTCACTGATAATCCAAAACACACTATCTTATTTCTCTAAGTGAATAATATTTCTTATTATCAATCTAAGATGAAGCGTCTCTCTTCACACGCCTTAAAATGCAAATAACCTCTAAAATTTTTGCTTCCTATCGTACTAACCGTATCAATTTATGTCTTATCCATGCGCTTTAGATCTATCAGTTGATAATCAAATTAAACTCGGTGATATAACTAATTGATCCTCTTTTCAGTTAGTACCTTCCTCTCTTTTCAGTTTATTCTAATTAACACAAAGACGTCTAATTCTGGCTCAGAGTGTATCTGGAAACATAGAATAACTCCAATGTGCTCTTACCTTAATTGTATCAACCCTCTCTCCTCTTTACCACAATTGATCTTTTTATAGGCATTTCAACTCGAAATAAGAAATTGATAGTTATACTAGATATTAAAAAAATCAAATTAATATTAAATAAAAAAAGTAGTAAATATAAATGGATAAAAAAATCGTGGTTTCCATCGTTTCTATGGTTACTTTTTAAAAGGCGAGGTCCCCTCTATACACCGGAGCCCCTTCTTTCATTTAATCAATGCTATTGTTAACTTGTACAGTTCACACTCCTTGGCTCTACCCATGAATTATGCAGTAATCAGTCTTCCACAACGAGATCTACCTATACAGTAACGATATTTAATTATGAGGGTTAGCCGGACGACTCGCGTGTCACTCCCCTCCCAACTATCGAAGCATAATCTGATCTCTACCTTTTCTCATTTTATTCATTAGAGAATGACCTTCCACTTCTCTATCTTATATTATCTAACACATCTACCAAGGAAATCTTCTCTATAACTATAATGTTAAAAAAATAACATGCAAGTTTAAACAGCTCATATCGCCATAACCAAACATCAATTGATACATCAACTGAACAACACTATTATTAGTATTTCTTCATATTATATATTGTTCTCTTCTTCACAGCTTCTTATACTCTACTTTTATTTAATGTTGATGCATGCATTCACTCTAAGCTATGAAACATCGTTCACTACTTCTCCAAAATGTCTACTGATGACCAGGTCACCACAGCATGACCCCAATGATCATCTCCATTATATATGCGCCTTCAACTTCCGCAACGCTGATGCATCCACCTCTCCCACAAAGAAAATTGCAGAGATTATACTTATTTTCGTTAGCAGTGTTCTATATGCGTGCTTCCTGCTATCGTTTTCATTTTACATTTCTTTAATCCCACTTAATCTGTATTCACTTAAATGAAATATGATGTGCAATTATGTGTAACTCTGCTGCTTATTAATCAATCTAATATATATAGTTTAATACGCTGACTGTAGTCCTACATATGTTTTATATCATCTGTATAGACTAAATTTGTCTTAGAATACAGCAATTAAACCCTCAAGATTAGGTAGTCTTAATACTGAGAGTAATAATATCAATACCTATATCAAACCACATGTGCAGAGAGCACTAAAAATACACAAATGCTATAATGATATACGCTATAGAAACTGCTCTGCTAGCTATTTTTTTAAAGATCTATCTCCTACGTAATAGTCACTCTAGTGTAAATGATCAAACAGAGTTCCACTATTGCTCTAGTTCTTCATCCAGATTTTCAAGACTGACAATTAAAACTATACAGATGCTTGCTTTCTTTCCCTCATTCTGTGTCATGTTAGTAACCCTCGACTCATACCCTTCTGATGATAGGTCACTAGTGAATGAACCTGATTTATTGAAAACTATACTATAGATATATAATCACAAACTACATTCACCAGTCTCCATTAGTTCGGCGATGATAAATCCTTCACCGCGTCGACCACTCCATCAATAATAAAACCAAATATGCATATTGCCGTAAGTTTCCTGGTATATCAGTTACGTCGTAGATGTGTGATTTATTTTTTTGGGGTTGTAGTGGCCATTGGGCTGTGTTTGATTCGGGGAATCTCATTTCTGAGTCTGTTCGCCAAGCCAATTATGTTTAATGATTCGAAATATTGCCTTTCATACACATAATCTATACTATGAGGTTCAAACCAAGACTCAGAGATTTTCCGTAATGAGGTTGGGTTCAAAACACCTGACCAAAGTTGCATTCGTTGTTCCAAATATTTGGGTTCTTCTTAAAACTTTAGACACAGCCCAAGAAAGTAATGCTGGGTGATGCATAGCTATTACATTAGTATTTGTGATATTAACCAAAGATGATAGAACTTCCTCGAGCTCCGTTGTTATTATATCAACTAGTACTTGTATGGATCTAGTCACCCAAGATCAGAGGGGAGCGAAACTAGGAGGCCATAACACAATGCGCGAGCACGAGTGCCTCCCCAAAAATCTTTTTTTACAACGTTGAACCTTAGTTTATTGTTATTAATATAAAAGGCTATCTACGCACTTTTTCCCACTGAAAAGATATCCTTGTGAAATCTAGCTAAAAACTGTCTTCATTTATGTATTTGCTTGTTTTTTATTGTTTGTTATCAATCTGTATAGATGGCAAACTACTATTAGAGGAGATCTATGTTAGTGAAAAGATCTATCTTTATATTTGATTCATGATGTTGCATCGTATGTCAGAATACATCAACAATCCCGCCGACATCAATTAGGTATTCTCTTTTTTTTGCCTACCCTCTTCTTGCTGTACAAATAGTACCTGTAACACCTGCATATACCTATAAATGTATTTCATATTTTTAGTTGTTTTTATTCTTAATATCTTTGATTTTTTTACTCTTATACATTTGTTTTTTTGCTATTCTTAGCGTAGTAAAATAAATAAAAATGTACTATTTTTGTTTGTTTTCATAGGAGATTACCTCCCACAAACTTTGCATTCCTGCTCCGCCACTGGTAGAGCTATATTTAATGTATTACATCCTGGGTGAGTAAGTACAAAGTTTCTTTTATCTTCTGGAAAATATTAGTATTTGATTTTTTTTTTTTTCAAAAGTTGACTCTTTGTTTAAAGGTTCTATTTTAAAGTTCTACTCGAGCTGACTATCTGCTGACATTAGTCTATATATATCTTTCTCTTAGGTTCCCACTTGGCGAGATAATTCAACTCTTAACATAACTTGAGAGAAACATTCCATCTTTTGAGTGTGATCCATCTTTTTCGATGGCGTAATTCTTAATGTTGTCTTCAAAATACCGTGATCTCATTTACTCTACTAGTGACATAGGTTTATAGTTGCAACTCTTTACACTACTAAGCTAGATTATATTTAGTTGGGTCTCTTGTTCTCAATAGAATATCATCTTGTCCAGTTGTTAATTTATTCTTAGTAGATTCTATTTGTCAGATTTGAATTTTCATATCTCGAAACTCATTATTTTTAGAGTATGTTGTTTGCGCCTTGTCTGTTCTCTTTCTAATTTACTTTTGCTCTCGTCATTTCTGGTGTCTTATCTCATTCTGCTGTGATATCTCTCGTAGATATTGCTACCCTAATTATACCATATCTTATTTGATAGAAAAACCATTTCTGTGACTTTGCGTCAAACCAATTAGCTTTCAAGTGAGAGTAGTGATTGTGGACAAATGCTACAAAATTGTTAAAAGGCTGAAGCTCCTACCTGTATCCTGAGGCTGATATAGTACAAAAATTTATGGGCTTTTCTCAATATTCTTTTAGACATCTACCACAACATTATAGTGGTTTTACTTGACATACCTCTCTTTCAGTAACACAGACATGTATATTTAATTATATTCATTTGTATACGCGAGGAGGGGTCTGGGGGTTGATAAACTTAGTAAGCACTAATAGTTCTTAAATACCATTTTAAACATTTGCTTATGTCAGCGTCATTGCGGTTTTAGCTTTTCCATAGTTCAAGATAGCCATACAGGATAGGTGTCATTGTACTAAATCAAAAAAACTCTCACGAGATTTCGCGTCAGTCTATAACGCCTAAGATCATCTAATTACGAATTGGTGCGTAATGTTTTTGGTGTAAAAATTACCTACAACGTGTCGTTGATCTAGATACAACACATCTGCACAATTTTAGCAGAAATGCTTATATTGGCACCTATTTGCGTTAAATTAGCTAATATTCATACTTCACCAAGTATCATGGATGGTCACCCTTTCTTTTACGGGATACTTAATGTGGACGAGACAAAACCATACTCAACAGATCATAAGATACACAAGTCACAGTCTCATGCTCAATTAGTCATCATAATGTATCCTCGTATATGGTCAAAATATTCATCGTTAGTTGCTCTGTCGAACAATGAAACTGCAAATGAGGTATGTGAGTATTTTAAGGACTGGTCCATAATATTAGTTTTATTCAAGTGAAATGCAATGGAAATGCTGGGGGGGATATTTTACGATAGAAACCCTCAAGAATCGGAATGTCAACAAATTACCAACCCCTCCACACAAAACATATACAACAGATAACAAACACATATCTTTCCTAAAGCTATATGGTTGTTATGAAGAAAACCTCACAGAAAATATCTCGTTATCAAGAGGAGTGCACTTACCTACAATTACCAACCCCCCAACCGAAAATAAAAATAAATTAAATAGATCAACACTTCTAAAATCAAGCTGGATCATATGTTAATGGATACGAACCAATTCTCATTATAATTTAAGACCGTTCCCTAAGCTCACACTTCTCAAGTATTTTTTCTAATTTCACTTCAATATATATTTCTTGTTTATTTCTCTTGTGTCCTCATCTGGCGTATTTAGAACAAGAAAAGGTGAGTATTGGAGCACAATGTCCCGGACTAGCTTTCGGTTAATTATTATCTTTTCTCGACTGGTACTGGAAATAACGGTGAATATCCATTTTATGGATCACACTCAAAAAAACGAAAAAATATATATAAGAGTAAAAGAGGTATTCTACGTGCGTGACATATAATTGAAACAACCTAGCTCAATAATATGCACTCTCTATCTCAAAGACGTGTTCTAACTATAATGAGCAATATCTATTTCACAGAGAACTTTATTCTACTTCTTAACACAATAATATTACGACTGTTGAAGAACCTACATGCTTTCAAAGACAATGACAGTTGATACCATTTTTCTACACTTTCTCTCTCCTGGTAGGAGAAGATTGCAGTAATAACTGTGTGCAAATAGTTATATTAAGTTAAAATGCCATATTTTTAATTAAGTTTTCTTTTGCTAACCATTTACAAAGTTCCTATCCATCTCCTTATAGATATTTATGGAGTAGGAGAAACACTATTTTCTATAGTTATATTGCTTGGTGCTTCACTCAACACAGATGTTTCTTCCTTCTCCTCTTTCTTTTAATTTGTTTTACATTTGTCTAAGTTGAGTATAATCCCTTGGATCATTCTTGGAATTATTCTCTTTTTTAAGGCTTTCATCACCTTTAAAAACATCACAAAAGCCTAATCCAACTGAAGCGTGTCGATTAATATCGAGCAAGCAATCTTCTATTATTAGAGCTTTAATACGTCTAATCCATCAATGAAGTGTGCAACCGAACTGAGCGCGTAATAGCACTCTCGCGGGATTGTATGAGTCCGATCGTTTTTCTATCTCACAATCGATGCTCAAAAACAACCAATTAACTAGACCACTTCGCAACCAATGAGCTGGCATGGTTTGCCAGTATTGATTCCAAAGGTAGAGGGACTCTTTGACTTCAATTTGGACGGCAATGTAAACTTGTGGAATAAATGATTTTAAACGTTAATGTATAGTATTCTCTATCCGTGTGGAGTATGCAATTCACGGCCCAGATATTTCGACTAGTAGCTAACTAAAGACAAGTAAACACTTTGATTTTCATCTGGTGACTACGAGTAGACCATGTACATGACACGCGAATCTCATGTTCTGCACTGTGAGAACTCCATGCCGTACATGACAACGTAATTGTTGCTCCTATGCCTCCCTGAGATTAATATCAATACGCCACCTAACATTCCATCTCATCGTGTATTCCCTGTGTATTGCTGCTTTTCTTATACTTCCTTAAAACTTCTTTTCTATTACCACTCAAAACAATCAGAATATTCAAACCTTATATGCCAGTGTTGCCCCAGAAACTGATAAGTTCTAAAACACTCGCTCATGTTTCTACAGGTAAGATTAATGCGACCATTCGGAGCAAATTAGAGCCAATCGGATTATAAGTCTACCATATAGAGCTCTCCGAAGAGCAAGGGACCACATTCCATAGATGTTTTTCCCTTGTATACAATGTATGCAAACAGGAAATCTTATATGCTATTCGTAATCATATTCCGCCCAACCCGCTCCAACTGGTTTGTGCCTAGTTGTTTAGTGTTATTTTTCCTGAACTTGTTTATGAGGTTGTCGAAAGAGAGAAGGCTCCAGTAAACCAAGGAGGAAACACCACTCGTAGCTGTGCGAATGAGGACTTATTAACTCTAGTTCATGGGTCCCATCTCATCCTACGCTGAGTCAATATACTCCTGATTTTCGGATCGTGTGGTGTGACATCTAATAGTATTAGAAGTCAATTATCACCAATCAAACTGAGAAAATTTCTTATACTTAGCACAATTTCTAATACGAAAGCACATGAGATTTTTCTGGTTTTGAACGCTATTATATTCTTCCTCCAAACAGTTAATTTTCAAGCATATCTGAGAGGTACATACTTCTAACATCTATTTGCTAAATCTCTTTATTGTCAACTACCGCCGTTCAAAGTCGCTGTAAGTAGTTTTTTTTTTTTTTTTTAATAGTTAAAAACAGGGTACCCTTGTCTCTGTCGAAAGTATCAGCCGAACCTATGATAGTTATTTAGCTTCTAGCTGGATCTCTGACAGTCTGCAGCCTCTAAGAAAAGAACACTCATACCACACGCGAGCCGCATAACTATATATCGTATTCCCCTCTTGACTAAGTATAAAAATAGCTCTATATAATGGCATGTGAACTCGGCCTGAGATGGACCGATTATAAAATCTACCATATGTGCATGGCCCAATCCGGCTGGCTCTGTCCTGGAGATGGCTTACAGGTAACGCGGATCAGAGCTGTTCAATCGGAGTCTATTCTCACATACATAATTAAATTCAAGTACGAAAGATGAAAGTCCTCCCTCTCTTCACCTCCTTACTTTAGCCGATTTTAAGGAATAGGATAAGAGACGTCCCAGTCTCAACTGTGAGACAGT
>CM025856.1:27486149-27632566 GCA_003952965.2 Morella rubra
TAAATTAAAAGTTTTTAAGTTGTGTTTGAGTATTAAAATTTTAGAGTGATTAAAATTTTGAGTATAGAAATTGGTGAAAAAGTGAAGAGTGAAAGTGAAAAAGTTGGTGAAAAAGTGAAAAAGTTTATAGAAATGGATGAAAAAAGAGGACAGAGAAATTTTTGTAGTGATGATAAAATTTTGGAGAGCTAAAATTTTGGTTGCTGAACACACCCTTAATATGCTGGTATCAACTGGTTTGGAAATTAAACTGGTTTTAGAGGCACATTAGTTTCAACTATAGCTAGTTTCCGTCTCTTAGACAGAGAACCAAGCATAAAGTTAAGTGCAAGAGACGGTGAAAATCTATATCGATCGTCTGTAATCAAACAAATCTGTCGTTACTTTCCCATGAAGCTGCAGCCACCCCACTGCATGCCCCAGCATGGGTAGACGTAGTACTCTTCGAGCAATTTAGAAGAAAACTTGTTTTACTTAATCCAATACTCAACCAAATGATTCCACATAAACTATGTCCAACCAATTTTTGCTCAAGTGCTTCATCTTACGATGTTAAAAGGAAGAGGGAACAAATATGAAATGTTTTCAGTCTGCAGATCAGACATGTGAAAACCACTGGCTATTATATCCACCATACAAAGAAACCGTGTCCAAATTGGTGTTTTCATCGGTACTCTTGTTTTTTTTTTGCTAAACCAAACCTTAAATATAACCAACCCAAAGTCGGGATGCATATCACAAACCCTGATATGCTCGGAAACATCAAACAAAGGAATAAAACCAACAAGACTAAAGCGAGCCGCCCACTTAGCTAACAAGTGAGCTTGCAAATTACACCTCCTTGGAGTCCAAAAAATCCTCCAATCCCGACGCTCCTCCAAGCACTGCCGAATGTGGTCCACCATACCCGAAGTTGCCCAAAGATAAGATAGCTCCGAAGAAAGCACATCATTGCACAACAAAAGGGAATCACATTCGAAAAACACCTTGCCCCACGAGAGCCTCCGAGCCAAAGACGCTATCTCTACCAAAGCGAAAGCCTCCCCAACAATCGGATCTAGCAACTAAATGTTACATGATTCATAGCGTTTTTAGTACTCACCGCAACTTAAGATGCTGCTTTTTCAGAATCAAATATTAATTTCTTACTTTCCTGTTCCCGAGTAAAAAAGAATGTCTTGAATATTTGTCCCCCAAGTCATTGTTGGGCCTATAAAGAAAGGGGAGATCGCTTCAGAGTATAGTTTTGATCACTTATGAGTGCAACCTAGCTACAAAATCATTTTCTTCGAAAATAAGAATATGAGATTGATTACTTGGAATGAGAGACCGGCCTTAATTTTGTTTTAAAGGTAGAACAACCATGCCCATCATGTTTTGCTTTATGGATTATAACCAAGAAGATAATGACAATTGGAAGTAATTCTATCTCATCCTATCCTAAAAAGGGTATGGAGATTGAGATTACACGTGCCTAAGTTCGAGGTCCAAATATTTAGCGAGTAATTATATTGCATAAGCTTATTTGAAAAGCAAAACAAAAGGAAGGTAACATGCTATGAGTCCGTCAATGACTTGTTGAGAACCAACTGATCTACCCGTGTTTAAATGTAGCACGAGAAAGAAGAAGAGATTAATTCACACTAACTCAACACTCCTGATCACCTTATAAATCAAACAAAAATGTCACAAACACAAGATTCCAACTATGGACACTTGAGTGCATTTATTTATTGAGGAGAATGGCAGGAAAAAGAAATGAAAGATTCTTCTTTAAAAGCTTTTAATCATCAAGTACATGTATTATGCCAAGGAACTGGACAGGAACACCCATCTTGCAGCCCATGCAGATGCCTTAACTTGAGTAATCGAGATCTTATCATGAACAAATTCCCCTTGACGGACATTTTCATATCTCAACCATTAATGCAGCTACCACTATAATTTCAGATTCTATTCTCGCAAACAAACGAATCAAAATTTTTCAATGAGGTACACGTAAGTCGCTGGAAGGTTGATTTATCGGACCCACTAAGTTTTCCTATAAATATGTATGCCCCGACGTTCCATTATCATCTACACAATCGAACGATCAATGCGGCTTGGGCAAGTGCCATGCATGAAGAGACAGGGGGTGGATTTGAGCCAAGGATGACTTGCTGCAAGCGATTTGCCTTTTTTGGGATCGCTTTCGATCGAGCAAGTCTTTCTTGGCCCTAGTCCACCCTCTTCTGTCTCACGCGAGAGTACTCTCGACGGTCACATGCTGTACACACAATAAGAAAGCAGAGGATTGAGAACCCACTGTTATTTTTCGGTTAGTCAAAGAACCAACCCTATGGATTACGAAATAACCAACCAGGCTATCAGACACCATAATATGAGACGGAGACTAGAGGTGCTCAATGGTAATTTTTGTAGAATAGTGAATCTAATAATTAATTTCAAGTTCACAGTCGTTTGAAAACAAAAGTTAGAAGAGGTACACACGATACATGATGAGATAAGACTAGAGAATAATTTGATCAAAATTAACCCCCCAAAAAAATATAAACGAAACCAAATTGCTTCATAATTTTAGAGTTTCTAAAGGATTATTCAGTCTAGCATGTGTATATTTTGATTATATATTGTTTGATCTGCAAGTGAGATCAGGTCCAGACGTACATTAGTCTTTTTTTTTTCTTTCTTTCTCTCTTCTTCTCTCTCTACCAACGACCGAAATTCTGACCAAGCAGAGGCTTTACTACCCACATAACACCCAAGTGCAGAGGACGTCGGTATACATTACTCTTTTTGATTGAACATTGGGAAGAATTTTTGGGCCACGTAAATTTTGTATCGTATTTGCCCTATTAATGTTTAAGTACTTCTGCATGATTTATCGATCTTTTTCTAATCTTAATAGCAAAATTAGCATTCGAAACTCCCGTACTTGTTCCTTTTGATCGAGAAATTAAGTTAGAGCATTCAGAAAAAAAAAAAAAAAAAAAGAAGAAGAAAAGAGTAATTAAGTTAGAGCAGTATGGTATTATTAATTATACTGATGCATTAATTTCAGAAAATTAAAAAATTCCTCACGCGCGAGGCTTAGAGATCTTGGTATTATTAATTATATCGATGCATCTATTGGGCGAGGATATTGTAATTAAGGAATAATGGCATACTTTGGTATCATTTAGTAGGGTTTGGTTGGCTAGCACTTAGGTTGGATAGCTTATTGGCTTAGACCAGTACGGTTTCATATTACACCCTTTAATTTATGGAATTAACAAACATATTGATATATAGTTACCTAAAATTGGTAACTAAAGTTTCGTGAAGGATTTGAATTGTGGAGATTTTTTTATGGATTTGAATTAGCGTATAAAAAATTAACTTTTGTGGACTTAGAGTTTTTGGGGAAACGGAAGTCCGGCTTTACAATTTGGCAAGTATTGATGTACTTCAGCGTATCTATTCTACTTCTACAATGATTTGATGGCATCTGAGCCTCTCCAGTGCAGAGAGAGAATAACTGGCCAGTGGCCAGACAGATAAACACGTACGAGCTTGGGAACAGTGCCTTTGGATTTTCTGTACAACCAGACTGAATAAAAGCAGGCCGGCGGCTCAACGTGTTAACGACACCGAACAGTTGACATCCTGTCGTTGACGGAAGCTAACGCATTGACCGCACTAGGGGTGTGTGAACATAAGATACCATTTATGGAATTAACAAATAATTTATGTCTGTAAATCAGAAACTTTGTTAGGAAGCCGGAAACGATTAGCTCGAAGAAATATTCTTCCTTTATTTCTGTGTTTTTGGAATATTTACCTTTCCTGTTACGGAATATGAGCGATATTCAACCTAATTAAACCCGCCCATTGTATGATCAGAGTTGTCACAGGGAGGAAAACTTCAAAGTAGATTAACATTTAAACTATTTGACAGTACGTACTGTTTTCTTTTTGGTAAAACATAATCAGATTTGAAGTGTACCTGAACCAAAGAAATAGAATAAAGAACGATTTCGTACCCTGGACCCAAACACGGCACGTCCCTGCATGGGATTGGAGAGTTGAATTCAACACATTCTCTTGTAGATTATTATGGTATTACAAATATCAGACCAAAGAGATTCCAAGAGAAGTGTACGTGATAATATTTTCAGAGTATTATCGGATCAAATCTCGACCGCCCGGTAAGTGAAAGTCTTCATAACAGTACTGTTGGTTGACAAATCTCTAACTTAATTATAGTTCTTCATATATAGTTTAGATCCTTTGTAACGAGGAATAACATAGCAATTTTAAGGTTTTAATTGATCGTATAACCTTATTGATGCAATTAATACAATCCATTTGTGCAGGTTTTTTCTTTCGTTCTCTTCTGATCTCTGTGATTCTTCTATATATTCTCTTTGTTTTTTTATCTTTTTCCTCGATTATATGTAGCTTATCATGCGATTTATGAAAATTTCATAACACCCGAATTAAGGTCTTGGAAAATCTCCTATCCATAGAAAGAAGACTTTGTTAGCATGGTTGTTTCAGAAGCAAGCACTGGACTTGAACATCATCTTCGAAAATAACTCGGTCCCTATCATTAGCAATAATATCTTATGGTTGAGATTCATATCATTTGCTATATAACTCGATCGCTCAAGTCTATGGGGTCTTGAAAAATGAATACAGAACTATATATACATGACACAGCAACACATAATTAACCTAGGTTGTCCGGACATCGCATAATTTGATGTATAAATTAGAGGCTAATTTCTTGGGAGCTTCAATATATTAATATATGACGTTTCACAAGTTAACAGTTTCAGTAACTTACAAAATAAGTCCTATCCATCGCTAATCCCCCCTCTCGTAGACAATCACCTTGAACCTGATCTTACGAATGGGACAAGATAGGCACCACCCACGGGAAAAGAAAATGGAATAGAAACGGACCAACCTCGCCGTCAACATAGAATCCTGGATCCTTAACCGGCCGAGTCAAAATCTTATTATCTACCTCCCTCATCAACCTTAAAATTCCAATAACATCGACAGGTGATATCCCACCGCCGCCACTAACTATGCAAATTGATAGATGATATCCCACGACCATGCCAGTACTAAAGCACCCTGATCTCCTTCCCTTTTCTATATTCTATTCCTGAAGGATCAACTTGCTTTTTGCATTATTGGAATTTGGAAGAAAGTGGGGAAATTATCCTCTATTTTGGCTAAGGTAATACGTACAAATGCAAATTGGAAAATGATGGCAAGCTGGCATGGTCTTGGTTGAAGAAAAAGATGAAGGGACTCTTTTTGGAACTTATCTAGTGATGCAGGCCGCGTGGAATATATATGAGTGATGCGCAATGCCAGTCAATGACCAGCTTTGCCTATAAATATGCTAATAATTAAAAAGGGAGAGATCACACAAGATGAATTTTAGAACATGTTCTGCCATCGAAGTCTTCCGCTCAGGTGTCTTTGCATGGTGTAGTTTTATAGATAGTGGATTTGAGCCAAGGATGACTTGCCGGCATTTGCTACAAAAACCCTATCCACTGGGTCTTGCCGGCCGGCAGTTATCCTTGGCTCTAGTTCGCTGTCTTTTCCCCCATGCGAGACTCCGATCGACAGCCTGCAAACCATAAATATTACGTGACGCAGATATCCTGTCATAATCAAGAAGGACGTTGTCCGAGTAACAGAGTGGAGCCGCATAGTTGTGTTGGTATTTGTACCAGAAGCAAATAGGTTGTCTGATCTTTTGCAGTGATATTTACGAGGTTTTAGTCTATCTCGTTACAGATTCTAGTAAGCCCTTTTTCTCTCATCTCTTGATGCTCATGGGATCTTATCTGGTTGGAATGGATGCAGGTCTGTCCTATGCACGTACCCTGGGAAATTAGGATGAGAGATTTCTATGTGTTTTGATTGTGAAAGTATTACATAGAAATTTAAGTTAATAGAAAAGGCATAGATTTTATTATTTGAATTATTTTTTTAGGATTTATTACAATTTTTCCTGTCAAACTAGCATCTCATTCTTAAAAATCTCTATAAACTATGACTCGTAATAACTCACCTTCTTAATCTAAGTTTACCGTTACGATTCAGTCCTCCACCCAAATTTTTTCGTTATCTGGGACTTTTTCCGTCCCACGTGAGCAACACATGAGACCCTCATCGCACAAAAATACCAAATTGTCCCTCTCTTCCCTATGTAGCCCATGAAAACCATGGTTTTGCCTCCGAACGCAAATTTTCCCAAATTTAATTTTCTGTTTAGGAATGATGCTGAATTGGAAAAAGCAATGGGCGTGGGCGATTTGATATTTTTGCGCAAAGAAGGTCCCACGTGTTGTTCACATAGGACAGAAAACGTCGTACAAAGCGGAAAATATAGATGGAGGACTGAATCGTAACAGTAAATGTAGATTGAGGGGAGAGTTGTAAAGAGTAATAATTTATGGGGATTTTTTAGATTGAGGTACTAGTTTCGAGGGGAAATTATAATTTACCATTTTTTTAATAATAATGACGTTTTTCAGTAAAACTAAAAATGTTCAGCGTTTACTGAAAAATGTTCGGCGAGAAAAATGTTCCGACGAAGTTGGAGAGACTTAACTATCTTGGTAATACATCCAAAATATGTTTGCAGGATCAGATTAATAAAAAGGGAAAGAATCTGCCTACTAAAAATAGAAAACATATATACTTTAGAGTGGTGACTAAGATTTTCTCATCTTGGATTACGAATGGAGGTTTCGAGGGGACGAGAAGCTTTGTCATCTTGCATTGTCTTTTACTGCAACCCAATCGGTAAAGAATTACAAGCCATTAAAAGAATAACAGCTAGCGAAGACACGGTTTGATCCAAAATCGATGATCTAGACATGAGACAAAGTAATTTGTACGACAATCCCTGTTAAAAGGCAATTCAGAAACCTCAAAGGGCCTGATTCCTGTTTATATCTGCAGCGATAATACCGGGATTTATTTAGCTAATTAGCATATGGGTCAGTCAAAGGAAGCAAGCACAGTTTGTTAAATTAACTAATTGGTTTGAAGGACTCGGAACTGGCGCACTGGATCGACCCACTAATTTTTCTTTTCTTTTCTTGGGCATTGAATTTAACTATAAACTCCAAAAGCAAATTGCAAGAATATTATGTAAAAAATTTGCAGGATTTATAATTAGCAGAGAGAAGTTGGACAAAATGGTGCAACTAGCCATATATCATAAATTCGAATGCAAGCGTAGAAAGGCATATATATAACTTTGCCCGGTTGCCTACCTAATTAAAAATTGCCACGTACGTACGCCACCATGTAAAAATGGAAAGAATCTCTCTGTGGAGTTCAAGGTCAATCTCTAAAGTGTCAAAAAAGGATAATTAAAGAACTTGATGCTACATTCTTTCTCCATGATCTAAGAAGGAATCGGTACAAGACACACTTATCAAGAATCTCGATCAATTTGGACTTAAATTTTAGTTTTTCCACTGCTACAGTGAAGCTGGGAAGAGCATTTGGCTTTGCTACTTCAGATCACGACAGAGTATTAATTGTTTAAACGCTATATGGAGTTCGGTAAGAACCTGAATATTCTAGAAGCTGAAAAAATAATAAGGTAAATATATTGAAATGCGACAACGTACCAATTGTAATTAATGGCCATAACCTATAGTTCGATGTAACAAAGTGCTTTTATTATGGTTATTACATCCAAAATCAAGAAAAATACGATCATCCTTTTCGATGTTTTCAAACTGATCTCCAAAACATGTCATGGCAACAAGGAAATAAGGTTGGAATTAAGATCAAAATCACTTTTAAAATAACCGTACTCTTTTCTGAAAATATACGTAAGAAGGATAAATAAAAAATACATGTAAGAGGGATAAATAAGAAAAAGCAGTGAAAATTAAAATATTTTGATAATAAAAATAAACACATCATATGAATCCTACAATATAGGGTTCACACTATTATTAATTAATAGGGATGTAGAACTCACATGATAAACTTGATCGCCCAATTTGGGTATCAAATCGGAAGGATTGGATTGTTAAAAGCTGATTTGGATTGGAAATATGTTGGTAATAACGCTCTAATGGGTGCCTCTAGGTTCTCGAGGTTGGGCGTGTATTTAGGTGACTATAAGTTTTCACGGCAAGAGAAACCGTTGCCGCAAAAGAATGGTGTTAGGTGTCACTTGTCAGTGCGTTCGGCCCATGCCTGATGATTTTTAAGAGAAAAGCCTGGGACATTTTGGGCCAAGAAGTTGAAATATCAAGTTCGGCTCAATTTTCCGGATGAGTCGGCCTGGACCATATGTGCAGTGGGGTATGTCAAACACTCTTCGGTAATTAAAAGGAATTTCTTAACGTAGCTTTCTGGTCTTCGTTCTTATGCTGCCATTTCTGACTTAAAGCTTGGAGAAAACTTCTGAATCAGCTCCAAAACTCTGTTCCAAAGCCTCCTTCACGGTCTCCGACTCTCCAGTCGTTGCTCTATCTGTCTCTCTCTCGCTCTTTTTTTCAAAGAGAAAACCTAATTCTGCCGTACCATGGACTTCAACCGTACTGCGGTTTTTTGTTTTTTTGTATTGTTTTAAAAAAAAATCTAAGGCCTTGAAATGTAGCCCTAAGTTGCCAAGCTACCCAACGACGACTCTTTCATTTTCTTTTGGTTCTGTCGCTGAATTTTCACAACTAAAACTTTTAGTCCGGATCGATTTATCTTGACCAGATTTAGTCTAAAAATTCTGCTGAAACCACCAAAAAAGGACTAGGGTTTACGAACTGCGGGTTCTTACAATTATGTATTTGGTTGTATCGGATAGATCTGGGTCGTAATTTCTTTCATGCTTGAGAATTCAAAGCACTTCGCATGATCAGTGAATTTAGCCACTGGAAACCGATCTCAACCCTTTTCTAGAAAGTCAAATCCAATTGTCCATTCCGTATCATATGCTGCACATGAAACCCTCTCTGCATGCGGTTCTTGAGTATACTTTGAAATTCCATGTTCTGCAATTATCATCCAACATGTCAACGATTCCATATCAGGTTTCGAGTCCACATGACGAGCTTTTCAAATGAGGAAATTAAGATTGGGATGCGGAACTCATTTTTAGTCGTAATGATATTGGTCATTGCGATAGCATGGAAGTATGGCACTCGCGTGCTCATATCTACGAGTGGTATGGGCTAAGAATATGTGCCTTCAAGTCAATATTCCTCAACTTTCTCTGGCTATATATATATGCGGCAGCGGCAACATGTATTGCAAAATGCAGAGTACCCAAGTAAAGATATATCGTTCAGGCATTCCATGAAAAGGAAAAGAGTAGAATGAAGCCAAGGATGAATTGCCGGCTTAGCAATATACGAAGGGTACGTACGTACTCCTCTGCCTTCGGTTGCATATATGTTCGGCAATTCATTTTTGGCTACGTTGAGCTCTCTTCACTTCATGCGATGCCAAGACGAGAACAGCTAGCGTACGTATAAAAGGAGTCGGCTAATAGATCTGCCAGAATTCCAGATTTGAGATCTACGCTTTATCATCAGTATAATTTATTGCTCTTGGGTATGGTGAAACGCTGATCTACGGCCTACAGGCATCGACATTCTGATCCTTCGCCGGGGGATACAAGTGTCGGGCACGTTGCTGAATACAAGGATGGGCTTTTCCTATGCACACCAATCGCCCATCTCCATTGCCAGAGAAGGCCGAGTCAAAGCAACTTCTCTGCTTGTTATGTCATCATGAGGTGAGAGGAATGCATAGATGAGGCTAGGTGGATAGGGTCAGGATGACGAACGTACGGTTCAGATTTAATTATAAGAATAACGTTATGACAGATTTGTTAGTAAGTGGTGGCTGAATCTAAACCGTACGGTTTATTAGGACTATAGGATCGTGCTTTTAGAACTGAATTCGAAAGTTAAGCGTACAGGCCCTAGTCCTGACTACCCCAAAATAAAAGTTTTATTTGTCCTGTGATTGCTATTAATAACTACGGCGGATAAAGACGGACATAAAATTTGAGACAATTAATTATCGTGGCAAGGCCGAGGGATATAAGCTAGCTAGCACTTTGTCTAGATGCGGAATTAGTTATATAATAAATAGTAGTAGTGATGGGAATTTTTCGGCAAAATTAAGACCCTATTCAAACTTGCATAGAAATAAAATTACGACAATAATTTTGTTTACCTTAACAATATCTTTCCTTTTTTCCTTAATAACCAATATAAATTATTTTTTTCTAGTTTTGGGTTAACAGCTAGCTGTAAACATTTGTCGAGAAAAAGCAATATTAATTATCTGGGAATTAGGATTTAGTGTTTTACTCCATAATTGTGTAAAATATAAGGGATTATTTGAAATGTGGGATTTAATATATACTTTAAGCAATACATTATAAATGCTTGGCAATAAAAGCCTTGCCGTAGTCCGTTTAGCATATATATGTCGCTTCCTTTCCCTTTCATTAAAATTTTGGGATTTTTATGGGATTGCGTTCTTTAATTATGCGCTAGTTTTCTAACGCTGTATTATCAAAAATAGGAAAAATAATTCTAACGTCCACGGTCGGATCTGAATACGGCGATAGAGAGATCCGCTCCAATCAGGCCCGTGGTGTCATTCGAAATCCCTCTTTCCGTCTCCCTCTCTCGTGCTCGCTGGCGTTAAAAGTCCGAGAGTTAAGACACAAGAAACAACTGTCTGTCAGTCTCTCTGGTCTCCGGTGCTAATGGCGGCCAAGAAGCTCCTCCTGCGTTTCTTCTTGTTCTCCTGCTTGATATACTCACCCACATTTTTTACCAGAATTACTGCAGTGTCACCGCTTCGAGAACCAGACTCTTTGGACTCACACTCTCTGAAATCCGAGCTCAACCACCTCAAGTCCAGGATTTCAATTCTAGGTGTCCTTTTTAGCCCTCGCTATCTTTCTCTCCCTCTCTCTGTGTTATAGGCATCTATTTGTACATATAAAGCTTGGCGCAAAAAAAAAAAAGGTTTGAACTTTGAATTTTGGAAGACAATGTCGTGCATGACTCTGGTGCTAGGTTCACGTTAATTTACTGATTATTAATTTACTGTTTTCTTTTCTGGGAATCGAAAGGAAACTTTTGTGAAGCTTCTATGATTGCTCTGTAATTATTTTTATGTGATGGTGGCTGAGAATAGACCAATATGATTTCTTGAAGTTCCAACTCTTGAATAAATGCAGAATACTGATCTAAAAAGAGGGGAGAGGGGTAACAGGAAATGTAAATAGTATACAAAACCTGGTATATATACCTTCTAACTTCTAAGACAGGATTGAAGTAGGAAGTTCCTGTTCTGCTTTAAAACGTGATCCAGCAAATCCGAGTACTTTTAAATCTGACCATGTTTGTGCCACAAGTGTATTGGGATCTTTCCTTTGCATTATTGCTACGAATGGATGACTTTAATCTTAGAATTTGATCGAATATTAGAGCTTTGCAATTATTAGAACTACTTCTCTGATGTTGAAAATTAATATCTAGGCCAGCAGTTCGTTCCAATTTGATAGCTACTGGGATCAACCACGAGCAGTCTGTTATTTGAAATTGTCATACTAACTGATATATATGAATTTCATTTCTTCCCTTCTTTATTTTGTTGAAGAATCCACCATTGAAGAGAGAAACCATGAGCTGAGAGGTAAGGATGAAAGTATTGGACAGATGGAGAGGATCATTCAAGAGAAATCAGATACAATTGCTTCACTGCAGAGTGAAATAGAATCTTTTCAGGTGAGATTGAAATATATCTCTGAGCAGTTGTTTGGTCTTAAGAGTGAACAAAGACATCTTTTGCCACTATAGTTGTTTATATTAATGTGCAATCAGGAGATACAGTCTGTTGAATAAAGAGTGAGTAAAAGAGGAGCTTATTTTTCTCTTTCCTTCCTTTTTTTCCCCCCTTCAATTTCAGCTTAGTAGAACATATTTACTTTTCCTACCTGTGGAAATGTGAGAGGGGCAGATGCATCTCTTATCCGAAATGTGGTCACTCCTCATAATGGACCTTTCTAAGTCTTAATCATAATAAGCCTACAGCGTTTGAATTTAAGGTTCAAAATCTAGTGGAAGAAGAAAAGCCAAACAACGGAATTTTTATATCGTAGTCCAAATTTTACTAGGTTCGCAAGCGCCTCTAAAGTTCCTAGATAAGCTCTAATTGAGCTGAGTTCAGGGTGTAACTTTTTTCTACATGCTAGGTAGTCGGGTTGTGCCCTTAATGTCTCTTTTAATGATGTCAGTACTTACCATAACGATGTCCTACTACCTATATTATAGGTCCAAAGTGGGTGTCTTCCACGCTGGCTAGCTGTCCATTTGGGCTATTTTCAGGTAAATTGTTGCAGTTACAGTTGCTTAACTCCTTGCTGACCTTTTTTTCTCATTTTTTTTCTCTTTGACTACTTTTATGTGTGACTTGCAGGCCTATACGTTGATGCACTGGAACGAGCATGGAAGACCAACGTTTCATTTGATAATTCAAAAGGTATTGTCCTGGGTTACCACAAATGCTGTTTAGTTGAGAGTTAATTCTTTTGTCAAAGCCATGTTCGGCTGCCAGATCTAATGGAAAGATTCTGTTGTCTTTTAGTAATCTGTTTCACAATTTTAGTTTCCTTTATCTTTCAGGTGGTGGAACATAAAGCTGAAATCAAAAAGTGGGCTGAGCCACACATTAAGACAATTGCTACCGTAAGTTGTCCTGTATATCAGTTACGTCGTAGATGTTTGATTTTGTGATTGTGGTGTCATGTGCAATCTCCTTTCCTTTTACTTACTAGGGTCAAATACAGGGTCATATAATTATTCAACCAAGTAGTCGCCTGTTATCTGATATCAATGCAATAGAATAACATATCAATGAGAGGAAGCACCCTGTTGAACTTGTTGTAAAATAGAAATTTGTGCGTAGCTTTTTTTTTTCTTTTTCATTAGTCACAACTATAGTGTCTTATTGTTCATGGATGTGTTAGACACATCCCACATCAATTATTTCTCATGCTGTGTAGATCACTGCATATACCTTGAAGTGTCGCATATGACATATGATATTCAACGTTGTATTTGATATTACTGTCTTTTCTGCTGGAGATGTTTGTTCTATTGACAGTTCTGTTATTTTCTGATTCCCCATTGATACCTCACATACTTTGAGCTGTCCATGTGAATTGTGACATGTCATGTTCAAGATTGTATTTTACATAATTGTCTTTTCTGCCAGAAATGTATGATCTATTGAATTTTCTAATACAATTAGTGGTTTATTTCCTGGTTTCCTTTTTCATTAATGTGAAGAAATGGCTACCAAGTGTGATAGGACAATGGCTGACATTTATAGGGTCTCTTGAACCACATGTTCAATCTGTAACTGCTAAAACATTTGAGGTCTGCCAAGCAACTAAGAGTTCTATTGTACTGCATGTCATCAAGGTTCAAAAGATGGCAGATCCTTATATTCAGGTAAAATTACATTGACAAATACCTATTTGATTATCTGACATCTATTTGGAATTCTCACCAACGGCATCCCTTTCTTTTGTGACAGGAAACTAAGAAGTTCACACAGCCATACTTTGATCAGCTCAATATAGTGGCCGAACCTTTTCTGGATAAAGTGTCTGCTGCCTCGAAGCCCTACACTAACAACACAGCTCTTGCTTACAGAAAGTTCGTTGAAACTGCAACCTTGTACCATTGGCAGGTATCAATTTTTGCCCTGCTATAAAGAATTTTGATTTTTGTTGCTTTCTTTCTAAGAGTTAGGATCGAATATGTTCCCAGATTTCCCTCGTTATCAAAAAAAAAAAAAAGAGTTGGGATTGAATAATCCAGTTGAAGCATAGTGATTAGACACCTCCAATGCACTGTATATGTCATAATAGGTGTCATTCTACACTTTCCCTGGGGGAATGCCTGTTTATTGTTATACACATTTTCTCCTCCATGTTGGGATATGAGCACTATGTATAGCACATTATGTTTGGTAATTTGATTCTTGAATTCTTTTTTAAGGCTTTCATAGCTTAAAACATACAAGCATGCCGCTAGACACATGATGATTTCATACAAGTGCCTAATACGATGCCTATTATGTTTAGGCCCAAGAGATGCTCAAAAACAACAATTTAACTAGACCACTCGCAACAATGGAGCTGGCATGGTTTGCAGTATGTAATTCCAATAAGACTCTGATCTTCAATTTGAATTAAATATTAAACATTATTGTGAGATACGGACAACAATCATCTCTTGTGAACGTCATATCCAATGTTCTAACAGTTCTCATGCTCTAAATCGTATAGGCCACTGCTTTGTTAGCTCTACCTTTGATCTTTCTGTCCAAATTGTATTCAACTATTCGCAGGTCAGCTTTAGTTATTACGCTCATGACATTTGATTCTCTTGTTCCTTATTCTTTATTTGTAATGCATCGCCACGCCACCGATTCCAACTTTGTGATTTTTGGTTCTGACTTGTGCAGTACGAAGAAGAGGAAACACACTCGTACTCAGCATACAGGCCACACACGTCGTAGGGCTAAGAGGAGTCATTCTGAATATTGAAATTGCTATGAGATTATTTCTGTTTGAAGTTATCCGAGTAACCGCATTCAGGAATTCTTCACATGCATGTTTTTCACAGGAAGCTGATGGGATACGGATGTGTGAGTTACCGAGTTGTGTTTGCCTATCGGATAGAAAATCATCCAGCCTCTTTTTATCCCCTTATAAATAATGTCATGGTAACGATCTATGCACATGCTAGTTGATATAAAAACAAAAGCTGGAAACCTCTCATCTACAAATTTTGGAGTCTCAACGAATTCATATCTCTTGACCAGAAAACAGAAATGGGTATTTAAAGAAATTGCTTATTTCATCTTAATTTCAATTAAATATTGCACGTATTGAGCTTTTTAATTAAAAGAGAGTCTGACCCACATATGAGGAGAGTATTAGATAATATAATTTAAATAATAAAATCAATTCCTTTTTATTAACTTAAACTTTTTAGACAAGTGATAAATTCACATGATATTAGATTTTAAGTTCGAGAATTGACTTGCATTTTATCCGGATTTTATTAAATAATGTAAGAGGTCCAACACATAAGGGAGAGTGTTAGAATATAATTCAAATAATATTGAATACGATGTTTCTCTTATTTAGAGTATAATGAATAGCAAATTAGATTTATAACTAGACATTCATAGTCACCAGGGTAGTTCTGTTTCAAGATTTGATTAATCTCCTAATTGACTAAATGGAGGGCTTTAGCGTTGTCTATGGTTACATGCACAATTTCGAAGTATTATTTTGTTTTTTTTCACTGATTTTTTTTTTTTACTATTTTGAATATTAGCATTTCTATAAGAACCGAACCTTGTTTGGGATCGGGTTTGAACTTGAGCTTAAAATTGAGATTGAGTTTTATAATTCAAATTTCAAATTTTTAGCTCTTGGCTCCAAACTTTGTTTTGCCGTTAGTTTTGGATTCAATTACATGGAATTTGTTTTCAAAATTTTAAACCCCTGAAATTTTATTATCATTATAAAAATTTCTCTCATCATTTTTTCATCAATTTTTTCATTCTCTCTCCTCACTTTTTCACCAACTCTTAAAATTTTAATAAAATTTTGTTTTCTATACGCCATGTTAAGTTAATTTTATTTCAACAATATTATTATTATTTAGTCTTTTCAGGATGTTTAAAAATAATAATAAATAAAATAAAATAATTTCTAAAAATCAGTCAAACAAAAAAACTCAAAAAAAAAAACTTAAAAGTATTTAAATGAATACTGAAAATAAATTTAAAATCTAGAAAAAAAATAAAAACCTACCAAAATATTTAGAAAAAGTATTAAATATCTGGAAAAATATTTTAAAAATAAAAATTTAGTCACCCCATGTGAGCTATGCTCCATCAAGGGAGCCTAGATCTAAGCTCAACATTTAGAGGTTGTGCCAGGGCAGTACTGTGGCTATGCAGGCGGAGTGGCTTAAATTTTAGTTTTGATGTTTTGTATTTTTTAATGTATGTAAGTTTTTTTTTTTGTATTTTTATAAAAGAAATTCATATTTTTCTAAATTAATTTTTACTTTTTTATTTTATTAAATTTCCAAAACTATGGTTTTTTATTTTTGTAAAGACGTTTTTTATTTTTGATAGTTTTTTTTATAAATGATTTTATTTTATTTTTTATTATTATTTAAATATCATGATAACTAAATAATAATAATATTATTGAGTATAATTAATTTAAATGAATCTAAAATTAACGGCCAAAGGAAGTTTGGAGCTAAGAGCTAAAAATTAAAAATTTGAATGCTAAAACTCAATCTCAAGCCCAATCCCAAACAGGCCAAGAAGAATGATAGTTTGAAACATATTCAAAACAATCAAATGTGTAAGCAAGCAAAAATGTTGAAATCTGACAGCTTTTAGATGTTTGATTTAAACAAGAAGAAAACAAATATATGCTCTATTGAAACATTTTTTTTTCGAATATTTTAAAATTTTTACTAGAAACATTCTGTTTATAGCATATGCTACCATATTCTTTATAGTATAGTACACAAAAAGGACCTTAACTCTATCAATTGGTTTGATAGCTAACTGTGGATGTAATTACCCACACTTGATTAATTAGTGAATTTGTTCCTTAAAAAAAACAAGCACGTTGCCTCTTAGGCAAGTATGAGAGAGAAAGTATAATATTTTTATCTTATTCGTGTTAATAACTCAAAATGGGCTTTTGGAAATCCACGAAGGATAATGAAATTTACTGCTGCTTCTATTATTAGGAATAAATTAGCAGATAATATAGGTGTTAAATTGTTTGCCCAATGCTTATCCATGAGAAAACAGATTTCACAATACTTGGTGTATTCTTTTTTTTAAATGTAGAATTGTCCAATACTTTTATTGACTCGTTAAATCTTTCTTATATGATGACTCGTTAAACATCTTAATTCTTTGAAAGTCAAGTTAAGTTGTGAAAAATTTTAAAAATTTTAGTAGTTGTAAAAAAATAAAAAGAGAAAATAAAAAAGTAAATGAAAAAGTTAGTAAAAAAAAAAAAAAAAAAGAAGTAAAGAGAGAGTGTGAGAATGTAATAATACTAAAATTTTAGACTAAAATTATAGGTTAGCAAACGCTATAGTAGTGAAGTAGTTAGAAACTTATATATAAAAAAAAAAAAAAGGAGAAATTAAACATTTAGTCATTAATTTTTATCTTCTTTTAAGAATTAGTCATTAAGATTTATTTTTTTACTTTTCAATAACTGTGTTTGTCACTTAGTTATTATTAGGTTACTCCGTTACTTCTCCGTCCGATTATCTGACAGAAGTTCCTGCTACATCAGTTATTTTCTCCACGTCATCCCTACTTTACACGTCATCAGCCATTTGACAACTTCAGCTCAAAACGACAACAGCTTATGGGTAAATTGAATTCACGCACTGCACTCACAAAGCACACCGTTTTTACCAAATAAAAGGAATGCAACGTTTTGGCTTTATTTTCCCCCCTCTCCAGCGTGTTTTCACTTGTCCCCCCACCCTCTTTCCAGCGCACCGTTTTGGCTTGCTTTCCCCCATCTACATCCCCCTTTCTAGCAATTCGTTTGCCCTAGCGCGGACTGTCCAGCATTAACCTTGCTGCTTGATTCCTCTGCTATTTCAAGCTGGAGCAGATGTGGTTGCTCTTTTGGTAAAGAGCCCTTCACTAATGGAATCATTGTATTCCCTACTCAGTGAAGGCGCATACGAGCAAGCAAGAAGGCTAGTGCTCTCATCAGGGTTCTTCGTAATTTTTCTAAAGGAGTTCGATTCTCGCACGAGTAACACATTTTTTTTCTTTTTATATGCACCTGCCAGAAAACAAAATTCCAAATTTTTAGGGTTTTCTTTCATCATTCTTTTCTTTTTAATTACTTTTCTTTCCCATTTGATTGTAGTATTAGCTCAGTTTTTTGAAGAGCTAAGCTATATCGGCTTCTGTTTTTCTAATGAAGCTTTGTACAGGAGTAATGTTTTCTTCATTATTCCTTTTCCACTATTATAACAATAAAATTCTTGGATATTACATGATATGAAAGATTGAAAAGAAAGACTCGAACGCTATTTAATGCAAAAAACTGAATTAAGTCGAGTGCCTCTTCAAGTCTTGAAAATACTTGCTCCATGGATGTGCTCGCAAAACGGTGTGCTTTGTGAGTGCAGGTGCGTGAATTCAATTTACCCATATGCTGCTTGTCGTTTTGAGCTGAAGTTGTCAAATGGCTGATGAAGTGTAAAATAGGAATGACGTGTAAAATATAGCTGCATTGACAGAAACTTCTGTTAGAGCATTAGACAGAGAAGTGACGAGGACCTTAATAGTAATTAAGTGTCAAATCTAGTGATGAAAAAGTAAAAATATAAATGCAGATGACTGATTCATAAAAGTTATTATTAATAGTAATTAAGAGTCAAATCTAGTTATTGAAAAGTAAAAAAATAAATATTAATAACTGATTTTATAAAAGTGATTAAAATTTAGTGATTAAATATTGAATTAAAAAAAAAGGCAGGAGTTAGAATTTAGAAGTGGTCCCACTTATAGAGAGTTTGATCTACGGAATCTTTGCCTGCATTTGCTTTTATTATTATAATAATATTATAGTGGTATTTATTTGTGAAAATTTTAAGTGAAAATGATATTGAATTTGATTCGTTGATAAAAATAAGAAAAAATTTATAAAAAAAAAATATTTAATAGAGAAAAAATATTATTTTTTAATTTTTTAATAAAGTCCGAAACGTTGAGTTAGGAAACAAACGACCACCGTAAAAGCCGGACGATACCAAAGCTCAAAGCCGTAAACATAGGACATAACGGTAACATTTCCCCCCTCCCCAAGAGAGTCAGGTTCCTTGAAGTTCAAGGTTCCCGAAGGTTTTCAGTTCCACCAAGCACCATGTCTCAGTTCGACGAACTCAGCCTCCCAGAATCCGATCAGAACCTACTCCAGCCGCATGGCTGTACCTGTAACGAAACACTCGATCGTGTGCCATTTTCTCCTCCGGCACCGACGACAATCCCTTTGCCACCATCTCATCCGATCCCCACGCATGCGACTCGAACGGTTCTGTGATTCCGTATCCGCCTTTGACCGGACGCGGGCCGCTTCGTCCCAGACTTCTTCGATCGCTTCCTCGACGACGATTCTCACACTTTCGACGTTTGTATGTGAGATTGAATCTTATATGCGACGCCCACATGCCGATGGTCTCTGACCTGATTCAGAGTCGGATCCGGGTATGGATGTCAATTCGGAGGATTCGAATCTTCATTGGAGCAACATTTGTTTGGAAGATCATAGGAGTGGATCCGAGGGTTTCGAATGGGAGGAAGTGGGGGAAGGCGTTTTTAATCAGAGAGGAAACCCAAGCATAATGATTGAGGAGGTCGAATAATTATCGGTGCCTTCCTCCGAAGAAGCGACAGAGTTGCGAAATCTGGGGTGGAAAATTCTGTTTGGTATGAATAGGAGTTTAGAGCGTGAACCTGATGCCGGTTCTGATTCCGATTCGTATCTAGCAGCTGCTCAGGATGAATATGAAGCGGATACGGCTGAATACAACACTGCTTTCGGGCGACGAGTGGAGAACGAGAGGGGTAGTCCTTCGGCGGCGGAAAAGTTTGTAGAGAATCTTCCTTTTGTGGAGTTAACGGTGGAGGAATTGCGGAGAAACGCTGTGGTTTGTGTAGTTTGTAAGGATGCGATTCTGGCGGAGGAGAAAGTTAGGAAGGCGTCCGTGTTCACATTTTAATCATGGGGATGGCATCGTGCCGTGGTCGTCGGTCGAGTATACGAAATACCTGTCCCGTTTGTAAGTATGAATTGCCCACTGCCGATCCCGAGTAGCGGTTTGTAATGGTGGCGGCACATCGTGGGGCTGGGTTGCCAGGTTAGTCGTGGTTTCTGTTGCTTATATCTTTTTCATCTTTGTAAATACCCTTGCGTGTTATACACCTTTACAAGTATGTTCTGTTTGGTTTGTGTTTCTTGTTTTGTTTTTTTCATTTTAAGGTTTTCAAAATTTGCATCCCTTTATTGGTTTTTTTTTTCTATTCTATTTTTGGTTGTTTTTGTTTTATGTATGATCTATTTTTTTTGTTTTGTTTTCTTGTTTGTATCTTTTATTTGCTCATTGATATATTTTTTTTCCTTTTTCGTTTTGTTTTGTTTAGTTTTTCCTTATGTTCTATTTTGGGTTTCTGTTTATTTCGTTTTAAAAAGTTTTCCATATTTGATCCTTCTATTTGCGAATTGATTTTTAAAATTTTTAATCTGTTTACTTTTTCGTTATTTATGTTCTATTTTTGTTTGTCTTCTTGTTTATTTCATTTTTAACTTTTTCCAAATCTGTATCTTTTTTTTTGTAAAGTAAAACACAGACCAAAAAGTTGTAAACTCCAAAATTTTCTTTTATCTGTATCCTTTTTCATTTGGTTTGTGTGTTATAAATTTACTTAGGGTCTGTTTGGAAAGTAGTACACCATAAACTCTCCTTTATCTGTTTACTTTCCAAGTCTTTTATGTTTACTTATTGGAGACTCTTACGCACCCAAGACTCACTCAGACATTTAGAATGACACTACTTCCATTTCTTGAGGGATAGACATATGACGGTGGAAATCCAATAGGACGTATCTTTTATGAGGTTTAGGATAGAAAGAATCCACATTGGCTGAAGTTATGGTCAGTGATTGGACATACTGATGTTTGTCAGACGTGATAAGGTGAACGACAATCTAAGTGATGATTACTATTAAATTAAGTTCACCAGTTGAGGTTATAGTCATCTGATTGTCGCATGCTCAACAATGTCCTAGGCTATGATCTATGGAGATCAGTTGAAAATGAAAAAGTAAGAAGTGAGTAATCATAGTTTTAGACTCATGTGAGTTACTGGCATCTAAATCTCCAATTTTGAATTAGGAGAGTGCGATATATAGGAGATATGGCGAAATGATTTTCTAGTAATCAAGATCAGAGACTTGGATGGATGAGTGACATAAAATATGGGAGCTTAGACATTGATTGAGGTGATATGGACAAAGATATTGTAGTCAATGGCATGTGGGAACTGCTGAGGAGTAGACAAATGTGTAGATTTGTTGCCAATGGCATGTGGGAAGTTAGATATTGTGATGCCTAGGGAATGCAGCGAGATGATTTTAAAGTGAAGCTTGGCCTAAGAACTTTATGTGATGGTTTTCCAGTATTTGAGAAATTGACATATGAATGTGGAAATCGACTAGGATGGATCTTGTGTGAGATATATGGGTAGAAAGAGTCCACATTGGCTGAAGTTGTAGGCAATGATTGGGAAGTGGCTGATTTTGTTTCGAACTTGATAAGGTGAACCTTGACCTAGAACCTTTTGTTTTGAAAAATGAATTCATGGTGTTTCGATAGCTTGGATGGAAGGCTTTTTATATTAGGTCAGGACAGAAGCTTGATTGATTTCCATTAAATTAAATGCACAAATTGAGGTTGTAGACTTCCGATTGTTCACAGTATTTGGATGATTAGTTGGAGATCCTCAAAAAGCTCCTAGGCTACAATTGATGATGATATCTCTAGAAATGAAACGCTCTAAGTTATTGATCATTGTTTAAGACTCAATTGAGTTATTGGCGTGTACAACTTCAATTTGAATTCGAGTAATGTGATGCCTTGGAGATATGGCTAGATGATTTTAGCATGATGAAGTTTAGAATCTAGATTGATATATGAGATAGAATATGAGGAAGTTAGATATTGTTCGAGGAAGTTAGGTATTGTTTGAGGTACGTTGGCCAAAGTATGCTGCACAAAAAGGCATGTGGGAAGTTAGATATTGTGATGTATAGGGAATGCAGCGAGATTATTTTAAAGTGAACCTTGACCAAAGAACTTTCCGAGATGGTTTTTTTCATTGTTCTAGAATTGACATATGAATGTGGAAATCGACTAGGATGGATCTTGTGTGAGATATATGGGTAGAAAGAGTCCAAATTGGCTGAAGTTGTAGGCAATGATTGGGAAGTGGCTGATTTTGTTTCGGACTTGATAAGGTGAACCTTAACCTAGAACCTTTTGTTTTGAAAAATGATCCTATTCATGGCGTTTCGATAGCTTGGATGGAAGGTTTTTTATTAGGTCGGGACAGAAGCTTGATTGATTTCCATTAATTAAATGCACAAATTGAGGTTGTAGACTTCCGATTGTTCACAGTATTTGATGATTAGTTGGAGATCCTGAAAAAGCTCCTAGGCTACGATTGATGATGATATCTCGAAATGAAATGCTCTAAGTTATTGATAGTTGTTTAAGACTCAATTGAATTATTGGCGTGTAAAGCTCCAATTTGAATTCGAGTAATGTGATGCCCTAGGAGATATGCTAGATGATTTTGACGTGATGAAGTTTAGAATCTAGATTGATATATGAGATAGAATATGAGGAAGTTAGATATTGTTCGAGGTACGTTGGCCAAAGTATGCTGCACAAAAAGGCATGTGGGAAGTTAGATATTGTGATGCCTAGGGAATGCAGCGAGATGATTTTAAAGTGAACCTTGACCTAAGAACTTTATGTGATGGTTTTCCAGTGTTCTAGGAATTGACATATGAATGTGGAAATTGACTAGGATGGATCTTGTGTGAGATATATGGCTAGAAAGAGTCCGCATTTGGCTGAAGTTCTAGGCAATGATTGGGAAGTGGCTGATTTTGTTTCGGACTTGATAAGGTGAACCTTAACCTAGAACCTTTTGTTTTGACATAATGATCATATTTATGACGTTTTGATAGGGTGGATGGAAGGTTTTTTTCATTAGGTTGGCACAGAAGCTTGATTGATTTTTATTAAATTAAATGCACAAATTGAGGTTGTAGACTTCCGATTGTTCACAGTATTTGGATGATTAGTTGGAGATCCTCAAAAAGCTCCTAGGCTACGATTGATGATGATATCTCTAGAAATGAAACGCTCTAAGTTATTGATTATTGTTTAAGACTCAATTGAGTTATTGTTGTATAAAGCCTCAATTTGAATTCAAGTAATGTGATGCCCTGGAGATATGGCTAGATGATTTTGGCATGATGAAGGGCATTTTCACTTCATCTTTGTTGTGTAACTTATTTGTTTTTGGTTTTTTATGCTTTTTCCCAAATTTACCCTTTTATTTGTTGATTGGGGTTTTTTTCCCTTTTTCTTTTTGCATTCGTTTTGTTTTACTTATGTTCTGTTTAGTTTGTGTTCTTGTTTGTTTCATCTTAAGGTTTTCAAAATTCACATCCTCTATTTGTTGGTTTTTTTTTTTTCCCTTTTACTCTTTTTCGTTGTTTTTGTTTTATGTATGTTCTGTTTCCCAAAGTATTTACTTTTGTTCACTGATTGATAAATTTTTCCTTTTTCTATTTCAGTTTTTTTTTTTTTTTTTTTGTATCCTTTTATTTGCTTAATTTTTTTCCTTTTTCTGTTTGTTTTTTTGTTTAGTTTTTCCTTATCTTCTGTTTGTTTTGGGTTTCTTTTTTATTTCGTTTTAATGTTTTCCATATTTATCCTTTATCCTTTTATCTGTTTACTTTTTGGTTATTTAGTTTTATTTGTTTTGATTTCATTTTTAACTTTTTCCAATTTGGTAAAGTAAAATACAAACCAAAAAGTTGTAAACTCCAAAATTTTCTTTTTCTATATCCTTTTTCATTTGGTTTGTGTGTTATAAATTTAGTTTTGTTTGGAAAGTAGTACACCATAAACTCTCCTTTATCTGTTTACTTTTCCTGGTCTTTTATGTTTACTTCTTGGAGACTCTTACGAACCCAAGACTCGACATTTAGAATACACTAACTTCCATTTCTTGAGGAATAGACATATGACAATGGAAATCCAATAGGCCGTATCTTTTATGAGGTTAGGATAGAAAGAATCCACATTGGCTGATGTTATGGGCAGTGATTGGACATACTGATTTTGCATTAGAGGTGATAAGGTGAACGACGATCTAAGTGATGATTACTATTAAATTAAGTTCACTAGTTGAGGTTATAGTCATCTGATTGTCACATGCTCAACAATGTCCTAGACTATGATTTAAGAACTTTATGGGATGGTTTTTCAGTGTTAGATTCATGACATGAATGTGGTCGATCCATAGAGATCTTGTGTGAGATATATGGTGTTGGCCTAAGAACTTTATGATTTTTCCAGTATTTGAGAAATTGACATATGAATGCGACTAGGATGGATCTTGTGTGAAATATATGGGTAGAAAGAGTCACATTGGCTGAAGTTGTAGGCAATGATTGGAAGTGGCTGATTTTGTTTCGACTTGATGAGGTGAACCTTGACCTAGAACCTTTTGTCCTGAATTCATGGTGTTTCGATAGCTTGGATGGAAGTTTTTTATATTAGGTCAGGACAGAAGCTTGATTGATTTCCATTAAATTAAATGCACAAATTGAGGTTGTAGACTTCCGATTGTTCACAGTATTTGGATGATTAATTGGAGATCCTCAAAAAGCTCCTAGGCTACAATTGATGATGATATCTCTAGAAATGAAACGCTCTAAGTTATTGATCATTGTTTAAGACTCAATTGAGTTATTGGCGTTAAAGCTCAATTTGAATTCGAGTAATGTGATGCCTTGGAGATATGGCTAGATGATTTTGGCGTGATGAAGTTTAGAATCTAGATTGATATATGAGATAGAATATGAGGAAGTTAGATATTGTTCCTTGGCCAAAGTATGATGCACAAAAAGGCATGTGGGAAGTTACGATAATTGTTGAAAGTATCACGACTTCTTTTAAATTTTCTAAGAATTTATGAGATTTTTTACATTTCGCAAGGAATAGGCATATGAATGTGGAAATCGACTAGGATGGATCTTGTATGACATCTAAGGATAGAAAGAGTCCACTTTGGCTCAAATGATTGAAAAATTTCTCATTGATTGGACAAAACTCATGCCTGTTTGACATTTTATGTTGAACCATGACCTAAGAACTTAATAAGTTTATTTTATCATAGTATGTTACAATTGTGTGGTTACAATTACTTTAAATTAACGAGTTGAGATTAAAGACTTCCAATAGGTACAATCACACTATTTTGGTATGTAAGTTGGACTCCCACAAAAAATCTCCTTGGCCATGATTTCTGGTGATTCTTTAGAAAAGAAAAAGTGACAAGCCAGTGGTGATGCCTAGGGGATGGGGCAAGACGATTTTGGAATTAGAATCTGGATCGATATACAAGATAATATGTGAAGAGGTTAGGTATTGTTTGAGGTACTATGGAATTTATGCTGTGCGCAAAGAACTTGGAATGTGGTGTCTAAGTTTTTATTCCCAAACTGATGTAAATGTACACCACACAACGAGGTGCTGAGTTTTTCTCTAGTAGAAACCACTATATAAGGACAACGAGAAACTTTCTTCTTGGTTAGAAGGAATGAGAGACAATGAAAGTTCTTATTTTTTATAACAAGATTATTTGATTTGTGATTGGAACCTTCTGAAAAGTAGGTGCAATTTGTGCAATCTGATAATGGTTATATTGGAGCTATTTTCTTCAGGTATTTTAAAGCAATTAGCTAAGTTATGCTTGAAATTGGAAGAGGAAGAAACCCATGACACTTGGAAGGGACTCAAACTAGGTCATGGAAGGGACTCGATCTAAGTTCAAATGGCCAGATGGTTAAAAATAAACTTTTGTGTGTATAAATAGGGAAATTGGCAATTTGGTGACTAAGTTTATCTTATTGACAAAATAGTCACTAGGATTATTTTTTTATTATCTGGTCACTGAGTCCTTATCTTTATGACGATCTAGTTCTTCCGTCCATATTACATTAGTTCCTCTAACGGAATCTCATGCCACGTCAGCATTCTGCCCACCTCAGCGTCACTTATCCACGTAGCAGCCCAGTCATTTAAAATTTGCAAAACGCACCGTTTAACTCAAGTTATTTACTTAATTCCCCTTTGAACACGTCCTTGGTTTCATCTCCCTAGACTCTATGACCATTTTTCGTACGTCAATGGTGCTCTTTGTCTTCCTCTTGCGCCTTCTCTGGCTATTCTTCTTGAAAACCTCCATGATCTCGGTATGGCACAGCACAAGCAAACCTCTCTGTTCTTTTGCCTAAATGGAATCAATGAGTTCCAACGTAGCCTTGACCAGATTGTTAAGCTCAACTATGGCTTTCCTGTACTTCTGAAGGCCTAGGTTTATAGTCGGCACTCGTCTCAGTATCCCCATTGATTTGGCAAGCTGGTCCGAGGAGTGAAGTTGGACAAGGAGCCAGAAGTCCCCATAGTCCAAAGAAATGCCGCAAGTGTCAGCGCTGCCTTGGCTTCCATGAATAGTTTGAGAGTTTGTTGAGTATTGACATTGTTGTTTTGTGCGCAATTTCCTCACCCGGAACCTTGCATGCCATCTACATGTACACATTTGGAGTTTTGAGAAATTAGACTGCAACTATAAAGTGAACCGATGATCATCTTCGTCTTCGTGCTAAAATCCAAGGGAAAGAGAGAAAAGTGGCTTTTTTCATGAAAGATCTTTTCAGAGGGAAAAATTCTGTTCTTTGCAATAATTGCCTCGCAGGATAGAGCCTTGAGGGTGCACAGTGGTGGACTGAAACTGGCTTTGGGTGCCTTTTCTTCCACATTCTCATAGTGTGCCTGGGTACCCTGTGGTAAGTAAACAATATTGGAATGAGAATACTTTGGACGACCTATGGACAAAGTGAAAAACAAAAACCGCATCCGCTTGCCCCAGATTAAACTTGCTAGAACAACATCACCCCCTAGCCCTTGCCATTTGAGGAGAAACTTAAAAAAAAAAATGCTGGGAATATTATTCTGCATCATCTTTAATGTTGAATTGGTTGCAGAAGTTGTCTTTAAAGGGTGGCATAAAACTCATGAACAGTTTGCCCAAAGAAAAGAATTAGCACTGTTTTCTTTGGAAGTTACCTGTAGGCCCAAATTTTCATTCTTTTTCATTCATCACTGGGACTATTTGGAGAAAAAGTACAGACACCATGAATCTACATCTAAAATGAAACTTGGAGAACTTAGCTAGTATTTTGCAAAAAGGAGCAAGGGAATAGTAGATTATCCAAATAATGATAACAGTGATAATTGGGACCATATTTTGATAACAGTAGTAGCTAAAAAGTGATTCAGAGTTTAGGCCTTGGAAGAGAGGTGATATAAAGTGAATTTCACGTGGTTCTGGAGTTTTATAGACTTTCTATATGCTTTAAAATCCTATAAGGACCATGCTTCTATGTAGTATTTGTTCTTTCTCGTGATTCTTTAGTACTTACTTTCATAATGTGTGGCTGATTGGCTTTTTATTAGTGAGAAATCTACCATAGTATATGTGTTCCAAAAGTTGTCTCATCAACTTGGTGCGATTTTGGAGGACTTCTCTTACATGATGTCTGTTATGTTCACAGGAATCTTGGTGTTAAATATCCAGGTTATTTCAAAAGAGAAGAATGCAAAGAACAGAGAAAGTAATAATTTATGTTTGTACTGTTTGTATATATGTTGTTTATACGATCAGTATGAGGAATTATTATTAGTCTAATACAAAGCAATGATGAAATATATATCCGATTGTTCAGCATTATTGTCTTGCTAATTATAAGTTTCCAGATCTCAACTGGTTTTATATTTGATGCCTTCTTCCACAAATAAATAATGTGAGGCTCTGTATTTCCAGTCGTAAAATCTTAAGATAGCCAAGAATGATAGAATCACAGTGATTGCCCCTATTAAATAGGGAATAGCCGAGTATCCCCACTCTAGTGCAAAGAGGCGAGCAGCCTTATTGCTTGGTCTAGAAAGTAAAATAGCTTCTAGTTTGGTCTAAAAGCATGAAAACCTGCACGCAACCTTTCAAGACTAGGCAAAATCTACCAGTAGCACTGAAAATACAACTGATGGCTTATAGTCCCTTTTTTCTTTTTGAACCATGCGGTTCTTGTTTTTCTTTTTCTCGCTTCTTTCCTTAACAAAACATTTGCGTACGATGGTGTTGTATATCCACAATATTAGTTCTGTTTGATGCTGTTTGTACCACACAACATTAGTTCTATTTGATGCTGTTTGCTAGTAGTGTCAAGTGTTGATTACTGATTTATTTGTTCTGCACCAAATGAATGCATCTGGTAGAGAAATGTGACGTCTTTTATGTTGCAGAGAGCTTGTTACCATCATGTTGAGTTTCATTCGGAGTGGTTTTAAGACTTGCTGCAAAGCTGTAACATAACGAAGACAGAAGGATCCCAAAATGGCCGAAATGCAAGGAGAGCCATTCTCTAATATCAACAACCCAAAACAAAAGAAATTTTACGCTGAATGTACGGGGATAGGTTATAGCAAGTCTTCAGGTTGAGAAAGAACTTTTTTTTTCTTCAAAAGAACAGAGAGGTATGCTTGTGCTGTGCGACATACCGAGATTATGGAGGTTTCAAGGAAGAATAGCCAAAGAAGGCGCTAAAGGAAGATGAAGAGGCAGTCTGGCCGCAGCGGCGGATCCAGGATATTCTTTTAGGGGAGCGTATTACTTTTTTATTATTATTTAAATAATAAAAAATATAATTTCGTACATGAACTGTAACTTATAATAAACGAAACATACGCAGAATGTTTTATGGCAACTTCCATTTAGATATATCAAAAAATCAAACACACGATGCTTATGATTCTATAAATCTCTTATCATAATTAAACTCAAAGATGTTTTAAATATGTTAAAAGTTGCAGTAATTTATGTTTTAAATTTGGATACATGGGGATGTTATTTTTATTAAAAATGGTAGGATTTTTAGAAATTTTGATAAAATTGTTAATATTTTATTATATTAGAGTTTTATAGGTTTTTGTGTAAGGCTCTTGAACAATATTAAAATTTGTGATAAATGTAGAGAATAAATGATTTGAATTAATTTTATTAAAAAAATATTAGAGTTAGGTGGAAAAGTAAGATATAGAAGATTTGTTAGAATTTTTTTTAAAAAGATATTGAAATTTGTAAAAAAGTTATTGAAGTTTGTGTAAAAATATTGGTGTTTGTGTATGATTTTTTTTGAAATTTTTGAATATTCATTTGAAAATTTTGTGAATATATTGTATTCTAAATATTTTTGCAAATGAAATATTTGTTTAGAAAAGCTTTTTTCACAGTTTCAATTGAATTTCAATATTTGAGTAGGAGAATTTTTCAAAATTCCTTAATGAGAGGAATTTTTCTTAATATTAACTAAATTCTTTAAAATATGTTTAGATATGAATGAATTTTTTGAACAAATTGGGAGATAGAATGACCATGTGGGGGAAAATTTTTTCTAAAATCCCTTAATATAGGGATATTTTTTCACCAACTAAAAGTTGAAGTCTCAAAATTTTCTTTTACAAGTTAAGATTCTTAAAATAACATGTAGAGGCAAAATTGTTTACTTAACAAAAGGCTTCAAACTTCCGATCGCCAACGGATTCGCATATCTCTTGACCCAGAAAAAACAAATGGGTCAAGATCCGTTAAAAAAAAAAAAAGGTCTTTAAATGGTTCACGTAAGGGGACTAAGCCTTTAAACTGAACGACGACGACGAAACCAAGAGCCGGCTGGTTTCCTTAAATAAAGAAGTAGGAGATGACCATTGACCGGAGATAGATCAGGGGGCTGGTGGGGTCGTGATGCTACGTGACTAGGAGTGTGGGAGGAGAATTCTTGTACATCTCTTACAGTGCGGAAATGATCAGGCCCACTGCCCACTTATAAACGAGAATGGACCACTCGTGGAAAAGTATAAATCCTGGATTTAGCTTTTTCTTAAAAACAATAAAAAAAGAAAAATTCTGACTGTTTTTTTTTTTTTTTTTTTTTTTTTTTTTTTTTTTTTTTCTGAAGCGTTGACTGGATTCAAAAATAAATAAATTAAAAGGCCGTTTAATTTTGGTGTTATACCGAAGTCGTATAAATCCTGGATTTAGCTTTTTCTTAAAAACAATAAAAAAAAATAAACTGCTAATTCTGACTTGACTTGGCTCGTTCCTTTTTTCCTTTTTTTTTTAAGCGTTGACTGGATTCAAAAATAAATAAATTAAAAGGCCGTTTAATTTGGTATTATACCGAAGTCGTTTATTTCGATAATATCAAAGGGTCGGGACTATATGCAGGAATTATAATAAAATATTTGTTCTCTTGGGTAAGTAAATAAAACAAAGTCCTTGAATATAGATTTCCCTGTAAACTTTAGAAGTTTTAGCTCATTATTTAAAATTTTAAAATAATAGACTCCTGTAATTTTCTTCCCGTCATTTTTTTTTTTTTTTTTTATATTCCAGGACATATGTACAGTCTATACTAATAGAAGAGGGCAGTACTAGTACCCCACCACAGCATTGATTAGATTCCACCAAATTTTTGGTTACGATTAATTTGCCGCCAAATATAATCTATCTTCAATGTTAAATTGTTTCGAAAGTCCAAACATGCACATGCAAATTGAGGGAGGGATGTTGGTCCATGCCTACAGCCTCCCCCGGGGAGGCTAACAGCTCACCTTTTCACGTGAACCAATGTGGCTTCTGTGGGGCCCAACTAAAATTATCCATATTGATAAAAGTTAGGTATACCATTTGCTTAGGCGTATGAAAAAAAAAAATATAAACCATTTAGATCACAAAATTATATAATATTTGGTTTAAGTGTCCTGTAAAATATGGATTGAACAAATTTCTCACTTTGTTCCAAAATATTATATATATATATATATTTTGATAATAAAAAAAATGAAAAAACAAAGTTAACGAAGACATAAAATGACTTTACACGGGTTCACGGAATGATGCCTACAACCCCCCGATTTATTGAATGCAACTTCCGTCCAGTTTCTAATCCAGATCGATGTATAGGACAATTACCATAGTAAGCGCCGTACCAACTTTGGGCTATCAAGAGCAACCTGACGTTAAAATATTCTTCCAATTTCCTCTTTTAGCCTTTCATTTAATAATATGATATTTATCTCTAAATGATACCGCAATTAGAAATTTGCCCCTGAATATTTTATTCACCACGTTCAATGCACCAACCCCAACATTCAACCACAAAGTGGATGTCCTAGCTTTGTCCAATCCTGTCGTGGGTGGTAGGTTTACAAAATACATATGAAAATGTCATCAAAATATTAATATTATGATGATATTGAAACTCAAATTTATTAATTAAGAAAATAATCCGAATTTGTTATCAGTAGAACAATTTAATTAAGAAAATAAGTTTACGTAGCTTATACAGTTGGGAAGCTAATAAAATATGATTTTACATGAAACAGGGCTCTACATGGATATTTTTAAATTGTTGCTGTCCAATATTTTTAAAATGAAAAAAAACAAACATCGTGTCAAGGAGGGAAGAGTATATCATTTTAGTAAGAATTGATTATTAGGATTTAATAAGCTGTACCGAGTAATCCTTCATTATTATATATATATATATTAATTAAAAAAAAAAAAAGGAGTAATCCTTCAATTGCTGATCTTTGCCAGTGGGGGTGTATTTGTCATTTGGCATCTGAACCATAAACTCCCCGCACTCGTGGGACAGAGAGGCATTTGTGAAATTACGGGACCACCTGCCACGTCATGTCCCTTCAAATTTCATGACCACTTAGAGCCGTCTCTGGATGAACCTATCTGGGGGGACGCATGCGTATGGGACACGATGGTAGTCTGTGACCAATATATACGACCGTAGCCCGTATAGGGAACGTAGGGGTGGGCTTTACAAATTTAGCAACCCGTACCAGTCCACGCGCTTTGTTATGCATTTCACGACACGTGTGGGCTACTATTATATTCAACGGCTTTTACCTTTTCTTTTCACTTCTATTTATTTGTGCGTGTTTCGAAAAACTAGAAAAAACTTTCTGCTGCCATGAACTTCAGATTGTCAATTTTCTCGTAAAAATATTTGACTGAATTTTTAGAGGTAAAAATTACATCTCCTTATCGAGTTTATATTATAAAAGAATGATCTATTTTCAGAGTAGTGAATATTTGTAAAATATTAATAATTTCCTAAAATTATAAAGACAAAACAAGTAAAAAAAACATTATCACAATCTGACAAATGGCACATGAGCGGTGACATCGAAAGTCTGATTATTTTATTTTTAACATATATTTATTTTTTATTTTTGTGTGTTTTATATTGAATCACCCATAACGTTTTCACCATTTGATAAAAAAAGACACATGAGATTTTTAATTTCGAGAAAGCTCCTTATGTTTTTTGACGTATGTAAGGAGCGTGTGTCTAAAATGGTCTAAGTAGTTGGCAAAATAGTATTTGCAACATTTTACGAGTTATATGAAAAAATATGAACTCATACATTTGTATGGGGAAGTTTATCTAACATCCGTGATAATGATAATATTTTTTTTTATTTTGTAAAAGGACGTCTATGTAAATCATCACTTTACCGAAATTTATTCCTATTCTAAAATTTTAGTTTGTAAACATAATTGATTCAAAAAATTTATCAAAAAAAATAATTTTAAAATTATCTTTTTCTCGTCTTCTCTTTTTATTTTTTTATCAACTTTCTATAAAATTTTGCTTATTTTTATTTTTTCATACTCTCATAAAAATTTATTTTATTTTATTATTTTCTCACAAAATCCAATTGAACTCCCATCTTTTTTAATTTTCACAATATTTTCTAAATCTTTCAAATAGTTAAGGTTTACGAAGGTGTCCATTTTGATAAACAAATAAACTAAAAAAAGTTAACACTTGACATGCGAAATAGAGCTTTTTTTAGCAAAAAAAAGACATGTGAAATAGGGCCAAACACAGCTATTTTGTAACTGTTCAGTTCGCGCCCGGGAAACGAGAGGTTTCCACGGGCTGTGAATGCGTTTAAGGCTTACCAGCCATCTGCCTCAATTGAGACTCGTATTGAATTAAATTAATTAATTTAATGTAAAAAAAAACGCCGGCTGAAATGTTTCATTTTGTTTGGAGGAGCACAGCCGAAGGGGACTGGGCCGTCAGAGAATTTTATAGGGAGGAACAGAGGGAGAGAGAAAGAGAGAAAAAATCCACAACAGACGCGGAAACGAATCGTCTAAGGAATCATATCAAAATCGAACACATATATATAGATACACAAACAGAAATAAATAAAAAAACCTCTCTCTCTCCTCCCTCTGACTCTCTCTCTCTCGCTCTCGCTCTTCCTGTGTGGGAGCCTGGGTCTGATTTTGTTGCTATTATTTTGTGCCCTAGATCTTGAAAGACCAATAGCCAGAAACTTCAGCTTCCAGATCTTTGAATCAACGCTACAGATTTGCGCGGATTAGGGGATCTTTCTTAGCTCGATTCAGCTCATTTCTTTTCCAGGTATCTTATCATTTCCCATTTGTGTGTGTGAGAGAGATTTTGATAAGTAATTTTCTTTAGCAGTTTATAATTTGCTGGTTTTGTTTACGAGCTTTCTCGGCAACGAAACGGTGTATGCAGAAAATTTGTGGGGTTTGACTAGTGCTGCGATGGAGTGTGCATTTGGCATTCGGATTGTGGGGGGTGTGAGCGAGTCTTGATTCTTGGTAGGTTGGAACCGTGGGCATGTTGGTTTAGGTTTGACCTTTTTCACACGAGTCGTGGTTTGTTAAGTATACGTATATACGTATAGAAACGGGAAGATTGGTTGGTTCAAGTTGTTGGGCTGCTTCATAAGTTTGAATTTAAGACGGTTTGCTTATCAAAAGCTGCCTCATACTTTTCTTAGTTTTTCTTGTTTTGTTTTTTTGTATTCATTACTGAACTGCTTAAAAGTGCATACACTTTTGCTCCGTTTAGTTAATGAGAAAAAGGTAATAAAAGCGATCAACAAAACTTAGAGAATATGCTTCGTTCTTGAGCATGAGTTCCTTGATATGATAATGCCCGCTTTACATTGCACATTCTTTTGTTTTCTTTGGTATATTTATCTGGAAACATTCCAATCGGTTTATATGAATCCAATTTTAATCTTGGTTATCATTTGTTTTATATAGTTTTCCTGCCAGAGATTTAGGGTTGGGACTTGAGCAAACTGCTCTCTCTCTTCCTTCTCTCACCTTTTTGGGTTGACTGATTAAAGATTCCGTGGCAGATACTTGGGAATACAGATTCTGTGGTCTGACTTTTCACATGGGTATATTAGGTGAACTTTTTTCTTCCATCTTGGTACTGTTTTAGCATTTATCATGTCTATCTTACCTGCTAATGGGTGTCTATTCCAATTTCAGGCTCTTCTAAATCTCTAAGTTGAGGATTGGTGAGAAGGCTATTAAATAGAATTCCTTCAGAAAAGGAAGTGGTGAATTGGGACAGAGGAGAAGATGGACATGGCTTTGATATGAAGTTGTTATACATTTTATCTAGATGAAGACAGGTCAGACTTGGCGTGTAGGCATGGGTGATATGCAGATCTTGCCCGGGCCTCGCCATCGTTCTCCCATGAAGAGGCCTATGTGGATTATTGTCCTCGTTTCATTGGTCACCGTGTTTCTATTATGTGCTTTTATGTATCCGCCCCAAAGCAGTGCTGGATGTTTCATACTTTCTTCTAAAGGTTGCGACTCTATTTCAAATTGGCTTCCACCTGCTCCTGCACGGGAACTTACAGATGAAGAACTTGCATCCCATGTTGTGATTAGAGAGATTCTTAATACCCGTCCTATTCAATCCCAAGACTCTAAAATTGCCTTCATGTTCTTGACTCCGGGATCCTTGCCTTTAGAGAAGGTTTGGGAGAAGTTTTTCCATGTAAGATTCTGTTGTATCTTTTTTTTTTTTCCCCTGTTTATTGGCTAAAGAAAGAGATGTGCTTCTTAATTATGAATTACTTTTCTCTTACTTTTGTCCTAATCATGTGCATCTTGCTTAAATGTTTTTTTTTTTGTTCACTATTGCTTTTAAAAACTAGTGAACTGCTAGTCCCAACCACTTCATATTTTGATTCTGATCCAAATGGGAGTTGCTTCTACTTGTCTCTTTCCTTTTAGATTTTCGAATTTTGGTGCATGGTAAACATCGATTAAACTATGCTATCCATGAAGGACAGATTTACAAAGTAACGTATGAGATAAGATGCAGAGGATCCTTTTTGTCACTTGGTCCTTTTATTAAGGCGTGCAATCTCTTTTCGTCTTAGAACTATAATTAGTCTATGTTTTAGTTCTAATGCTATTTGTTTATCGAGGGCAAACATAGTCCTTGGTGGCTAAACCATGTACCCCTAACCTCGGGGGTATTCATAACCTTCAAAACCCATTGCCGTCTGTGACACCTGAAGCATCTGATGGATCTCACGATGATGTAGGCATGCCTTACGGGCAGACATTGAACATGTCTATTATGTCTCATGTGCCCTTAATTAGAACAAGTCTGTTGATAACAAATGAGTAATCTTTCTCTTTGACTTCAGTGTAATCTATATAAGCCTGTTTTATGGGGCTTGTTTTCATATATTTTGCTAAAGTGTTTTCCATCATTTTTGGCAGGGTCATGAAGGAAAATTCTCTGTTTATGTGCATGCATCTAAGGAAAAACCTGTACATGTGAGCCGTTATTTTGTTAATCGGGAGATACGCAATGCTCAGGTTGACAAATTTGCTTTGAGAATGTCTAAGTTTATATTCCTTCTGTGATTAGACATTTTATACTTCCAAATCTGTGCTCAAAGCAAAAACCATGAACAACAAAATTTTGGAACACGTTACAAGATTTTCCTTTTCCCAAGAATGCAGGATTTTTTTTTTCTGTTACAACCTAGGGAATATATTAACTCGCATTGGACACGTTAGTTGACTCCTTAAAGCACAGAAGTGGAGAATTTTGAATCTCTCCACATGAGTCGATGATTGTGATTGCTTATGAAGTACAAGTTTCTAATGAAGATAGGCAGGGCATGTTTCCCTTTAGTTGTTAATTTTGGTTGTGCAGGGCGTGCTTCCTTGGTGGCTTTTATGGGGAATTGTATGAGGTAGTATGAAAGAATTAAATTTGATCTACCAGGACTTTAATGATTTTTTACTCGTAATTATAAATCCGGGAAATGTGTTGGTGCCGTAAATCCTAAAATATTTGGATATGGTCAGCTTTGTGTACATTTAGGGAAACAAAAAGTTCAATGTGTGATTTGCTCTAGGAATTGCATAAATGTACAGGAAGTAACCAGATTCAGAGAAACTGTTTCAGGTAAGGATATGATATGACTTCATTGTAAAAGTATCAAGTCACTTAGGTGACATGAGCTTTTGTGTCTGCAGTAAACCTGTATTGCATTGACCTTGCTTTTACACAACACACTAAGTGCCCATAGGACTAACGTGTCAGTCAGATAAAAACTTCTAAAACTCTTAGAAACTACTAGAAATCCACTTGAGTATATTTTTTTGTAGGCATTGGTCAGAACTAGAACTTTGCTGCCAATTACTAAAGTGATAACTTAGACCCTCATAATCAGCAAAGACATTTTAACACTGGAATAGTTGTAGCACATCCTCTAAATCCGTAAGTCTTGCTTCAAATGGATGTTGCCTCTGGCCCCAAACATAAATAACCTCTACCTGCCAAACTGGAAGTTTTGTAGAAGCAGCTAATGGACCCATCTTCTATGGCTCTGATATTCTTTCTAGCATAAGTCGTGCAAGGGTTGAACTAGCTTCTGGTTTGGTTCGGTTTAGTTTATGACCAGTTGTTGAACTGGACTGACCTAGCTTGGCCCTCAATTGTAATTTAGGAATAAACCAGTATGCAAATATAGTAAACTGACATGAGTTTCGAGTGAAAGGCTCTGCTTGACTTTTGCCTGTTCTAGTTTACTAATTTCGTGGATTTGCTTTCATTGAAATTGTGATCATGAGAGCTCTTATCTTACTTATGTTTCAGATATTAGCACGATTAGCCTTTTTTTGGGAGGAGATGTGATATAGTGTGGGTCAAGAAGTATGGCAAAGTCTTTTTCTATCATCTTCGAAACCTTTACACATAAAATTAGAATTCAAAACTTGTTTAAACATGGTTAAATTTTTATTGCAGCTATAGATTCATAGAATCATCTGTCACTCATGAAATATGAAGTTGTGCTTGTATAACATAACTCCTGACATAAAAGTGAGGGTAACAATTATCTATACTAAGAAAGTGTATATTTCTGGTACAGTGGACTCCAGCAACGCTCTTTTTCTCCCCTGAATGAATATATCTCTTTGAGTCCATAGAATCCATAATTGCCAAAAAAAACTCGTAATTCTACTTAGCAGATTATTCTGTAATAAGGTAATCATTCATAAAAATCATATTGCTTTTGTGGGAGTCGTTGTCATGATGTTATTGTGGTAGTCAGTATTGTTGTTCTCAATGTTGTTTAATGAGGCAGTGATCATTGTGTGGCTAAATTAATAAGATTAGTCATATCATAATGTTTCCAGGTCATATGGGGGACAATCTCAATGGTTGATGCTGAGAGAAGATTACTGGCACATGCTCTCCAGGATCCTGCTAACCAGCATTTTGTTTTACTTTCTGATAGGTGATGAGATATAAGGATTATTTGGGGCCTTTTCCTTTTGTCCTTTGCTAGGTAAAATACTTGCTAAATATCAATTTTCTGCATAACTCTTTCCTGCATTGCAGTTGTGTACCTTTGTACAGTTTTGGCTATATCTACGACTATCTGTTGCATGCAAATATGAGCTTCGTTGACTGGTAAGTGAAATCTTCTTGTACAATGCCTTATTTCCGGGATGGAATAAGCATCCCAAAATTGAAATCCTTCATCTTGTGTAATTGATTTGGTTCTTGCTTCTCCCTTGTTGATGAATTCCTTTTCCTTTTTTTTTGCCTCAGCTTTCAGGATCCTGGTCCACATGGCAATGGCAGGTATTCAGAACACATGTCACCTGAAATTGACAAGAAAGACTTTAGAAAGGGTGCACAGGTATATTTTCATTAAGATGATGATGAGACTGGGATGTAGTTTGGTTAGAAGACGTAATGCGTATGTAATTGTGAGGACAGCTACTCGGACAAACCACGCAGCTAGTGTACTTGTCAGTAGACCTTTCCTAGATGGTTGCAAATTGTATAAACAACTGTCTCCAACTTTTCAAAGCCTTCACAATTTGTTTGTTGGACGCCCATTGCGTGAGTAATCAAGGTCATCCATTTCTGTGAGTTAGTTTTGCTAGATCCCGTTGTTTGAAGTCAAACTACCACTTTAGGTTAAATCAGTTGTGTGATACATTGTGTCCATCCTGCTGGAAGAGATTTGAACTTTTTAACCACTTATTCAGGACATTTTCTAAAGGGTCTTTGGTCTAGATCTACTTGCTGCATCACTGGAATTTTAATCTCTTTTGGTATCTTGTATGGGTAACAGTTGATTATTTGATTTCTGTCCAGTGGTTCTCAATGAAGCGGCAGCATGCCGTGATAGTTTTGGCTGACAGTCTTTACTACTCTAAATTCCGTGATTACTGCAAGGTGAATTTCATATGACATCTATTTTCTTTGTGGTTTCTGCAAATAATATTGCTGGATGAGTTTTCTTGCAATGATGGAGATAATTAGTGTTTGTCATATGCAATATTTTTTCCTTTAAACTTCTTGCTATGAGTAGACTCCAAGGTGGTTGTTCATGTTATTCCATTGGCATCCAGTTTTTCCATGTGATGATTTAGATGGTATGCTCCAACAATAATGGGATAGATGGCATGCTCCATTAGAATATTAGGGAATTATCAATGTTTCTGGTGTTAGCAATATAACTTCTGTTGTTTTACCTCTTAGTGTCGTGTAATCAGTTAGTGTGCCTTTGATCCTTCATTGTATATATCTATGTTAGACCTTGTCCCGTAGACCTGAGTAAACAATGATTTCCAGCCAGTACTTGATCATCAAGATGGTAGTTCTGTTCATTATTTAGGATTTTAGATAATTTCTTTTCCGTTTTTTCATTTCCGTTTCTTTCTTTATCTCAAGTAGGTTATGGTACATTCTCAGGCCCTTGTTTTTTATCCTCTGATAAATTGTGGTCCTTTCTCGTATGATACATGTTTGTTATATTTTTTTCACCTCTATATCTTAAGATCTGCAATTGTTTTAACTGCTAGTTTGGCTTCATATTTTTCTTATTGCATTAACTTGTATTTATAGCTTGGATGTCTCCCCACGGCCTTTTTCCTTTCAGTTCTTTGATGATATGCATTCTATAAGAAATTTGACTCAGATAGTTGGCCCTATCAATGTGCAGAGGGAAACATTGTTAAGATATGTTTTAATTATCTTGGAACTGTGAATTTTTGTAAATATGGTTGAAGTTTGTAGGCATTAATGTTGGCATTCTTGATTATTACAGCCAGGAGAGGGCCGCAATTGCATTGCTGATGAACATTACCTGCCCACCTTTTTCCAGGTGAGAATTTCTTTCCAGACTGCATCTTGAGATTGGACTTACTTTCAGCATATCTGACATAATCTTCTGACTGTATGTCCAGATGGTTGATCCTGGTGGAATTGCCAACTGGTCCGTCACGCATGTTGATTGGTCTGAGAGAAAGTGGCATCCAAAATCATATAAGGCTCAGGATATTACTGTAGAGCTGCTGAAGAATATTACGGTATGATTCTGCTTCATCTATAAGGTATTTCACCACGAAGACCACCATGTCAACAGTTTCTCTGGTTGAGATATGTGTCCCAGGGGTTTGTCCTTCTGGAAGTTTTGTATTCGTTCGCAAATTCAGTTAATCTCCATGTAGTTTTCCCTGGTTCCTCCTGCTACCTATAATGTATCATGATCATGAAACACAAAGGGGGGAGAAACAAACTAGAGGAAGAGGTTTGATATTTTAGTAACTCATTGCTTCACGAATGTTACTATTGCTGTTTTGTTTCCTTGATCAAGTTGAACAGTATCATTTTAGAAACTGTAACTGTTTCAATTTATTTCGTGGATTTTGATTAACATTTTGGAGATGTTATATTTGCAGTCAATTGATGTAAGTGTGCATGTAACTAGTGATGAGAAGGTAAGTCTTTTATGATGAATCTTGCTTCAATCTTTCACGAGTGGATAAGGTTGGCAGTATCTGAGAACAATCTTCTTTCATTGAGCCTCTACAGAAGGAGGTGCAAAGATGGCCTTGCTTATGGAATGGCGTACAACGGCCATGTTACCTGTTTGCCAGGAAATTCCACCCAGAAGCTCTGGATAATTTGTTGCATCTGTTCTCCAACTATACAGCACTTTGAGCAAGATATTTTTGAGTCTTTAAATTCTTTGGTCGAGTCACTTGTTGCTTTCGACCCTTTAGCTCAATCTTTGTTTCCCATATATCTTATGAAGTTGTAAATTGCCATATTATTAGGAGTGATGATCCCGATGCACAATTCTTGAGTGCTAGGGCAACTGGCATAGCAATTAGGGTGACCTGAGTTGGCAGGAGGCTAACAGGTAGTGTCACTTCCTTGGGGATGATTTTGAATTGTCTATTTTTTTCCCCTGTAATTCGGGCTACAAATGTTGATCTACTTCTGCAGCAGAAAATTTTGGGGGAATTATTTCTGCGCATTTATGTCTGTCTTTGTAAAAGATGATGACAAGGTGAAGTTCTGAATAGAGACACGTCCATCAGTGCCTTGAATTCCTGCTTTTGAGTTGACAAGATCTCAGCAAGAAGAAAAAGGTTTTGTATGAGTACGTCTTCAGGTAGAATGTGTACTAATCAATCTTTGTCTGCATATATATATATATATATAGCCCTGTCATTCTTCTATATTTACCTGCAACATAATTTTCCTTTTTCAGAGATAAATTCTGATGAATTTCTGGATACATTTCTTTGGGCTTTTGTTGAAGAAACTGGTTAGAAAATGCATGTTTTGCGTCATTTTGAATGCTCACTTGCATCTCCTCGCTTTTTATTTTAAAATATAATTGAAGCATCAAGAAGGCGATTACGTAACCGAGTTTACTATATAAAATGAAACAACAAATCAGAATTACCACCTCAACTGTCTTTAAAAATGAAGGCCAGCATCTCTGTTCTCAACTAAAATCCGAGCCTAAATACCATATTGCAAGGCTTAGCTCTTCGAGGAAGGTAATATAATATATTCATTGATAAATAAGTAGAGATTGGGAAGAAACAAAAGATTCCCAATCTCAGACAAAATCTAACCCATTAAAAATACAATGCAAACACAATCATTGGCCAGTAGACAAAAAGTAGCAGCACAGTGGAGCTAGCATCTGCACATGGTTCATCTAAAAAATTGCCTCTGTTAGGTTCCACTTCTTTGCCAAAAGGCAATTGGCACTTGGCAGGAGAAGGGCAGATATTGGACAGCAGGTTCCACTTACCGCATATATTCAACTGAAGAATGATATTTTCTATGAGGTGGGAAAATGACAATTTATGTATGGTTTCTCCGAGGCTATATATATATATTTGCCTCTGTTAGCATCTGGGGCGAGCTGTTGTGTTGGGCTCAAGAGTTGGTGAATCGTATTAGGCAAGGTAATAATATTCGGCCAGGGGATGAACCAATTTTGAAGAACCTGGGAATTCTTTTTGCTAATCCTGCTTATCGAAAACCTCGAGCAATATCATGGAAGAAACGGAACCAGAGTTGGTGCAAGTTAAATCGTATTTTCCACCTTTTTTGGGTGGCTTGCTGCCTCGAATTACAAAAAGAAAACCAACCGCTGTTTCTGATGTCTTAGGTGGGGCAGCTTCGTGAAGAATGTCAAGGATTCTCCACTGAATGGCAAGATTTGCAGAGTCACGACGCGTTCCTATTAACAAAGTTGTTAGATGATTAGTGATTACTACGGCGTTGAAGGGTTGTAGTTTAAATGGTTTGTTTCTCTCGTGCGCAGCTTTGCTGGTTGTGTTTTCCACTTCCCCATTCATCCAAACCAAAAAAGGGAATCCGAGCAACCATAAGTAGATACGAGCACTTCAATAGGAATATAGAATAATGGTGTCATGGTCGCCCTAACCAATCAGAGCCCCGTCAGTATTGTTAAGATCCTCTCTACTATACAAGTTCAATGCACATTATATCAGCCACATCAGAAGTCCAAAAAAATATTCAGACATGCCGTCATGACTCATAAATATGACTCACGTGAATTACATAGCTATGCTGAAGTATCTTTCAGCAAAACAGTAAAGGCCACGCAATTCAGCCACTTAATCAAGCGAAAAAAATGAAAAGTAGCATAGACATTTACCCTCTCAAAATGAATGCAACAAAGCAGATCAAGTTGACCTGGTGCCGAATCTGTAGATTGTCCCAAGTGGAAATATCACCAGCCATCACACCTTATTTGATGAGGAGATTCTGCTGCAAGACAAAGACAATAGTTGAGGCCCAAATTGCCAGTTGTGGAAAATTAAACCACGACCAAAACACAAAACAAAAGCAGAATAGTGGCTTCTTATCTACCTCTTTATTCTTACTGTTCATTGTATTGAAGGAGAAACTGTATAATTTTGGAAACAATGCCAAGCGCTAAATGGTTTTTCACTTCCGCCATCTTGTGCCGTGCAAGTAGATGTTTCATATTTTCATCAGCTGTGGGGGACAGTCAATAAATTAAGAAAAGAGAAAATACATATTCAGCTCTCAAATCAATGTCAGAAATGCGGAAAAAATTAACATCATAACAAAATTCAGAAACGAACCATTAATATGTAGCGGCAGCACATCGCAATCCCACTGCTAGTTAGCACATGCAGTATTGGGGAAAGCAGAAAAAACAAATTTGCATGTAGTTGACAGTTTCATATTGGATAAGGAAGAAATGAAGCTTCACACGAGTATATGTTCAACATGAAATGGTGACACTAAACTTCATCAGCGCAGCAATCACAGCCAAATCCCATTTCTCAAGCTTGTGCGACAAAGCAATATATGGTTCTCGAATGAAAAGTAACAAGGTTTATCTGGGTTTTATCCTTAAAACCTTGCCCGAACTTGCATGCATACAATCCAGAGTAGTGAAAGTCCAACTGGGGCAAATTACTCACTATCATAGTTCTCAGTTGTCGGACACAACGATCTGCCCAGCTCACACCCATTAGTTGATGACTTTCTGTTGCAAAACAAAGAAGTATAGTTGAGGCCACTCAAGATGACAAAGGCGGAATGCACTAAACATTTAATAAGAGGCAAACTCAACAGTAGCCAGCATAAAGAAACAGTCCAAAAAGAGAAACTAAGAGGCTAACAGAGTAGTTTGACTATACAATCAAAACAATTTCGCTTTCAGCGTTGATCAAGTTAAATCCTCAAATGAACCATGCATCCAATGGGAAGACACAAGTACTGTAAAAGAACATAAAATCCTTTGCACACACTCTTACAAAAAAGAACCTCTATTTCTTCTCAGTTTAGAAGGAAAAAAAAAATAGGAATGAGAGAATGACATACTAATCTAGAGCGTGGATAGCATTTGATGGGCAACACTTGGCTAGCCTGACACGCTCATCAGGGCTGCAAGGTAATTAAGGTGGTGATCTTTCAGGTATGCTAAGAATTCCACATATTTTAGTGAAATCAAATCCAGATGACGGCATAGATTGTGGCAGATCAATTGAAATTCTCCAGTACAGAGTATGCTACAACAACACTTTCATACATTATCAAGACGGCATAGCTAGGGGGTTCCACTATTCCATGGGCATCTAGAAAAGGGGAGACAAGTGGAAAAAAAAAATGGGTGGAAGAAAATTCCTAAACTAGTCAGACAACTACAGGGAATTTGAAATGGAGCATATATTGCATGTAGTAAAAAGATTACATAACTGAGACATTGGAGGACAGATCATATACATACCGGCAGGCAGTAGCTGATGGTCGTTGGCTTGCATAAAAGGAAGAGGAAGCCCCACGTTTGGGTAAAGAAAAGCAAGTTTTCCGTTCTATTAATAGGCTGTACCCAAATTAGAAAGCATTTCTTTTGCTAACTGACCAGCCTTCTGCAGCTCCCCTCTTGAACAGAGTGAAGTAAGGATTGAAAAGTAGAAATCAAAATTATGACATTGAGATCTTTTTCCTGGTGTATTGTAACTTTCCACTACGTTCTCTGCTTCTTTGAAGTCAAACGAATAAGTTTCAGAAGGGGAGGGTACAGAACTTGAAGCAACCGAACCCAATCTTTCCTGTTCATAAAGACTGTATAGCGTATGTGATTTGTTATAAGCACTATTCCATCTTCGAACTGGGACAGACACAGATGCAACTTCATCAAGAACCGTAACAGCTTCTCTAATATTTCCTTGCTCACATAAAACAACAAGAAAACTTGCAATCGACTCTGTTTCAACCTCAGTATCAACTTTGTTTATAAGAGCCAAAACCGTTTGACATTGAAGCATTTCTCTTAAGATGCTCCTGGCTTCTTCCATCCTTCCTTTGGCACATAGACCTCTGATCAAATACAAGAAACCCAAGAAATCAGGAGATATACCCTTCTTCTTGAGCTCCATAAAAAATCCCAGAGCCCCTTCCATGTCACCCTTTTGGTTATAGCCATTGATAACAGCACCAACAGTGAATTGGTCAGGTGCAAGGCATGTTATCTCCATATCAGAAAGGAGACTAAAGGCTTCCTCCATGCTACCGAACTTGCAATAGCCACTGATTAATGAGTTGTAAACACGTATATTTGGTTTAAAGCCCTTGAGAACCATTCTCTCAAACAACTGCTTACCATCTAGCAAAAACCCCTCCCTACATAAAGCATCAATCAATGTCGCATATGTAATTTCTGAGGGAACTAGATCAATTCTCTCCAATGAATCAAATAACCTAAATGCTTCAACAAGGCGACCCTGGCGGCACAACCCATTTATAACTGAATTATAAGAGAAGATATTTAAGGAAATACCCTTTCGTCTGACAAAATCACAAAGATCTAATGCTTTATCGACATAGCCCCCCTTGCAAAGTCCATTGATTAGAATTGCATAGTCAACCATGTCCATGGCAGATAGATAATCCTCAGCCTCCTTAACAAGTTTATATGCATCTAAAACTCTGTCCTTTACAAGTGCCTTAAAAACAGAAACAGGGAAATTGACAGCTGAATTCTTCTCCTTGATTCTATCAAGAACCTGAATGCCTCTGTTGGTATCCATCAGACACATAGAGTACGCTAATATCCTCTTTACCCTAGGCTCAACTGGACCATATTCTTTCAAAAAACAAGTCAAAATAAGCCGACTTAGCAACAGATTTCCACCACTAATAAGCCCTTTTAAGATCAAATAGTAAGATTTGCTAGTCACGGTTGACTCTTTCCTTCCCATTGCCATGTACACTTGACTCGCAGTCTCAGGAAAACCTCTCTTGCACAAGAAAGAGATAGCATCATTGCACATAATACCATAAATTTCTGGCCTCAGATTTTTCATTCTGCAAACCATATTTAAAACCCCATCTGCACCTTTTGCTTTGAAAATTGCTCTGATCAGCATCATGTGTGCATTAGCATCCAAAGGTAAACCTTTCTCACTGAGTTCAAAAAACACGTCAGTGGCCATATCCACCATTCCCCTCCTGCAGAGCCCATTAATAATCCAATTGTAGCATGCAACTGAAGAGAGAGATGTCCTTCTAAAATCATCAAATATCTCAAGTGCCTCATCAATTCTTCCTACTTTACAGTACCCATTGATCATAGTACAGTAAGTAACAAAATCTGCAACCAAATCCATTTCTGGCATTCCTTTATATATCACATAAGCATCTTCAAATGCCCCAACCATGAATAGTGCTCTGATAAGTATATTACACATGACAGTGTCCATGCGGACTCCAGATTCGTCCAATCTCCTCTTTGTTTCCAGAGTCCCCTCTATATTCTCTTCCTGAATGTACCCGTGTAACAGCGTACTGAAAGTAATAGTATCTACATCTATGCCCTTTGAGAGCTCATCAGCCTCAGATATCCTCCCAAACTTGCACAACCCATTAATTACAGTATTATACGTCACAATGCCTGGATTAATCCCCCTCTTCTCCATTTCATCCAGCAGATGAAAAACATGATCAAAATCTCCTTTCCTGCAGAAGCCATCAATTAAAGTTGCATACATAAATTCATCAACTTCAATTCCTGAGACTTCAACCCTTTTGAAAATGGCAAACGCTTCCTCCATTTTCCCTTTTTTGCAAAATCCCAAAATGATGGCAGTGTACGTAACCACATTGGGCTTTATTCCATCTTTTCTCATGTTATTCAAAAGACCAACTGCCTTTTCCACATCCCCCAGCTTGGAAAAGCCGTCTATTAATATGGTATAACTCATACAATCCGGATTGATTCCTCTTTCCACCATTTGTTTTTTCTTCCTGAACACCTCCTGTAAAAGCCCTTCCGCTATATACCCACAAATCCAACTGCTATAGAAAGCAACATCAAAAGCCAATCCTTCCTTCTCCATCCTACAAAACAAATCACTAACCTCATTCATTCTACCCAGCTTACAAAGAGCACTCACAAGCGCAGTGTAAGTTACGACATTAGGCTGTAAAGCTCCCGAACTCACGGCATTTTCGAAAAACCCCAAGGCAAGTTCCGCCTTCCCAATCTTACCAAACCCAGATATTACTGTACTACATACAAAATTATCAAAGGGGTAACTGACTTTCTCATCAGTCATCAACTCCAGGACCTCAATTGCCTTACCCATGCTCCCCTGAGAGCTAAATGTATGAATCAAAGAACAAAAAGTGAAAGAAGAAGGAACAATACCGTTATTTCTCAAGCAAATCCGTAATACCGTTAGAGCTTTATCTGGATTGTTATGTTTGACACAGAGGTCTTGAATCAAAGAGTCCCACAAGCGAGTTCTAGGGAAATGAAAGGCTTTGGCCATCTGGGTCTTCATGAAATGCTCTGCTTCTTCGAATTTCTGGGATTTGACGAGAGCCCCTGCAAGGATTGACTGGGTCTGAGAGTCACCTTTTAATTGGTTTGAACTCATTTGAGAGAAGAAATGGATGATTAAGTTGAATCTGTGGGTGTTCGAGAGAAAGAGAAGAAATTGGTTGATGGATTTGAGAGTGGGAGTGAAGCCTCTCTTAAGCAAGTTTTGAAGAGGTGGGACTCTTGGGAAGCTATTCTTATCCTTACTAATATTGCCATTGCTGTTATTAGAAGAAGAAGAATGAAAGGATTTACTGCAAGAGGAAAGCATCGTTTGTGGAACTCGAGTTTTGGAAATGGTGTTGTCGCTGTTAAGGAAAGACTCAGAACGTGTAGGCCTCCGCAGCAGTTGAGATGATGCCCCCGTGCGTCATGAGTGCGACCCGTTGGCTTGCGAATCCCATTCGAAGGATCCTTGCGGTGTCAGAGCAACCAGCTCCAGGAGAACGAGGAACATAAAGAGATTCCCTTTTTCTCCGCCAGACTCTTAGGTCCTATCAACGAGTAATTGTCCTCCAACTTTCACCGTCCAACTTAGAACGGCGAGCTACTGGGTTCCACCTATTGAACAGGGTTATATGGTCCGCGGTCCCTGGGTGCCGAAGGCTTGGCCTCGTAGTTCCTGCGGGTTGGAAACGATGAGTTCGTTCCATCAGAAGGGAAACGCATTTTGTCCTTCGTCCTTTTCACTGCAATTGTCGCGTGACGGGATTTAAGCCCATCCAAATAGCCCAAAAATAACAGAAAATCATAAGGCCTGAGACCACATAGCTTTGGCCCATTCAAATGATTGTCTGTTTTCCAAACCCAAGTAGTGTGTGGCCCATAATCAAAGGGACCTGTAACAAATCTATTATCGTTCAGCATGGATCCTTCTCGCCTTTTAAGCCTGATTGGCATGTCGGGGCCTTAGGCCCACGGTGTAAATAGGGAAGCAAAACCAAATATATTGTCGTTCGGAATTTGGGTCCTGCAACATGGGTTGTAAAATGTACTTGGGTTTGAGAAGGTATCAGCCCAGGGATGCTTTTTTTCTTTGCTGGATGTATCAGCCCAGGGATTCGCTACCGCCAAGTTGCATAGATTTAGGCGCATATCACATTAGACACCATAATTTAGGTTGTGTTTGAGTGATAAAATTTTAAAAATTTAAAGAGTTTGAAAATGAGAGAGTGAAAAAGTGAAGTAAAAAATTTTAAAAAAAATAAAAAAAAAAAACTGGACCGAGAAGGATGTACGTGTTATAGATGTTTTAGAATTTCCCACGAGGAAAAGAAAAAACTGAGGTTATATTTGGTAAAATCAAAATCTTTAGACTTTACATTTTAAATAAACTTTTTTTAAAAAAAATAATAATCAAACAACAAATTTTGAAAATTTCCACATAAATTCTAATACTTTTTCAAACACACTTCAATATTATTTTATTAAAAAAAATTACATCAAATCTTATCTCTTTATTTTTTTAAAACAAACTTTATTATTTTTTCATAAAAAATTCTATCAAATCTTCACCCTCCTTATTTTTTAACAACTTTAATTAAGATCATTCTACAATCAAATATAGTTAAAAATTTTAACCTACTTTTAGTTATTACAGAAAAGTCAAACTCTCAATTAGAAATTCAAACATTTTGGTAAGTGACGGCGACGTCTTTCATTTGGAGGATGACTGACCAGCTCAAGACTCTCTTCATGTAAGACAACTCCTTTCACAATCATGCATGTTGCGGAAACCCACGAGACAAAAAAAAAATGAAACGTCCAGTCCACGGTTACTCCTCTAAAAGTTGACTTGGTCGTCTTTCAGATCGAGTCTAATACACTGACATCCCGCGCTTAAATCGGAAGACCAGACTTCAGACAATTCCACCCACATGACAACGCTTTTTCCATCGCATAATTTCCCTACATCATCCACCGCTAGTGTCACAGGTTTAGCCCTTTAGGAGTCTAACAGCTAGGGTGGCACAAAGAATACTCTGTTTTCTACTACAAGAACAGGTAAGGTCTTCGTTTGAACTCTACCAATTAGGATTTTCTATAAATATCCGAATTATATGAGATATACAGTAGACCCTATTATATGATTTATATTACTTAAAATTTTGCACAAACAATTTTAATTAGTGTAAGATTCATTAATTTTGTTTTTTTTTTTTTTCAAATTGTATGACTAATAAATTAAAAAAAATTCTCGGTACACTACTCGCAAATCAGGTCTACGACACCCAAAAGAAAAGGTGTTGTGGAATGAGATGCGATATCGGATATAAATCTAAGTTGGATTTGCCGACACTTTTAGGCATATGTAAAGCTCCAATTCTGATTGCTCAGAAGGAAAAAGAAAAAGAAAAAGAAGAAGAAGACAAAAAATCTAACTTTGAACAAAGCAAATGATCGTGACAAAAGAAGAAAAAAAAAATTGCACCCAATGGGAGTTGCAACGTCACGTAGTCCGTATCTCACTCCTGGTTAAAAGCACATTTTGTGTTTTTGTTCCCTGTCGCCAAGAAGTCTTCGCTGTTCTAGGTCAAGCTTTTACAGTCTTCATATTCCAGTCACAGGGCGTGCTCTATCCGTAAATTGAGACCAATCAATCTACTGACTCCCAAACCCCTTACCCCACGCCCACGCCATTTTTAAATCATAGGTGGTGGAATCTTGGAACAGAATGCGTAGAGATCCATTGACTTGTTCAAACCCAAGTCCTGGACCAGATGGGAGAGATAGCATGCCAATCATGCATTTTTGGAACCGATGACATTTCCACACCCTAATTTCATGGGATGTTTACATGGTATTTAAGTTTATTAGAATGCCAAAGATATAATTCTTATCTCCAATACCAATTTTTTTAACTTACTTGTTATTTAACTGAGAGACACTTTTGTGGCATAAAGTTATCTATATTTTTGTACGATGTTTTACTAGAAAAATAATTAATTAAGTAGTAAGTTAATGAATGAACATTTATATAGGAATAATAGATGAGTGCCGGGGAAATATATTTTTGATAGTTTTTTTTTCTCTCTCTCTAATTTGCTTACATCATGACGTGGACGCCTTAATTATCTTCTAAGGTGCTACGTATCACTCTGCCACTCATCTATTTTTAGCGTGTCCATTTTTTTTTTTTTTTCTGCGGGCGTGTCCATTTTTTTTTTTAAAAAAAGTTATATTGTAGTACTCTAGTAGCGATAAGCAAGGATGAATGGCTGTCTCCTATATCCAATGGCAGGGAAAAGATAAACCTTTTCCACACTGTTTTGTTCCAATTCAGTGGAAGGGACGGGCTAGTAGTTACCCTTTTCACGCGGCACAGGTAGATAAATCAAGTGGACCACAATTTGAAAATTGCATTGATTCCAAAGGTATTTCTCCGAAAAAGACAAAAAGCAGAGTCAGGTTAAGACGGTTGCCAATTCGAACAAACGGAAACGAGTCATGCGCATGCATACAAAAAGTCCATGCTCAATTGCCCATATATGATCATCTATCCCTTCAGAGACACCATCCTTCTTTGCCTATCTTATAGAGAAAGATGGGCGCCTGGTTTTCTTGCAGATCATCACCACCAGTCGAGATTGAGAGCATACGAGTGGTTCACTTGAATGGTTATGTGGAGGACTTTGATCAGCCTGTTTCAGTTAGCCAAGTCACTGGCAACCCTCCAAAGCACTTTGTCTGCACCCCAGCTCAGCTTCTATCCAGTACCAATGGCTCCAAACCATTGAAGCCTGAAACCCAACTTGAACCAGGCAAAATCTATTTCGTGCTACCATACACAGCATTTCAAGCTGAAGTTTCTCCGTTGGACTTGGCATCTATGGTGAAGAGGCTAAACACGGTGGCAAAAAATAGCCGGTATGAGGCTAAATCTCCCCGAGCTAGTCCTTTGTTGAATCAATATGGCTCGAGCCCCGTAGGGAATTCACCAGCTAGAAGTCCTAACCGGTTCGCGGAGCCAGAGGCAAGTACGGGGGCGTATGGTGCAAAAAGTTCCTCTAGAGCACGGTCATGGAGGCCTCTATTGGACACCATTACAGAGAGGTCCTTCAATCGTAGAAGCGAATCAGATTTGCTAGAAAAGCATTCGGAGACACCGAAATAGCTTGAATTGGAGCTGACAGGTTGTATTCTTTGTTTTCTTGGTTTCGCTGCCAAGCGGTATCGGTTGGGAGCATTGGCAGAGATGTATGTAATAGGCCTTGGTGAGAAAATGAAATCATGTTACTCAGTTTGTGATCTAGCTTCATTGTATTCAAAATGGCCTAACAGTATATAATAGAAATTGGGAATCCTGTATCCAGATATGCAAACCCAAATTAGACTTCCAAGTCGTAAAATAGAGATTTGACAAAGAAGTAAAAAATCGTAGATTTTGAGTCACTAATGTATCTCTCATCTGGCTTGTCCTCTTGATCTTGCATATTGCAATGGCAGCTATATGTTTTGTCCCGAACCACACCGCCAATACATTTTCTTACTGCGCCATTTCAGTCCTCGACAACATATTTCCAGTTGGTTTGGAGGAAAGAACACAGAAGTAGGAATTGGCATGCGCATATAGGGCCTTTTGGTATTACCATGTAGCCTAACAGGATCGCTGAGCGCTGAAGTAATGTTTGCATCGAACAATTCAGGGATGTTTTGTGAATATGTCGTGCTGCAAAGTCGAATGCCGAAAAGGGAAAACTAGGGAACTTTTTAATACCAGTATACGTGTAATCTGACTTTTGTCAGCGACAAAAACCCTGATATTGGACCGCAGCAAGGGATTCATTAGCCCCACTTCAACTAATGGTTGAAAAAGAAGAAGATCTGGATAGTCGCTGTGCTTGGAGAGGACTAGATTCACTTAACTTGGCCACCAAATAAGTTGAAAACTCATTTGAGTATCATCAGGTACAAGTAAGGCTGGCTTTTGGTGTGGGCAAAATAAATTTATTCCATCGGAGTTTCAACACGCAGCAAAAGTGCAGGCACTTGTTTTGAGCATTTGGTCACACTACCGTTTCTGCTGGATTTATGTATCTACAAGTCACTAACTTCCGCATAGAAAAAAGTTACTTCGAACGGAACCAAATGCAAAAGACAGGTGACGTTTAGTTATTTACAGGTGGTTGGTTCATCTACTGGTAGAAACGCCATTTTAACATATCCATAATCCTAAAGAGCAGTTTGCAAGAAACTCAAAGGGGCACGACTATGGGCGCTGGTGGGACCCACTTTTGAATAGGTGAGCTGTCCCACCCGCCTTCCTTGCTATGACACACTGTGAAATGTTTGGGAATCCAAGTTTCCCCTTTTGACTCTCTTTCTCTCAATAGCTCCCTCTGTTTCTCCTCAACAGCTTTCTTTGATTGTCTTGCTTTCTCCCAGTCCTTGCTCAGGATGCCCTGGCTCACCTCACTCCACACCACAGCGGATTCACTTAGCCACACTTCCTATTGCCAAAAGAGAATCGCAGCTCATTGTCAGGCACAGAGAGAAACACACTCGCAAATGTACAAGAATTCTCTAGTATATGTTTTTTGCGTACACATCCGTCACGTGTATATTCAACAGCACAGAACAGACAAGGACATAAAACTAATTATGTGCCTAAGCATTCAACTGCCAAAATCATGACAGAGCTAATGTGTTCAGTTCTTCTACTAGGTAGCATGGTACCTCAGTTGAGACAAGGTCTAGTTTAGATTGTGGAGTAATTCATACTCTGTTTTTTTTCAATCATATCATAGTGGTAATTACAAGCAAATGTAGAAATTTATCATTATGCAAAGAGAGAAAGGCAACTGTCGCATTGAAATTGGAAAATGTAGCCAAGTGATCGATGTGATTGAATTTAAGAGGGAAGGTTCCGATTATATCTCGTAAGATACGAACCCAATAGAAATAACGAAAGAAGAAAACAGGGGAAAAGAGGGATGGATGAGAATTACAGGTGAATCACCTTTGGATCCTTGACCATAGGAGTATTCAACCCTGAAAGGGCTTCTCTGGCATTGTATATAACTGTATATTTTCCATTGTTGACGTCCTTCACTCTGACAGTTCTGCAACAAGAAATGAAAAGGTATCATCTGGTTCTATAAGTAGCATAGGTACGCATATCGTGATTAGGAGCTATTGATAGAGTAATGATGGGTAGAGAGGGAAGAGAACGCTTTTAGAAAGACACTTAGTGATATACCTATCCCAGTTACCATCAATTTCATAAAGAGTCTTCGAGGATGATGACTCAAAGATCTTCCCCTTGACAGATCGATGATTTCCTTTACGCCGTAGAAAAGAACTGCTTCTATAAATTAACTCAGCTGCCAGGCCAGTTTCTTGACATTGGATTATGACATTGCCAACCCAATTTGCTCCAGGACGTGGAAGAAATCTGATCGATAGATTCGGGGAGTTCTGTACATAAGTTTCTCCATGATTTAGTAGCTTCAGCTGCCTTTTGCCCCGCACCTCAGCTTCCACTGAAGCACCTGTATTGGTTTCTCAAAAACCTAAATACTTGCAGCTAGAGAGAGACATCAGACAAGTGCAAAATGTATAGAAGACGTAGGTTCGAGTGTTATCTACATTGCTACATATCTGTATACACTAGTGGTGACACCACGTAGCTTTACAGCCTTTAGAAGCGTTGAAGGACAACTGCTGACTAAAACAGGTGATCAGCCAGGGTTCAAAATGGTCGTAGGAAGTGTAAACCAGCTGCTAGTAAGTAAATAATGTTCAGTACGAAGGAATGGAATATGGATGTCTGGGTTCGAATCTCAAGGGCCCAACAAGCACACATTAAACTCCAGTTAACACAATCCAAGATAAAAATTTCTGCACATAGGCAAAAGCATTTCTCCTTTCCTCAAGGAATAGCTTTTAGGACAAAACCGCTTAAATTTAGTAAGCGAGCTTAAAACAGAAGACGACAGACAGAAAACAAATTGCCGACTTTGGCAGCCAGCAAGGGCAACATGGACTTACATTTTGCTTTGATCCTTCGTTTTGGACCATCAGAGTGCCTGACCCACATAATCTACACTGGGACTAATAAGACTACACAAGTGTATATTCCCACCAACCAATACTATCAGACTCTGGACCCATCTGACTATCTGAGTCCCCCAAGCCCCCCTACACAAAAATAAAAAGAAAAGAAGAAGAAGAGAAAGAAAGAATCTGGTCTGTTTATAAGTTTCCTACCTTTAACTGCTATAAATACATCAGGTAGAGGATGTTAACCAGTTAGAGTTGAAAGCAAATGCACCCTTTGAATAAATCTGGATTTTGGTGTGGACATAGGAGTGGGAAGGGGCAGCAGAAAAGAAGGGGTGAAATTCTTGAAAAAAAGTGGCTGGAATTTCAAGGTTCTTACACCACCTTCTGCTTAAATCTACCAACAGAACGCGTGATTTACCAACATTAAAATAATTTCCCAAATTGATAGGGTAAATCACTAGTCCACAATTTCAAAACCTTTCTTTTAAGATTTGACTGAAATCTTCCACTGCAGAGCATAGGAAAGCATGCATATCCCAAACAATTATCAAGTTCAAGATTCAAAAAGGCCGTAGTTAAATTTCCGTCAGAACTGAAAAGTAAAACAATAAACAATGAGTTTGTTGAAATTCAGGTACCGTAGAATTTGGGAGTAGGATAATGACACCAAATCAATTCAAGATTTTCTTTCTCATTGGTTGCATGGAGAGCAGATACTGGAGGGTGGTGTGAGACCTGCAGACAGGATAAGGAGGAGCTTAGCCAAAGCAAGGGAGGAAAAAGAGAGAACAAAGAAATCTGCTGCTCAAACCCGGCTAGCCTGTTCCTTCCATCAAGATCAAGTTTGGCCAATCCTGTTTGCCCTCAAGTTTCTAATAGCGTGAACAAATGAGCATAGCCAGGCCATTCAAGGCGTCTTAACTACAACATCCAGATATGTGACAAATGATCTTCCCGTAGAAGTCATTTACCCACCCTTCCAGTGTTCCAGCTTAAAGGTCGTAGAAAGCTAATTATAGCAAACTGACAAGAGCAAAGCAATTACCTGTTCAACCAGAACATTGAGATCTCCACATGAAACATGATGCGTCTCTCCAAGAACAGGATTGTAAGGAGCGACACCGAATATCGCGGGACGCACGGTGGAAATGCTCCATGCTACCACGGCTATGAATCTTTCGCCGGGGCTCTCACCGCTGTTGCACCTGCTCAACATGTCAGTACCAATGCTGTACGCTGCTTCGCCATAGCACTGAAGCTGTGACTTCGGAAGGTTGAAGAGAGGGGGAAGCTGAACTTGCAAAAACGAAAACAATGTCGTTACCACTTTTACGTAGTTGCCAACATTTGACAAACCATGGGGATAGACGAATGTGTCTTATTCATTACAGGATTCACATAATGCAAAATTTTCTCTAATTTTCACTTGGCAATTTTAGGTCGAAAAATTTGTCCAAGTTAACAAATATGCATGAAGTTGGGATTTTATTTGCATAAGAGGGTTTACATGTGCCTAGAAAACATCAAAGAAAATGGGTGAACCTGATGAAGTGTTACTGCGGTTGGGCAATTAAATTGTTATAGGGTACTACATTATATGGTCTCATAGGAATTTTGTGCCATTTAACATCTTCTGCGAGCAAAGATTCTATCCACTAAAGAAGCTGATTTAAAGCATTTTACGTGTTATGTGTATGAAGATCCTTGAATTGTATAGTGAAATTTAGAAGAAAAAAAATAGATACAACAAGTGGATTATATTGTTTTTTCTCATGTTGAACGAAAGTTTACATGAGCAGTATTTAATGACGTAGGGTCCACCGATTATGTCTATCTCTTTACAAATTGTACCCTACAATTTAAGCAGAAAATTGCAAAGGATTTTAATCTAACCATATATTGGGTTGTCCTCCAAGAAGAAATTAACACAACTAAATAGAATCTTGTGACAAGTGTCGAGGGGTATTAAAAGGCCATCCTAAGTGGGCTATGTTAATTATCAACTAACGGTGGATACCGGAGCGGATGGAACCAGAATGGCCAATTCCAGTTTCGTCCCAATACTCACTGGAATGTAATTTTTTTTGCTTCGTAATTGGAATCGAAAATTCCAGTTCGGCACGTGAGTTTTTTTTTACATATTTTTTAGGGTCCTAATGAGCCAAAATATTTTTAAACCGAATTTTTAGAAGATTTTTTGTTATTCATTATAAATTAACAATAAATGTAAACATTCATCCAAAATTTAGATTCTAAAATAAACATCAAGCAAATTTCATATGTTATACTTTATTTTGAGCCTTATATTTCTTTTTAAAAAAAAATTTCGATATTTTTTAGTTATTCATCATAAATTAACAATAAATGTAAAATATTCATCCAAAATCTTTCTAAATAAATATTCAAACAAATTCTATATGTTATACTTTATTTTGAGTACTATTTTTATTTTTATTTTTTTATAAAAAAAATAGAAGAGGAAATTCTAGTTATTCTGTCAGAATTGTCAGAATTTTCAGTTCCAGTTCATATTCTGAAAATTGTCAAAATTGACTTTTGATATACATCGGAAGTGGAATTGGAAATTCCGATTCTTATCGGAATTTTTATCTTCCCTTATTATCAATCACGTAGTTTTCAGAATGAGAATTATCAAAGTGATTTACATGAAAGTCAAACGTAAAAAAACATATTTTTTAATATAAGACAATGGCGAAAATGCAAATAATTATAGAAGAATTTGTCCAAACAATAGTGTTTTCTAAGTAGATTTGTCAAAATACTAATCCAATATAAAGTTGTCAAGTGGTGTAATATCAGGTAGAGCTGCTCAGAGGTACGCGTGTCCATATATAAAATATATTACTAAAAAGACTTGCCTGAAAGCGAGTGAGATCTGACCCTGGCATCACATTTTTAAAGAGGCTCAAAACAAGTTGAAGAGGATTAGGAGCTGCGTAATCGACATCTCCTCCTCCTCCTCCTCCTCCAACGTTAGTGGCTTGGTAAGAACAACCCTGGTCTCCACCTTAGCTTCGGTGACCTGCATCATATTGCAACATTTCCCCAATGTTAGGCAGCCGGGGCCCAGAGAACAAAAGAACAAGGTTTTCATAAACATCCTCTCTATCTCGGAAGCTCCTAGCCACTACATGGGGAAAGGAAATTGTTGTTTTGGATGTTCTGAGGTGAGCCCCACGCTCTGCTTCTTGTAAGAGGTCTCTCTGTTCGACCCCTGTCCCCGCCCCCCGTTTTTTCTGTAATCATCGTCTTTTTGCCCTTTATTTTGTGTGTTTTTTTGTCTTCTCTTTTTTGGAAGAGCTGTTCTGTTCTGATGTTTTTCTTCCTGGACGGTACCGAAGGACATTCCTATCCCAAAATTTTCATTGACAAGCACAGAAATAAAATACCCTTCCTTAATTCTAACTTTTGCAGCGGTAATTAAGGACTAATTATCGTTGCAGCAGTTATATAAACAATGTTTTGCGGAAAATCAGGACACCCGTGAACAGTCTAACAGGAGAAAGTAACATGTTGATGAATATAAACTACAAATTTTAAGTGGACAAGACGAAAACACCAAATGGAGCAGGTCTAGAGATCACCAACACAGTGATGTCACAGAAACAATATCGAACCGCAGAAAGAGCATGTGCAGAGACAGATGGCTCTCGAAATCGTACCAGGAATGTCAAATGTGATGCCACAAATTTGAACAAGAAAAAAGCACAGATACAGAGGGTTTGTCTTTTTTTTTTTCTAAGCACATAGGATTTGTCTTCACTAGAGAAAAAAAAAGTTTCTGTACTGTGGTGACTCAGAATGGAACAGATATTGATGTCACGCAAACGCATAATTGAACGAAAATGCGAATAGCTAGAGAAAGATGGGTCTCAAAATCGTACCAAAAAGCTCGTGTCGACTAGATTGGTGTTCATAACCAAACAGAGACAAGGCACTTTGTGGATTGAGCTGGATTCGGTGATCTAGAAGTTCAAAACTAATGAAATTGTGTGCATGCAATGCATACCCAGTGAAGCTAAAAGTTTATATGGACTCTCTGGTCCTTTGGAGTGTATAAAACCATGTAGACAGCTTTGCCCACATTTACTACACAAGGACCTGAGTTGGTACTACGTCGTTGTGTTGACATGACATTTTGAAGGGAAAAAAAAAATCAAAGGATACTAATCGGTAGATAGCTAGGGATGTCTCAATCGATTCAACTTGAAGAGATGATAAAGATGAAAAGAGAGACAGAAAAGAATGACAGGTGATTAATTGCCATATGGAAAGAAACGCAACTAAAAGACTGTACATATAGGGACATATATTAAAAGACCAAATAGACCATAACCAGTCAGTCTTGTTTGTTGTGGGTGGCAATTTTTCCACCATGGAAAAGATGCACCATGAAGCGGTTCCGTGTTTTGAGAACTTAACTTTATGCTTAATAAACGGACTTGCAGAGTCCGTGCATGATGGCCTATCTTGGCGTTAAAGAATCTATAACCCAGTAAACAAGAAATTAAATAATGACAAATTAAGTGACATGCCAACTCATGCAGGCACCACCACGCAAACTCGAACTTCTCTTTTCCCATTCATCTCCCTCTCGATCGTTTTCAGAAAAGATAGAATAATAAGATGCTTAGTCAAAAGAATACTCGGGAAACTGCTTTTGTCAATGGAAACCGCTTTTAAATGCCGGAAAACAGCCATTTTTGAAACATTTTCAAGAACTGTGAAGCAGATGATCATGATCGGATTTTTCCGAAGAACATAAAACCTGAAGCATGATGGTTTTGCTTCCGCTTCTCTGGAAACTCGACTGGACGACTTTTCTCTGCATACACACACTTTCATACATACGACATCAACCACTACGGAGAGAGAGAGAGAGAGAGAGAGAGAGAGAGAGAGAAGGGAGAGGTATACCATTTGAAGAGACTGAGCTGATAGACGGGAAGTACTGAAGAGGTGTTTGTTTCAGAGAACGCGTGGCTCGATGGTGCGCTGATTGAGAGGGTTAAGAGGACGATGCGAAGTTTTGCCGAGACGGGGAGACGTTGTTTGTTTCGAAAACTGTTTTGTCCAAGTTGTGGCGTAATTTTTGTTGCCTACTCCCAATCTGAGATGCTCTCCACGACGTTGTTACACTTGAAGGAAACGCCAATACGGGATATATCTAAATCATATATAAAAGAAAAGTAATCGGATTTAAATTTTTTTTAAGTAATGCATGCTATCATGGATGTCTTCATAATTGGTGAATGATACTCTAAAATCTTAAGATTTAGTACTATACAATATACACATCACCCATTTAAATTTAATCTGTCTGAATTGAATCCTCTTCCCTTGATGATAGACTCCATTCCAAAATAACGTTAGGCTCCGTCTGGGCCGATCCAAAACAACATTCAAAAGTTAATTGCTGCCCCACCCCACCTCCGTCGATGATGGTTGGGATGCCCACTGAGGGTCGTGCCAAGGTGCATGTCGAACACGATTTCCCGTTCAGTTATGTCTCTGGATTTTTGTAGCCCATTTGATCACAATAAAATTCCTTTTTAAAGAATTATTATTGTAGTGTCTTTTTCTTGTCATTTCTCACAGAATTTATGTAGGGACGAGACGGATTGACTTTTTACAAAACGTTGTTCATTGGACATCCTAATTAGTGTTGTTTTTTAAGTGCTAACGAAACGGACCAGTATCGCCCTCGTTTGATAAAACACCTCAACATCAGTCACTTCAAATCGTTGTCTAAACCTCGTAAATGCCTGGTTAGATAAGCAAAGGTTTTGATTTTATTCCCATATTCATATTAAAACTGACAGCATTTAACCGTAGCTTTTCCAATCAGTTATTAATGACTTCATAAACTGCCAATATTCCTTTCTTTTTAAACAGGAAGGCTTGAGATTACACACAAAAAATTCTTTGATTATAGAAATGCCAAATTATACAGAAAAATAGTTGTGTGCGTATTTTTCACAAAAGTAGACCGTAGGAAGATTTTCTCGAGTCAGAATTTAAACGAAATAAAATTAAAACCATTAGTTTAATTGAATTTATGCACAATTCATTGAACAATGAAACCATTAATAAAGCATAGAACTTTCTGGATGGTACTCAATGACCTCACACGCTTTTCATCCTCTGGGGGTGTTTGGACGAAAAGATAGATTTGTTCCAAAAGGGGAAGGTAAGCATTTCAATTATAGTAAAATCAGATTTAAAAAAAAAAAATTATAGTAAAATCAGATCAGGCGATGCGGATTAGTACAAGTCGACAACATCGTTAATTACTAGGTCAAAACAACGATCGATATGTGTGTATTTAAGGAACACGAAAATTTGTGTACGGGCAGTTGAGTTTGGGCCGACAACAACTTGTCAATCAAAAACCCTGAAATTTATTTCACTACGTGTGTTCCAAGATGTACGACACTCAAGACAGTGAAGCCGTCCAAGACAAAAAAGATTGTCAAAGTTGTTGCGGGGCCATTTATTTATGTGTGTGAACACCGAACCACATTCATCTCCCCCTCCACCCGCCTATCACTATTGGCGTCAGCCCTCTTTAAAACCCTGCAACCGCCCAGGAAAAAGGAATACGCAATGAGGCAATGTATGGTAACAGAATGAGAGGTACGAGTATGGAGCTATGAGAGCCACATCTATGATGAGCGTGTGTAGCTAGAGATACGTACGAGGACTCTGTTCTGGATAAGTCAAACAAATTCTGATGGATAGGACTTCCACTTCATCAGATTTGTTAGTATTGACTTGGAACTTATTGTAATTGGCTATAGAAACATTGCTTATTCTTATCCAGTATCAGTTGAAAAGTTTTGTTGAAGAATGACGCAGGTACATTTCATAGAGAATCAGTTGACGGAGGGATTATATCATGAAAAGCAGATCAAGCGATTGTTAAGATCAAGAACTGACATACGACAAATTAGAAGTTCGGTTTCCACTTAAAATGAGCAAATCCAATTGTAACAGAATAAAAGACAGTTGAGATCAACTTACTGGGCCGTTCTCTTGCACATCAAAACTATAACACAGTAAGAGAGAGTACTCAAAATCTATGAGTTGTACATTGTCAGCACACAACTTAAAAGGCAGTGTTGAATTAAAATAAGAGATTGATTTTGATCATGAAGGGAAAATCTAATGACTGTTTCTGTATCAAAAAGAGAAACCCAATAATATGTTTATAATCCAGAGTTGAGTTTTTACCACCGAAATGTTTGATCCAGTATCAATATTAGACATTTCCCGCCTGAGTTTTACTTTGCCTGTGACGCTCCTATTCCATGACGCTTGAAGAATTCTCTAAATCCATAGCAACTGTTGTCGTAATTGAACTGGATATGGGCACATAAAAGAACAAATAGAAAATTTTCAATATTGGGAAGAAACATAAAACCTGCAGTTATACAAGACTCTCATAGGGTATTTATCAAGTCCTACTAGTCTTTTTGCCTATGTACAGAATCCTAAATTTAAGCGACAAAAGCTGAGAATAGCTTCAGAAGACAAGCTTTAAAACTTACCGGTAGAACCTTCACAGAGTATTTTGTAATATTTGGATCAGCGACCCTTCCCTGGTTAAGTGCCTGCTCCAGAATGACAAAAATTACTGAATAACGACTCAGACAGCCTTGCATGGATCAATATTGCACCTCAAACAGACAACACGATTGAGTTGAACAATCAATGCATTTTATTTTCAGCCATCACCGATTGTTTCATGAAGCCAAAACACATGAGATTTTTTTTCCACTCAAATGCATTAAAGGATCAGGTGTGAACATTAAACCAAAGGCATCTTGGGGATCGGAAATACCTTGATGTTCTTTAAAAAAATACCCAATGATACCAGAAAATAATCAATACGGTAAAAGTCATGCACAGTTTTTCACTACTGTAGAAACATGATTGGTCTAATATAAGAGCCAAAAAGGAAACCAAAAGAATCATAACATCCCAAAATTTGCTTTTCGCAATATACACCAAGGGGATATAGGCCACCCCTAGGTGGAGGGGGAGATCAGTAGAAGGGAAAAAGAAAAAGAAATGAAAAAACTTCACTTCCATGTGCTAGATTGCGTTCAACATGAGTACTCTCTCTAGCAATCTCTTAATGGAACAAAAAGAGGAGGAAAAAAAGAAAAGGCAACACATATTGAAGTAGGTGCCAGGTTGTATGACAAGCTAGATAAGAACATACACTAAAAATTTTTATCCCCTTCGACCAGTTGATCATAGAAACAAATATGGGAGGGAAAGTGAAAGATAATTTTACTACCTGTTCTGGACTATGAAAAATTTCAATGAATGGATACTCCTTCCTCTGCCGTGTTATGCAGAACCCAGGATATTTTGGACACTCAACCTGGAAAACACCAGTACAAGCACCAAAAATTGTGGAACCAAATGTTATGGAAGCCAAGGAGGCTGATAATCATCCAACTATTTGAACTTTTTCAAAAAGTGCAAAGAATGTGATAGTTATACCGAAATCAATGACTCATGACATGTGATTTTTAATGCCTGAGTCCGTCGCCAATAGTACTGGGACATGACTGCAGAGTTTAACATTTAATCTTCAAAAAAATGTCGTGCAATTATAAGTTTGTTATAAAATTAATACTTTTCAATAACAAAATGTATGGTAGAACATCAGACATATATAACTACCAGGCATAAATGATGTTATGCAATCATAAGTATGAGATGAATTTTTTATTATGAGTAACAGTGTATAATAGAGCATTCACATATAACTTACACGCATAAATTTAACATGTGGATAAAACTCAGCTGCAGCTTCCTCCAATACTTTGTCGAGATGCTCTGTGTAATTACCCCTGCAGCATCCAGTAAGTAGTTAAGACTTCAAGTCAAATGATGAACAGTTACCAAAAAGAATGGGCATAAATCACAATAACCTGATGGTAAAAGCAACAACTACAGGATAACCTTCACGAAGCAGCTGAACGAACTCCCGTTCTGATGTAAAATGAATGACCTGTGATGGCCCAAGATCCTTTGGGTATCCGGAATAATACCTTAATTTTTTTCGAAACGTCCCATGTTAGAAAAGGATAAAGAGAGGGTGCTTTCATAGCAAACTACAGGAAGGTAATAGTGCTGTGAGCCAATGTTTCAGGAAAGCCCGTAAGTAGCATTGGGATGCAGAACAATCCAGCTCTCAAAAATATTTAGCACTCGTTCAATTTCCGCAATCCTGAAAGGCTCACAAATTAAAACAAAACGTCCTTGAAAATTTGTGATGCCCATGTTTACCATGATAACAGTGACAGGGATCTATGATTCTATAATTAGAAGTACAATGCTCATACTTGCATGTTGCACGCAGATGGCTGATCATTCGATCAAAAAATGAAGGATCTCCCATTATGTATATTGACACACCGGACCCCCTTTCAGTACCCTGCGATTCACATTCATAGCATATGTCATTCACTGCCATAACTGATTCACAGGGATTGGTTCACAGGAATTGCTAAAATACTAAAACAAAACCCATGTTCACTAAGCATCCAACAGTGACGACGTAATTAATGAATTGTCTCTCAAAGAGAAAGTGATGTAGCATTCAGAACATTTGAATGGCTGAAATTCAATCCAGCCAATCCTACATAAGGGTAAGGTGATGTTAGGGTGATGACTTATGAAGCATGCTTCCAAAGGATTATCGTGCTCACTTATTCCAATACAATCCGTGCCCGATGTTGCTTAATCACATGAACTGGAAAGGGAACCAAATTTCAGTCTTATCCCATGTTCAAGTTACTTAATAAACAATCCAATCTAGAACTGGTTAGAGGTACCTCAGTTACGTCATCAGCACAAAGCACATAACAGCTGCAGAACATATATGACATCTGTCTGAAACATTCTATCAAACATGTTCAATGCTTCTTGAAAAAGTTTTTGAAAAACAATACATTACAGCAAGAATGATTCCGAGAACTACATGTATGATACTCTAGACATAAGAAGTTTGCGAATAATCGATTTTGCCTGTCTAAAACTCCGTACAACGCGAACTAATCGTAGTAATAGCGATGACAATGAAAATAAAGAAATAAGTTTGAAAGGTAAAAATTACTCATGAACACCCAAGCCAATCATTTTGGGACGCACAAAATCTAGTCTGTTTTGTCGCTAAGATAATAATGTGTGACATAGAAAGACTGCGAATTTGAGAGTACCGGGATTTGTAAAATGCTTTTTTTTTTTTCTTTTCCTTTACGTTCTTGAGGTTTCTGGGCAACCAAATAACTGAGTGGGATATGAAAAAAAAAAAAAAAAAAAAAAGGGTGATAGATATTGCTAAGCACGTCGACCGAACCTGTAAAATACTGTGATGATTGTAGGGCAAACTTAGCAGTCGCTGCGACTCACAGAGAGTGCTGTCTTTAACGGAGAAGTTCTCTATCCTCTTTCCAAGAATTATTGGCTAGATTTGTTTTGATCTCAAAATGTTTTCAAAAAATTTTCGCAATCCATTTTCCATCGATTACAATAATTCTTTTACAAATTTTAACAATTTTTTACAAAACTTTTATTAATAACTTTTAACAATTTTTTTCAATATTAAAAAGAATTTACACTACCTCTCAAAAATACAAGCATAAAAAATATTTAATTTTATTTTTATCAATGCTAAAAAATATACACTGTCTTCCAAAAATACAAACACATAGAATATTTTTAAAATTAAACCAAATATCGCCGTTAAGTCTCACAAATATGGTTCAAAGAATGAAGGAGGGTTCGGAGTTCTGGGAAGAAAAAATAAAAAGAATTAATGATGGTCCACATTATGACGTCAGGCCTTGGGTTGTTGATCTAAAAATAGGTCCCACTCCACCTAGGAATCTTGTTCTCTCCGGCTCTCCCTCCACCTCCCACCCCACGACGTAGCGACGACGGAGATCATCGATTTCGTGTTGGCAACAGGGTAGAAGATATTTGGAAAAAGAAGCTTTATATAAAGGAAAAATAGAGGAGTAGACGAATAAAGTGAAGCATCCTAACAAATTCGCAAAACTTATAAGTGGGAGAAACTTTTAAGTCTATAAGTCTCCCCCTTATACCACTTATCTTTACAGCGATTCAATATTTATATATTTCAGACTAATACATCTAGCTTCTTATTTCCCACAGGTTACAAAGAATATTACAACCATGACCCATAATTTTAGACTCGCCAATCTGTAATCAACCAAACCCAACTACCGTTGGAATCCCATGGCTACCACTGGGATTCTCACCTTGTGCCCTCTGCTGCCTTTCATTAGAACCTCTCCAAAACTGTATGTTCCGGTCACCGATCGGACTGTAAGCGAGATGGAGAATTTTCTTGATGCACCAGGTTTTAAAGTCATTGCTGTAGGGTTGGCTTCAATGGCAATGGCTGGTGCCATTCTGGTCCTGAGTACGTAGGTTTCTTCCTCGGCTACATTTGTTACTGTCCGAGTAACGGTTTGAGTCCGCACGAGGTGGGAGATTGTGATTGACGGGGTGTTGAGGTTCCATGGGTGGCCCATGGTGTAGTTGCAGGGCGTGCTTGTATAGTTCTTTATTTCGTGAACATCAATTCCAGGTGTTGTGCACAAGAATCCCAAGTAATCCACATAACCTGCAAGAAGCAAGAAGAGAAAATCAGTTAACTAATTTCGGATTTCAGTTTATGTGCAAGTAATGATTCCCAAACTCCTGTTTCACCTCCAAGAGGAAACATCGCCAGTGTCCCACCAACGAAGCTACCAAGTTTTCATTGACATACAGTGAAATATGATTAAACTAAGTTTCCCGTCCTATTTTCGTTGTGCTACCCATTTGTCTCAGATCAAGTCTGACCCAATGTTTCTCTTCCATTTTCCTACTTGTCTTGAGCCGTATTCCAATTAAGTGCGTTGTAGATTAACCCATCCACCAGAGGATGTCCCAGAAAAACGTATGACAAATTCCTCCTTTGAGTCTTTGACTACCCTTTGCAAACAATTCCATGTGTTTTTGCAAGTGCCAACCAAAAGGTTGAACAGACATCATGAAGAGGAAGAACAAAATAAACCTGCATCGAAAATGAGTCCCGGATCCAGAGCAGCTCTTGGGTTAACATGGCCACTACCATAATCAAAAGGTGTAGCAGCAACCAACTTCATGGCTTCTGTTTCAGAATATTGCTGTGCTTGAAGAGGCCTTCCTCCTCTGTCCAATGTTGTTGAGGTTGTCATCAAGGCTGACTTGATGGCAGCAGGGCTCCAATGAGGGTGCTTCTGCTTTACAAGTGCAGCTATTCCTGCTATATGAGGCGCAGCCATGCTAGTTCCCGATATCATGGCAAATCCCTCTCCTGTGCAAACCAAAGGAAAAGCTGTAAATCTGACTAATTGCTCCTACATTTTCTATTCTCAGCACAAAAACGATATAAGATCAGCAGAAATTCCAAAAGCATGCTTCCAAAAGTTACTGAATGGCACTGAATTCCAATATCTTCTGGAATTGCATTTGCTTTGAGCAGCATAAAATCCACACCCCATTGGCAGAAAGCTTGAAGCATCAAACACTAAAGAGAGAATTAAATGGATTCATGAACTCTTTACCAACATAGTTAGCCTCATCTGTTCCATTTGGAGACCAAGCAGCCCAAATCAGAGAACCGGGAGCTAGAATGTCTGGTTTGAGAAGATCTGCATCTTGGAAACTGAAATCTCTTATGTTGGGCCCTCGAGCAGAAAACAACGCCACCTGAGGGGCTGATTTATAGAGTATAGGCATCAAGCCATCCCCAATGCTACCAGTAGCTTTGAAGCTTCTCACTCGTCCGGTCCAATCTCTTGATGTAGAGATGTTGTAATAGTCTACAAGATCCTAGAAACATTCGACAATAAGTACAATCATTTAGCATGATATAGATGTGAGACTGCAATCAGAAAAGGTTATGAACAATTTTCAGCTTATACATCAGTCCCTTCGTGGACAGAAATAAACTTCAGGAAAAGCCAAACCACTGAAGGAGAGGAGTAACCGTAATTACCATTGACTTGCTGACATCTGTGATGAGTATTCCAGGTGTGCCAACAGGAACAGGATCAAATTTTGTCCCTGGAGAAACATTCTCCACAGCTAAGACAAAGCCAATGGCACCAAGGCTCTTGGCTGTTTCTGAGACTTTCTTGATTGATGCAGTACCAACAACAAAATTAAAAGAGTAGCCACAGAGAAGAATGTTCCCCTGAACCAAGTTCTTGTTTAAAACCTCAGGTCTCTGGCAGTCTGAGGGGCTGTACTTCATTACTGAAGAATCCAGCAGGACATCATTTGCAGCAACCAAGGTGTATGATTGATTAGGATGTGTAGCAGCTGCACAAGGACATGTCCTTCAGCTTTAGGAAGGAAATGACGCGATTTTAAGCATGTTCTTAAGCGAAAAGCCACATATTCATTCACACATTCCGTTCACAAGGCATTGGAACCATGAAAATTTATGTAATTCTTTCAAATTACAAATTTTCAGAAGTTCTGTTCTCTGTATAAACATGAGTAGGTTACCGATTTGCATCATTTCAGAGAGATTTTGGAAATGGGGTTCTTGGAAGATTTAAGGGGACGTTTGTTTACCGAAATTTTGGGAATATTCCCAAAATTTTGGGAATCTTTTGAATGTTGAAGTTTATTGGAGTTTGTGAAAAGTGTGAAGTGTATGTGTAAAAGTGTGAAGTTTATTGGGGTTTGTGAAATGTGTTTGGTGTGGTGAAAATTTAGACCCCAAAAAATTGAGGAAACAAACGCCCCCTTAAGAAGATGACATGAAAAGGTTAGTTTTGATGTCCAATCAGCATCACATGAGTGTCACATCACATAACTGTGGCTGCGTGAAGTCACTTCACAAAACAGAATCATTAAGAGTGGTTCTTCAGAAACATTTGGATCAAATGTCTAAAGCAGTCCAGACTTTGCACATTGTCCTCACTCTATGGTAAACTTAAATGGTGGGACACCTTGGAACTTGAATTGATGAGATGTATTTTTCTATGTCCACATATCTGCGTATATGACTATTACACACGACAACTGAGGACGTTGATGCAGTTAAGATAAAAAGGATAACAAAGAATTTAATTAGTGTTTCTACTGAAATGTTGTCAGATGAAAAGAAGAACATCGGGAAGGTTGATAAAACTTACGAGACAACCCAAGTCCAGCTAAGATTTTTCCATTTCCGAGAGTCAGGTGATTTTTATATCGGCGATCATCTATTGCAGCTGCCACAGATGCTATCCATGGGCTGTAAGAAACCAAAGTTTTAGGAAAAGGACCTCCATTTCCAGCAGCCTGGGCAACAAATACACCTGCTTTCACGGCTGAAAGAAGTGTAGCATCAAAAGGATTCAAATATGTAATCTTGGTGTTTGCTGGAGGACTGTTTGGCCCCACTGACAGGCTGAGTATATCCACCCCATCATAAACAGCCTGTTCACAAAAGTTCTTTCAAATTAAAATTACTCTACTGATATAAAAATTCACCAATTGTAATCACCCTATAGGCAAAGAATAATCTTCTCATTGAAAATCTATCACAGAGAATGCAGCCCTTCGCAATTGCTGGAGGACTGTTTTTCCCCTTTTTCACAATGGATGACTAAATTGAGACAGGTGTTTCGAGGAGGCAGCAACCCATTAAAATCTTTCTGTCAAGAGCATCCAATACAGCATGCATAGGGATGCCTATCAACGTAAGAACTACACAGAACAAAGGGAAAGAAAAACACTAGCAGTACATTATATCGGGCACTGAATTATGTCAAACCTGATCAATTGCAGCAACTACATCCGCAACAAACCCACCAAAAAGCCTGTAGAGTGCCTTGTATACAGCAATCCTAGACACATTGTTTTAAGTTAAAATAGAAGAGTGATTCAATTTGAATATGCTATTACCGGTGAAGGTTATTGTTCCTCACCTGGCACGGGGAGCCATTCCACTTGCCTTCCCAAATTCATAGCCATGCATTCTAACAGGAATCCCATTATTTCCAGCTGCAATAGCCGCTGTGTGACTGATAGCCAATGATGCATAGAAAGGGGGAAATTGCATCAGTTGTGTTAAATATCAAGGATTTGTAATTAAAAAACTAGAACAAAAGACAAAAAGAAAAAAAAAGGAATTATAGATCTCTGTAACCAGAAGTGGCAATGTTGTATCAAAAGCGGATACTTCAAGTGTATGGAACAGTTCACCTACTAAATTGACAAGAAGATGATTCTTATATCCAAATCGAGGTTACCAATATTTACAGATAAAGAATGGAGACTGCTTCACAGATAATGGGGGATGCCATTCTTACTTAGTTTTACAATCTATAATATACTGTGTACTGCAGCCCCATTACCTCGTACAAAACAGAACAATCTATGCTCCATTAATTTATGAACCATTTTATGTATACTAGTTGAATCTTCCAACGGTCTTTCCAAAATACTCATAGAACATCGATATGTTACTGCCCAGCATAGAAGTTATAGACTTTAATGCAGCTATTACTCTTGCCCACCTGTTAATGGCATAGTGATATAAAAACGAATACATGGCAGACCTGGATTGTCCATTAAAACTATAGGAGTATGTGGACTACCTTCCATGTCCATCACCATCCATAGGAGAAGCAAAATCAATAGAAGGGTTAAACACCCCAGCAGCTATTGCAGCTTCGGCAAAATGTTGGGCTCCAATAATCTTGCCATTACAGAAGTTCCTCTTAGTGTCGGGATCATGTTCACATTTTCCTCTGTACTTTGGAAAAGGTCCATATGGATCAGTATTATGGGTCGCAAAGCTTGGATGATATGGATAGATCCCCGAGTCAACAAATCCAATTACAATGTCCTCTCCAGCCCTATCAAAGCCACCTCCTGTTGGCCATACTCCAGTTGGAAGCCCCAAAAACTGTGGGGTATGTGTTGTAAGTCTCCTCACCTTCCAATCTCTCGCCACAGATTTCACACTAAGGGAACGTCTTAAGATTTCTGCCTATTAATAAGAAGCAGTAGTGTGAGAGAACTGAAAGAGCCATGACCATGATATACTAAGACTTGCACAGGTTTTCACCTGTTCAGGAGAAATGTGAACTGCAAATCCATTGAAAAGATGTCGATAGCTATAAAGCTTCTTGTATGTCCCACGCTCAAACAGCATCCCAAGAAGCATATCATGTTTGTTTTCAAGGTGACGAGCATAGGATTTGACCTTTTCACTGAAAGAATACCCACATGATAATGAGAAGAAATGGTAAGCAAAACTCCCAGATATCACGATATATATCTAGATTCACAGAAAGTGAGAGTTAGGCTTGGCTGTCTACTTAACTATATAAAATGAAACAATAACTTGCTATACAAGCATCATCATTTTCCTTGGTCAATAAAGTTCATATCCTCCCCCAAATGCACTATGAGAACCATTTAATTATCTTTTGATAAGCATCATATGTAATGTAAGACAGAAAATTAAAAGACAATCTTCTTCCCAACACATTAATACGTATAATTGTGAGGAAGACAGTAGACAACATATAGAAACATGCATGCAAGCTTCCCAAATTCAGGATACGTGACAATTATAACTGAGAAATATGACTACAACTTGCATAGGATAAGCAACAAATTCTAAGATTTCCTTTCCCATCTGAGAGGCAGACTTAGTTCACAATAGATGATGGTTCAAAGCAGTATTGCCAGAGGAACAATTATAAAATATACACCAACATCCTATAACATGAAATACAGAAACTAAAAATACTTTGTTCATGAGCCCTTCATTTGTCTTCTAACACTCATAACAGGTGCTTCAGATCAAAAGGATGAAAAAATCAGCTCTTTCAGTTGATCCCAAAGGTGTTGTTTCACCAGATCATTGTTGTGATTTTACAATCAAATTTGGCTTCCTAGGCTCAGTGATGTTTGTATATATTTTATACCAGCTATTTAAGATCATTGTCTTGATTTTGCAGAAATGAGCTAGAAGTGTCAAAAACTAAAGGTGTACCTTGGCTGATGTTAAAAGGATGGTAATGGTTGGAGTCAGACCCAGGGAGGATTTATTAATCTGACAATATTAAATAATTTTAAGGTGGTATTTATACCCAAACTGAGAGAGAGCGAGAGAGAGAGAGAGAGTATTATGAACAACGTCAAAATTCATTTAAATCTTTCAATTGGTCAACTGAATGCTGAGCCAAACCAAGCTGGCAAGAATGGAGACCCAATAATGAACAAATTATTCAATAAAAATCTACTGTCTGATAAAAATAATTGCACAAGTCAATACTCCACTATGAACAGGTACTCACAGAGAATGGTGGCTTCAAAATTGGGTCAAGGTATGTCCAGCTAGCAAGCATACTATGACACTAGGATAGGAGTCTAGTCCAAGATTTGGAAATCCATACGTATTTCATTACTAACAAAATTCTGAGGAGAATAATTTGAAGATACCTGGTGGTGTCAATCTTCTCATCGGATTCCACTGCTGTTGCTTCGAAACCATCAACCCCGCCAGTATAACTTATGATAGGCTCTCCTTCAACTGTCACTATGTAAATCTCTGCCTTCCCAATAGTAAGAACAGCGAATAGCACTAGAAGAGCGCCACCAAGCTCCAATGCCCCCATCTTCAATGATTCTGATGCCCACCAGTTCTGTTTGTCACGGTGCAGATAATTAACGTTATCAAGATGCTGATAGAAATTTCTAATATTGAGATCACGTTAGGTAAGATAGAAAGAGAAACACCCGCAAAAAAAATTGGTAATCGATTGAACAGATTTAGTGAATGAATAATCTCCTCTGAAGTATAGAGGAAAAGTTTTAAACTTTCATACCATTGAGAGAAAAACTCTACCTAGCTGGAGTATAAAACAATAGGGAAGAGCGTAGGCGAATTTTTCAATTTTTTTTATCATGAAAACATCAATAAAACAAGACATTTTTTTCCCCCATTTCATTAGCAACCAGCATTAGGCAACAGAAATTCCAACGTTCCAAGATTAAAAGCTCTACGCCCAGAGAGGAGGCAAAATTTAAAAGAAAATATCTGTCAGAAAGTCAAAGCAAAAAACAAAAAAACAAAGAGACAACAACAACAACAACCCGCTCCAAAGAAAATTCGATAGGTCGAGTAGTTAAAAAAGCACAGAGACAGCATTTATGCCAATTACAGAACAACAAAAGGGTGGCTTAGAGTGAATAACAAGTAAGAGAGCCGCTTTGTGCCAACAGAATAGCTTCAACCAAAGTGAAGCCTTATCCCCAGTAACAACGGGATGAACAGTACTAATAATGCTACAAACAATTCACGATATACAAAAATAAACAGCGAAAACAGAAGTGAAGCACTAGAGTTGATGCAATTTCTGACATTGAATCAATGAAAAAAATGTTGGTTCAATATTTGCATCGACACCCACTTGCAGAAATCTAAGCACGTTTCATTAAAACATTCCCCGATCCGATCCAGCTCTCTCTCATCGAAAATAAAGAAGAAGAAGAAGAGCCGGTGACTTCAAGTTTTATTGGCGATCCAAGCAAAGAATATTATTATGCTTAAGCCACCGAAAAAAGATAGTCGGCGACTAAAGAAGATCCCCATCAAAGAGAAAACAATTTAAAGTGCAAAGAAAAGCTAACATTTTCAACTAACGGGGGGAACCGCGAAACCAGCTGGTCCAAGAAGTTTGATTTGGCTTTAGCAAGAGATTCACACACACGCCACTGCCTGATACATAGAAATGGACGGCTGTGATAGGATCAGAGTGCCTTGATCACATTGCATTGCTCGAAGATCTAGAGGCCCGCATTTTGGAGACGAAGCTGCGGGTCAGCGCATAGTAGTAAGAGTAAGAGTGAGAGTGAGAGTGTTTGAGCGAAGAGATAGAGAGAGAGAGGGCGTTAGGGTTCTTTGCTCTACAGACAGGAAGCCGAAGATGATGGAGGGAGTCATATAGAACATTTATTGGTTCATTAAATCGAGGTTAATTCGGAATTTTTCATTTTTTGAAAAATAAAAAACTCTACGTTCGTAAGTATTTGCGTAGATTTGAGGTTTTGAAATCAATATTCTAGTGCACTAATTGCTTTTCTTTTTTTTCTTTTTATTTCTTTTGTATAAATGTATTTATGCAAGGGGAAAAGCAGTTTTTGCAGGAGGGGGAACATTGGCGCGTAAGATGTCGGACAGTTGTAGTGAAATGACGATATTAACCTTGACCGGTTTGTAATTGTAACTACGGTGGCAGAGAGCCCGTGAGCCTGAGAAAGAGTTTTTGGCCCATGCGCGCGTATCCGAAACGAGATAATCCTGTCTTGACTTTTTAAATGAACACTCTTCTTCTTATAAAAAAAAAAAAAAAAAGAACTCTTCTGTTCTTGGATGGAATGAAATCCAATCTCTATATCTTATAGATTTTATGTTTTCTTGAATTAGCTTGATATTATTTTTTTTCTCATAGGGTGTCCAGATCAGCTTACATAAATCTTAGCTAATCTCAACATACAAATCTTAGGCTAAAAATCTTGAGAATAATTCTAAAAAATTAGTAGTACTTATAAAGTTATGAACTTAAAACTTTAAAAGAAACATTATTAGAACATAAAACTTTAATCACTTAAACCAACCCGTTGAAATTTGAATTAGCTTTTGATTGATGTTACCTCCTAATTACATGTATCTTATTTTAGATCAAAGTCCCCACATAGAGTTATATCAATGAAACGGAAACACCAGAAGTAAGAAAAAGTTCATATATCTCCAATTGCATCGACTGACGTATGTGTTCCGATACTTGCGGATCTTCTACATAAGCCAAATGTTTTCCCGAGCTGCGTTTTGATATAATAACGGCTACATTTCAAATACGACTGGACGACATTAATATAAATTAGCAACTGTCGTACTGCTTCTAGGCAACTCCTCCTCTTTTTTATATTGAAGCGGAATCAATTAAAACCCCAGACGTTATGATAGCTTCATCAGATTTCGGGGATTTTAAAAAAATAAATCGGTAATATTTTATTGAAATAAACTAATATTTGAACTATCTTTCCGCTTCCCAGAAGGCCCATATTTTTCTTGCTAATTAATAAACCCGTAGAGCTGGATCATAATTGCCGTTGAATCGGAGTGCTTTGGTCAAACGAAAGAAAAAAGAAAAAATCCAACGTAACCCGAATTCGACGTTTCCAATCACCTTAGTTACAAAAAGACCAACGAAATACGATCACGTGACTCTAATGTCTAAAGATTCATGCCTTGGCCTTAGCTCCTCGTGATGCGAAGATAAGTACGACTTTACCCTCTTGAAAATACACCAAATCATAACACAGAAATAAAGTCCAGGGAAAAGGACAGTCCCCAAAAGTCATTTTCAATCAATCATTACTATCATACCGCTTAATTTGTATGTTTTATTTTATTTGGATTTTATAAAAATTGTATTTAAAGACAAAATAAATATATATTCAAATATTGTCGCCCACGGTTTTCTGCATGATTCCAGATGAGTTTTCTGCATGATTTACTCTCTAGGCAGATGCTCATGTGAGTGTTGGCCCACCAAAGTTGTCGTCTCACTTGTACAGCACATGTGACTGGAGCGAGACCATTCCAGAGTCTGAAAATGAACGAGAAGATTCCGAGAGAATTATTTAAAAAATACATGCTATTAGTATTTTATTGCGGACACGTCCCTATAGTTCCTAATAAATCCAATGCACGTGTTCATGGGTCCAATAACCTTATCAATTCCTAATCCTCAACGATTTAGATTCGTCCGGGTCACCATCCTCATTTAGTAAGTTTGCAGTTTTCTCTTATAGCCGTCGTCATTGGCAGTTAAATAGTTTAAAAAGTATTTGATCATTACTTAGTAATATTATAAAAAATATATCAACTGCGATTGTTCAATAATTGAAAGGGAGGGATAAGTATTATACATAATTTATTATCCGAATCGAAACAAAAAGAAAGACAGTGATACAATATTCAAATTCACATTGATTTAATTAATTTTATATGAAGTTATTAGAATTACTTAGAGAAGAGGAATGTATAACATATACTAATTTAATTAGTTTTATGTGAAATTGTTAGAGTCAAGGAGCGAAGAAAAATGTATAATATATAATGTTGAAGCTAAACATAACACCCCGTGATATTTTAATATACATAGAAATAAAAATAATAATTGTTAGATATCTCGCAAGAAAAAAAGATTTATAAATAGATGATAAATCTACATCTTATACAATCAATAAGTTACTTAAATTTCAATTAAATATTATACCTATTAAAGTCTATTATTAAGCGTCGTACGTTCATGATATTATCTCATTGATTTTTATCTCGTAAGTTTTTTTTTTTTTTGGTAGAAAGATTTTACCTAGCTTTAGAAGTAACCAGATATATTATTTTTTTCTATGCGCTCCAGAATTAACCAATTGATGCTAGTTGTCTAGTACAGGGAAAAAAAAAAGAAAAAAAGGTTGTATCATGGCAGGTTAGAATTCAAAGTCATATATAATTACTTATAAGTTGGTCGCAATGCTAAAAAGTAAGGCAAGATAAGTGTTGGTAACGCGTTCTGGCCTTTCCCTCCCTCGGATGTGCCTGTTACGGGCAGCTCCTACGCGGAGAGATAGACAGGTGAAAGAAAAGGGGGACAAAGGTGGTTGCCAACGTGACAAAAAGTTCATAGACTTTTTCTGGGATTCATAAAAAAACCAAATCATCCTCAATAATCTCGCTTTTTGTTCTTTCTATCCCTTTTTCTGGATATGTAAGATCATAGACATGATCGTGTCTTGAAATTGCTGCATTTTTTTCCTCGTTACTTTCTGCTTGAGTGAACCCCTGGCTGCTGATTCATGCACTCGCAACTCCTATGGATAATGGATCCCGCTTGTCCTATTTCTTTTGCCGACGAAAATGTCCACTGGCTAACGTAGGCCAACTAGAGATTATCGAACCAGGGATTCATCCATGGTCCCCCAACCTTACCCATATCCCAGTGGGTAGCATTATATTCTCCACATGAGAAGATGATCCCACTTTTCACTTGAAAAAAGTTCCCCATGTTCTTCCTAACAAAAAGTAAGTTCATAGTTACATAGCAATGTCTCAAAATCAAAACCTAATAACTACTAGTTAAAAAAAAAAAAAAAGTCGACAAGCATGAGCTAACCGACTTTCAAAGGGAGGAGCAGCTAGGCGTTTCAGATGGAAGATTTTGTTGACCCGAATGGACCATCTAGAACGGCCCTGCCGGCTAACTAGTTCTCCTTCCAGACTCCCAGGTCGCATTGTCACTGCCACGAGCCAGAACGGATGATATCATGGGACGCTCTTAATTCAGCTCCGACGCTTCGCACGTATATAACTATGATATATATTTATCATTTTTTTCTCTCTCTTTTTCAGCAGCTTTGCTTTTTCTTCGTAAGACTATTGGTAATTCTTAATTATTCAAGTTCAATTTGCTGAATGAAAAAGGGCGCCTGAGACGAGTTCCTTGACGTCAATGGGCTCACTATTGCACCACTGTCGAAGATGGCGTTCCGACATGGTCTTTCGCTTCATGACTGCTGCCTTTAAAACAGGCTTGCAATCCCACATCGTCATTGCTCCTTAACATGTATGCCAAGTGCGGTAACATTTTTTGCCCGTCGCATGTTTGACGAGATGTCTGCAAGAAACCTTGTTTCGTGGTCTGCTATAATTTCTGGCTGTGACCAGGTCGGAGAGCATTCCACGGCACTTGACCTATTTTCTAAAATGCGGCTTGTGCCCAACGAATATGTTTTCGCCAGCGCTATCAGTGCATGTGCCAGCCTCATGGCACTCTTACAGGGGCAACAGATTCATGCTCAGTCACTGATCGTATAACTCGATCTCTATGTATATGAACTGCATGTCGCGTTATCAGTCCTCATTATAATGCATTTTTTTGCCTCGTTACTGCTTGAGTGAACCCCTGGCTGCTGATTCATGCACTCGCTGCGCAACTCCTATGCGATAATGGATCCCGCTTGTTCCGTATTTCTTTTGCCGACGAAACTGTCCACTGGCTAACGTAGGCCAACTAGAGATTATCGAACCAGGGATTCCCATGGTCCCCCAACCCCCATATCCCAGTGGGTAGCATCCTCCACATGAGAAGATGATCCCACTTTTCACTTGAAAAAAGTTCCCCATGTTCTTCCTAACAAAAAGTAAGTTCATAGTTACATAGCAATGTCTCAAAATCAAAACCTAATAACTACTACCAATTCTTTAAAAAGAACCCCCTAGCATTAAAAAAAAAAAAAAAATTCCTTAGAATTCAAAGTCACCAGCCAGCTTCTGGCATACGGGCAGCTCCTACGCGGAGCAGGTTAACGTGATTCATAGACTTTTTCTGGGATTCATAAAAAAACCAGCTTTTTGTTCTTTCTATCCCTTTTTCTGGATATGTAAGATCATAGACCATGATCGTGTGAAATTGCTGCATTTTTTTCCTCGTTACTTTCTTGAGTGAACCCCTGGCTGCTGATTCATGCACTCGCAACTCCTATGGATAATGGATCCCGCTTGTCCTATTTCTTTTGCCGACGAAAATGTCCACTGGCTAACGTAGGCCAACTAGAGATTATCGAACCAGGGATTCATCCATGGTCCCCCAACCTTACCCATATCCCAGTGGGTAGCATTATATTCTCCACATGAGAAGATGATCCCACTTTTCACTTGAAAAAAGTTCCCCATGTTCTTCCTAACAAAAAGTAAGTTCATAGTTACATAGCAATGTCTCAAAATCAGAGACAGCATGAGCTCCATATGCACCGACTTTCAAAAGGGAGGAGCAGCTAGGATATCGTTTCAGATGGAAGATTTTGTTGGACCCGAATGGACCATCTAGAACCAAAAAAAAAACGGCCATAAAATAGCCAGAGCCCAGAGAAGACGCTATCGGCTAACTAGGCCCAGCCCAGATTCTCGATAGCTGGTTCCACCGTTCCAGACTCCCAGGTCGCAACAACCCACCACAAAGCCCCCGACTTGGTCCACTGTACCTGCCACGAGCCCAGAACGGATGCACAAATGATATCATGGGACTTTAAACTGCTCTTAAGGATTCGCTTGTACAGCTTCGGAGGACTCGAAAGAAATTAAAGAATTCAATCATGGCATTACTTCGCACGTATATAACTATGATATATATTTATCATTTTTTTTCTCTCTCTTTTTTCAGCAGCTTTGCTTTTTCTTCGTAAGACTATTGGAGGGTAATTCTTAATTATTCAAGTTCAATTTGCTGAATGAAAAAGGGCGCCTGAGACGAGTTCCTTGACGTCAATGATATCCCAATCCATTGGCTCACTATTGCACCACTGCTCGAAGATCAAGGCGTTCCGACATGGTCTTTCGCTTCATGCTGCTGCCTTTAAAACAGGCTTGCAATCCCACATCGTCATTGCCAACCACATCCTTAACATGTATGCCAAGTGCGGTAACATCGCTTTTGCCCGTCGCATGTTTGACGAGATGTCTGCAAGAAACCTTGTTTCGTGGTCTGCTATAATTTCTGGCTGTGACCAGGTCGGAGAGCATTCCACGGCACTTGACCTATTTTCTAAAATGCGGCTTGTGCCCAACGAATATGTTTTCGCCAGCGCTATCAGTGCATGTGCCAGCCTCATGGCACTCTTACAGGGGCAACAGATTCATGCTCAGTCACTGAAGTTTGGTTACGTATCCGTCTCTTTTGTTTCCAACTCGCTTATCTCTATGTATATGAACTGCGGTCAATGTAATGACGCGTTATCAGTCTATACTAGTATATCAGAACCAAATTCCGTGTCGTATAATGCTCTGATTGCCGGGCTTGCCGAAAATCGGCTGCTTGAAAAAGGGTTTGAAGTTTTTAAACTCATGCACCGACAAGGTTATGTGGTGGATCGTTTTACTGTCGTGGGTGCCTTGGAGATTTGCACTGATTTGGGTGAATTGGCAGTGGGAACAGCATTGCATGCCCAAACAATCAAGCTCGAGCTTGACTCTACGCCTTTTGTTGGCAATGTTATAATGTCAATGTATGCGAGATTCAATTGCATAAATGAAGTGGAAAAGGTCTTCGGAATTGTTGGAGAGCAAGATGTCATTTCATGGAACACCTTCATTAATGCGTATTCTCATTGTGAAGACCATGCAAAGGGCTTAAGTGTTTTCAAAGAGATGGCAAGTGATCGTGGTGTGAGGCCTGATGACTTCACCTTTACCACTGTCCTTGCTGCCTGTGCAGGCATTGCTTCAATTCGCCATGGCAAGCAGATACATGCTCATCGAATCAGAACAAGGTTGTATCAAGATGTGGGAGTTGGTAATGCTCTAGTGAACATGTATGCTAAATGTGGTTCCATTGAATATGCTTTTTGTGTATTTAACAAAATGCTCCATCGCAATATTCTTTCATGGAATACCATGATTGCTGGATTTGCAAATCATGGGCTTGGAGGACGAGCCCTAGATCTTTTTGAGCAGATGAAGGCCATGGGATTAAAGCCAGATTCTTCTACGTTTGTTGGACTTTTAATGGCTTGCAATCATGCAGGGCTTGTGAATGAGGGTGAATTTATTTTTAGTTCAATGGAAGAAACTTATGAGATTAGTCCTGATATACAGCATTTTTCATGTCTTATTGATATGTTGGGACGGGCTGGGAGATTAACTGAGGCCGAAATGTACATCAAGAAATTTCCTTTTGGGCATGATCCAGTTGTTCTAGGGAGCTTGCTTTCAGCATGCCGCCTGCATGGGCATGTAGTAATTGGGGAGCGGATGGCTCGACAACTTCTAAAGATTCACCCCTTGAGTAGTTCACCATATATTCTATTGGCCAACTTGTATGCTTCAGATGAGATGTGGGGTGATGTTGCAGAGGCAAGGACAATGTTGAAGGGTAGTGGGCTGAGGAAGACACCTGGCCATAGTCTGATTGAAGTGAAGGGAATTTTTGAAAAATTCACGTTAGGGGATTTTTCGCATTCAAGGCTTGATGCAATAAAGAACATTCTGAGGACTTTAAATTGGGCAATGCGAGAAGTTTCTTTGGTCATTTGACACACTTCTTTCTCAAAAAGGTATAATTCTTCCTCTTCGCATTTATGGAACCTCAACCTCAACGGGCTCAACCTTGACATGAAAATGCGATGAGTCTAGAAAAGAATTGTGGCAGTTGCATAACTGCTGGGAGTTTATCAGATAAAATAAGAGTCTAGTGTAAGAAGTTTGCAAATTTTTTCGCATGTGCTGAGTCTTCATGAGCTTATCTATTTTCCTAACTACGATGTATTGCGTAATTATCTTTACACCTGCATACCTCTGGTTTGCTGCTTGCTTTAGTGTCACAGAGAAAAGGCTGTTCAAGATTTAATACAGCGTTTCGAAGGTTGAGGGTAGAAGGATAGGGGCTTTGTTCTTGCTTTTTTTTAGGTGGTTGTCCAATGTTTATGTCATTTTTTATGTTATACTCAGGGGCCTTTTCGTACTGCAATAGTAGAGTTTCGGGCAATCCAGCGCAACTGTACGGGTTCAATTCTTGAGGGCAGTCACTTCATGATAAAATACTTATGGTAAGACTGGGCCCACTTCACTTCTACTGGGACTCCACATAGGTGGGACCAGAATTTAGAATGACCCTTCTGTCAACGTCATGTTTTTTCTTTTGTATTTCAACATCATGTTTACTTTTAATAAGTCAGTTATATTTCTTGTGACTTCATAGTTCATAATTGTAGGTTAAAACACCCGGTAAAACTCGTCTTTATTTGTCAAAATTTACAAGTCATTTACCTTTAATGCATTTCTTTGAGCTAAAAATATGCATTTGATTACCTCTACATTTTGTGCAAGTAAAAATGGCTAGTTTAGAAATATGAAAGTAATTTTAAGGTCTCAAGATTCAGTTCAAAAGAATCAATAACAGAGCTATAATGCTTGAAATCTACCTGAAGAGAAGCATATGTTATGGGGGCAATCCATTTTTATGAGAGTTTAAGGAGAGAAGCATATGCTTTCTGGACCATCAAAATTTTATGAGAATCGAAGGTATAAGACCATGACTTGTGGTAAACTTTTTCTGTTGGAAAACAAAAGAAAATTTCACCTTATTTTTCTTAATTTCATTCTTGCTTTGACATTATGCACACCCAAATGCTATGAATTCCCTCGAGCTTTGGTATACATGGAGTAAGACCGCTCGTGTTCTCAAACCAAAAGTTTAGTCATATCTGAGCCTAAGGCATTCGAAGCCTTTATAATGTCACCTGCTTGCAAATTTGTTGGAATATGAGACCTTTGCTCAAAAATTTGATTTCTGACAGTGAAAGGAACCAATCTTTTGATCATATGAAAAGCTGAGCTTCAGATGCGATTTGCTTTATTTCCATGGACTTGCAGTTGTTTCATGTTTGTGAGCAAAATGTTTGACTTGGATATATTCCCCTTGTGAATGCTGAAGTAGATGGATCTGAGGATCAGCTTACTGCTTCATTTGAATGTATTGACCACAAGACCTGGAAAGACAAGAATTCTTTGTTCTTTGGCATGCCGAAGATCTGTAAGTGATTTTCTTTCTTCATTTGTCTAGGATTGGGGAGAAGTAATCTTATGTATTTTAGTTTGGTTTTCGGTGTGAATCACGCCTTTTTCCTCAAGGTGTTACTGTTTGTTTCTGATCCAGCAGCTTAACTCTGTTCATTCATTTAATTGTCTCACTTGTTTTGGCTTCTCTTCTTTGGAGAAAAGTTGTTTTAAGAATTCTAGGTACTTGAAGAACAAAATAGTGGTGCATATGGTCTAACTGGGGACCTCTGATAGGTATTCACTTCATTCTTCACAGAAACATATCAAATATTACTACCAACCTGGCCTATCGAATTTTATGTTTTACTGTAAACTTTAGTTGATCAAAATTCTCGCGTGAGTGTAATATTCAATGCACCTTGGATCAGATGAAGCATCAGCTAGTCAATGCATGATTGAGTTCTATTAAACTTCAGTGCATGATTGAGAGGATCATTGCTCCTTTTATTTGGTTGTGTTCTATTTAACTATGGATTCTTGCTTCTTTTATTTGTTTGTGTACAGCTTTCCACCAGTTTCGTGGTTATTATTCTCAAACATTGCTTGTTTTGTCGGCATCCATCATAGGGGTAAACCATAATTCCTCTTCTATGCTTTCATAAAGAAGCTCCATCACTGAAATTATTTAATTGGTCATCCCCAATCCTGTCTTCTTTAAACCTCAAGTATGGCATGATAGATCAAAAATAGATTGGAGGGCAAGTAGAATTTTTCTTGATCTTCTTCAGTTGTTTGTTTCTAACAGAAACCGTTCTCCTCCTAATTATGATTTGCCAATAGGCTTACTGCATCTATCTATGAATAGTAGTTTGGAGTCCCAGAGGAAGATGTATTTGAGCATCTTGAATCATCACGAGCACTGACAGCCATGATGAGGCTAACTTCCATTTTTATCGTCAGATAGTGAAAGTGTTTCATGTAGCCTTTGGGGGCTGAAAGCTGCAATGTCTTCTTCTTCCTCTTTTTTTGTTACGTGATCAAACAAACTTTCTTCGAATTGCCCTTGCTGTATGATTGTCACTTCGCAATCTGTATGCAGGGGGAAATTGACTGTTTCATTAACTTTTGCAGGAAGGGAGATATTTCATACCAAATCGGGGGAACTCTTTAAAACATGAACAATGATGTCCGGGTAGTCGGTCTTTCCTCTTTGAACTGCAGCTTGAATTCCCTCTTATTATGACATGGAAACCTGGGATAATGGAGTACCTCCCATTATGACATGGAAACCTGGGACCTATTGTCAGCACCAGTGATCACTATGGGTCCTCGTCCAAGTAAAATGACTTTCAAGCACCATCCCACGCGGAATACTAGAGCCCTTAAACTTGCTCAGCTGCTGTCCCCCACTTCGAATCCCACTTCGAATCCCACTATATGGAGCTCTCATCTTCTAAAGCTGATATCGATTGATGAATGTACGAGATTCCAAATCTCCGTTATTTGGATCACTAAATGGAGCAGTCTGAACTGAAATAATAAAAAGGCAACTTATTGAAGCGGTTGCTATTGTTGAGGTTTCTATTTAGATTGTCAGTGATGTAAGGATAATGTTCTTGCCTAGGACATCATATTACAAAGAAAGGCAAGTTCGTATTTACGCACGGACAAGCTATGGACATCGGTTAATGTCTACTAGTGGTAGAATATATATACACTGAAAATATAAGTTTATGCGATTGGGAAAGTGGAAAATTTGTCCCCTGGCAAAAACTAATCTAATCTTCAGTACATAAATCAGCTTCTCTTGGCGTCAAAGCTGCCAGAACAGAACACCCACCTATTTTGTATAGTCTCTGTTCTGTAGGTGAATGTGATGACATATTAGGGGAGGTGGTCGGCTACAGTGTGTCTTGGAGGACCCAATTGAAATAGGAGGCCCATATATACATAAACAGACACCGACACACAGTGAGAGTGAAACAAAAACCACGTTTCTCTTTTGAGTGGCCAGGGAATGAGAAGCCAGAGCGCCCTACCATCGTGTTCGGTAGAAGTAAAAACAAATGCCAAACACGAGTTTCCTACTATTTATTGAGGGCGGTTCATAATGTGTCCTTAACCGAAGATATATTATATATGGTCTTGAATCAACTGACGGCATAAGTAATTCTTAATTTTTCCAACAACCCGAAAACCCAAATAAAAAATATGAAATAGAAAATCGATTTCGAAGAACTGAAAATGACACCTTGTGGAAAAGTCTATTGATTGCTTGGTCTCTTAAGCAAGCAGATGCTGTTGTCATACACATTAGAAAACTGCTTTCTTAAAGCTTCACGTTTTTTCTCTAATCTGACAGAAATTATATCATACGGGGAGGAACACCAAACGTCCAAGAAAGCTCGCGAAAATTTAGGAGAACAAATTCCTTAATCCTCGAATCTCCATTTTCAGAGCCACTTCTTTTTCTTTTTTTTTTTCGGTGTCCACATCCCAGAAAACATCCACTTTGGTTGAATATCTAACGAGGAGCAGTTTATAGTTGTAGCTATTTTTAGCCCCAGAAGTCATTTGTTTGGCCTTTCGACAAGTTTTGCACTGCTCTTAGAGGCTTGTTATGGATGAAAAGGGGCATCTGCTCTTTCTTCTTCTTGTGGAAAATGATAATCAGAGCATCCGATTTAACATGGTTGTCCATTGGGTAGATCCACGGACCACCCAGCTGCCAGAAGCATTATTATAATGGACGAGGATATCTCTCCTACATCAAACAAAGTTTGTTTTCGGTGCCCACTAAAATTTCAGAGAACATCTGCAAATCTAACTCATGCATATAGTATTCATCTTATCCCCTTTCTCATGACATGAGCAGACAGCTAAATCATTTAACTCGGGATGCTGTTTTTCTTTACCAATCTTTTTCCAAGTCGCTTTTGAACATAAAAAGAATACATATTCTTTCCCGCAAACAATGTCGATTTAGCCCAGGGTTTTCATGATATATATGAGTGCTGAAATAGGCCAAATCGATGTCAGAGAAATAGGAAAGACTAGAATAGTAGCTAACCAGCTGTCTTCAACCTTTGGGTTACGATATTGGTGGGCGTGCGGCCACCAACTCATATGATAAGATCAGATGGAATCTACAGTACTTGTGGTTGCTGCAACTGGTTAGAGGCAACTTTTTTTTTTTTCTATTTGGGTGTTAATGGACCAATGACCTCTTCTGCTATTGCTTTTGCCACCGACTGTTTTGGTAGGAATTTACCCCCAGTCAAAGGAAGAACATGAGACCACTTTGCAGACAAAATCATGAGCCGTTTATAAAAGTTTTGCCTTATATACTCTTGCTGCAAATTTCACTGCAGCTCAGTGTTATTAAATGGTGGACCTGGATATTCATCGGGCATCAAAATTACTTATATCAGAAGGATGTTTCTTCAATTCATGATGCATTTTAGATTTTAGAAAGATGTTTCTTCAATCTTAGGTTAGGGGTATGTTCATGTCCTTATTTATCGCTACAGAAACAACATATCAAGTCTCTGTTACTTCCAAACCTGTTCATATTGTCTTAATCATTTGGAGGCACTAGCCACCCAAACCAAAATCATAAAAAATCCCATCAAACCAACCGGGGTGGCTTGCCCATTCCTCCTTCTCTATTTAGTGGACCACCCACTTTTCTACGATGAGAGTTCATAATGTTCAATAGTTTATAAAAGCACTTTCTAAGCCAAGATGTGATGTATAAGGTTGAACTAAATCCTATTAAATCTTGGCTTTATTGACTAAGAAAGGTTTATTCCTTGGTATCAATGGTTGCTTCCTTTTTTTTTTTTTCCCCCAGCCAATCGCGACATCATGCGTATCTTCAACTTCAGGAGTAGAAACCTCAAATCTCAGGTCCCAAAATTTGGCTACATACATGCACTGGATGGGAAAGTTTTCATATGGTGTCATGCCTGTGGAAGCCATGGCATCCCATTTGCATATTCAATCGGCCGTCTCCTGTTGTCTATTTACTCCTAAGAATCCTTCCTCTTGTACCTCAACCTTTTCTATTCATAAAATTATATATTACCTTAACAACAATAAAAATGACTGCAAATATCTAACAAAGAAAAATATTTTCAATTAACTCGTAATAAATGAATCTTATAGGAGCCCCTACTGTAGAGTATTCAATTTAAGCCATAGCTGTTGTTCATTGGCCGAGTAAGTCACTACAACATCAGTATGACCATCAATCAATTTCAAGTCCATCCACTAGGCCCAATATCAAACTTTACTTTCACAAGCAATTTCAACTTATGTCCTCACTTAAACTCTTAATTTTGAAACCGGTGAATATCGGATAATACTAATTAGGCTACAGCCCTGCTGACACCCTTTCTCTCATTCTCGTTACGTTGCAAATTCATCCCAAAATCGGTCGACTGCACTAATTTTTTTTTTTTGTAACCTTAATTGAGTTTCATTAACTACAGTAATAGCAGATATTGCGTAAAACCCAAGTCTTCTTCGTATTGTTTGACCTTCTCTGACGTGTGACGACTATATGTATGCTGTTTAAAATATTGGACCTGAGAAACATGCTTGTCATTAATTCTTTTAGCCGAGGCTGGTGGCATAGTGTTAAGATCCAAGTGGGTAAATTAAAAGAAGCTCGCTACGTCTTAGCTTGTTGATAATATATAAAACCCGAATAATTAATTGAATAGTGTTTGTGTGTGTATTATACGTAGAGGGGGCTATTAAGATCCAAGTGGGTCCCTCTACTCAATTAAATATATCTAATGAAATCATTGTTAGGGGATCAAGCATGCTAAACAATAATTAGTATTCAGAGATGTTGATCAGTCAATTCTTAAAAGAATAGAGAGGCATGCACCGGAGTCGCTACCAAATAATTAACTAGAGAAAATCGAAACCCAACGACTCTAGCGTTCCAACTCCTAATTAATCCGAAAAACTTGTCGTCAACTGTTGCTACTAGATGCATCAGTCTGAACTGAACTAATTGCATCTTCTCTACGCTACGTCCTTTTCTTCGAGGCATTTGGTTTGTCCAATTGGATTCACCCTCACTTTGTTTCAAGTTTCCACGATCTCCTCGATCAAAACGGGAGACAAATGATTTTGAGAAGAGATTGGTGTGGGTCGGAGAGAGAGAGATGAAAAACTCAAATAAAATATAAATACAAAAATAAAACTCGAAGATAACAAAAAGGGAATTTGGTACAAGTCTTTTTCTCTTCCGAATGCATACAAAATGCCAATAATGCATAGACTACGAGGCTTCAATCTCCACCACGCAAGCGTGTGGATCAATTAGCACTCTCCTGAAGGCGAGACTTTGTTTTTTTCCTAGGTAAGGCTAGACTTGTCTGAGGTGGGTCCATCTTCGTTAAGGATGTCAACATGGAATTTCTAAATTATATTGTCCAAAAGCCAATTGTAACATCCCCCCTCCCCCCAAAGATAAAAAATAAAAAGTCTCTTCATTGACCAAGATCACAGTTTGCTCAAAAAAAGGGCGAAAAAAACCAAGAGCATATAGTTTGTATCTATATAATTTTGAAGGTAAAAGTATAGAAAAATATAGCTGAATAGAATTCATTTGAAATTGGAACATCCATTTATATATATCGGATTAGGACAAACTTAGTATCCATACAAATTGAATTCAACATTATAATAAATTCTAGAGAGCATATAGTTTGCATCTATATAATTTTGAAGGTAAAAGTACAGAAAAACATAATTGGATAGAATTCATTTGGAATTCGAGCATCCATTTATATATATCGGATTAGGACAAATTTAGTTCAGTATCTGTACGAATTGAATTTAACGTCATGATAAATTCTAGAGAGACTGACCGACCTATTAATCAACCCCTCGTTTAAGTTTTTTGTTTGAATGATTTTTCAAACATTTGTCTGTGTGCCTGACCTATACTCTTACGCCCCCGCTACCAGGTAGTTACATCTCCATTTGCACTTGTCATCGACTTATGAAGCTTTTTCCCATGCTAGCTCGACTTGCAACAGCAATTTTCTGAAGCACTCACAACATGACGAGGTTGGCAGACAAGGTCCTACTTGCAAAGTAAGCTTTCCCAATAATGGTGGACTTGCAAATAATACTTCGTATGAGGGAAAAAAAAAAAAGGGATAAATGCAAAATCAGTCCCTGTGCTATACGCGAAAATCAAATTAGTCCTTGTGATAACAAAACCATAAAATTAGTCCCTATGATTTCACTTTCATTTCCCGTTAATCCCTTCACTATGGACTAATTTTATATTTTTGTGATCATATTTTATTATTACAGGGACTAATTCGATTTTCGCGTATAGTACTTGCATTTATCCAAAAAAAAAAAAAAAAAAAGGTCCGCACTAAATGTAGTCCTGGATTGGATACTGGATAGGAGATAGGACATCGTTCCCCACATGGTAGGCCACCCCGAGCCGCCTTTTTTTTTTTTTTTTTTTTTTCTGCAGAAAGGCTGTATCTCTCTCTCTCTCTTCTAATATATGCTCTTGCTTTTTTGTTTCCCTGATAAAGAGGAGGTGAAGAAGAAAATACCTGCTCGGAAGATGTATTATACGTGAGCGACGTGAGATGTATTGTGTGTTTTATTATATTTATCTATTTATTACTAACATATATCTATATTATTCTTCTGGTATCAAAATAGAACAGGTGTACTCACAGTAAAGGGGTTAAGGGTTTTGAACTTAACAGCACGCGAGTTTACCGTTATGTTTATATATAACTCCCCCGAAAATAGTGTCTACGTATCCAAAGCATTTCCTTGATCTATAAGCTCTAAATGATTGGCTACATACTTTATTAACCCGAATTATTATCTTCTAATTTATTTATGGAATTAGATAATTTAATTCGGTTTTATAATATTACATATTAATTATCGAGTAAATCTCACCACATTAGATTAATACTGTATTTTTTTTACGGTTCAATTTGATTAGTAAATCGAGGAATATCTCCGTACTTAGTGATCATACTGTAGCATAATCTACCGACTTCCGCAAATAACCTTCGGGTCGGACTCAACTATATATAGAGATAAGGTGATAGACTGATTTGTGTTATGGAAAAATGGATGATGGGTTAATGGATAAGAATCAAATACATGGCTGATGGATCGAGCACAACGACACGCTCTTTGATTGCTTTCACTAAATTAGACTGGATGTGTTAATTTGGTGAAAATTTTAAGAATTTTAAATATAGTATAAATATTTAGATGATGTATGAGTTTTATTGACATATATATATATATAAATTGTTGAATTGTATTGATATTTATAAAAAAATTAATATTGAGTTATATTTATATGTACTTACAAATAATGTTAGAATTGTAAGGTTAAAAAATTAAATTTAAATTTTAAATTTTTTAGCCAAACCAACGTGCTGAGACTCGAAGAAAAAACAAGTCCGGAAAGAAAAAGAGGGGTGTTTTTTTTGTTTTGTTTTTAATCAAGAAGAAGAAGAAGAGGGGTTTAAACCGACAAAGCATGCGCTGGTGAAACGTGGAAAACGTGCAGAAAAGTTACTATTTATAGGAAATGTGCCGTACTATTTATAGTCCCCGGGGGTGTAACTTGCAAATGTGTCAAAAGATTTGGGCTTGCTTATATAAAAAAAAAAATAGTCGAAAAGATTTGGCGAAAGGCACGTCTCTGCCACGTCAGGTCAGTCAGTGTATGCGAATATTATTAGAATAATGTTTCACTTGTACCCCTCGATTTTTTGCAGATCTTTCCTGAAAGTTTCTTCTATTGTGTTACTTTATTTTTTTTTTCCCTGTAATGATTTTTTCTAGTGGATTCTGATCTTCGTAAAACTTTTTATTTATTTATACTTTTTAACAGAATTACACCGATTTTTGTGGATCGAATTTGAACTGACTCGATTAAAGAGAAAATTGACAGAGTTAGAGTCTAATTATAAATTATAGATACTTCAATCAACGTTATAGTCTAAATAACAGTTAAGTGAATAAATTATAAATCTATTTTTAATATTTATTTTGAGAAAATACATTTTGTACTCTCAAATTTATAGATATTAACTAGTTGCACCACAATATTTTATTTTCATAATATTGAGTTATAAAGTTTTGCTTTTATTTATTTTGGGGGCGTTTGTTTACCGAAATTTTGGAGAATATTCCAAAATTTTGGGAATCTTTTGAAGATTGAAGTTTATTGGAATTTGTGAAAAGTGTAAAGTGAATATGTAAAAGTGTGAAGTTTATTGAGGTTGTGAAATGTGTTTGATGTGGTAGAAATTTTAGGCCCAAAAAAATTGGGCAAACAAATGCCCCCTTTACACTTTCAATCGAAATTAAACGTTAAATAGATGTTAAGTTGGATGGAGGGTCAAATTGACAAAAATAAAAACTTCAAGAGGTCATAAAAATAAAAGATGAAGTATAAAGTCTCCGTCCTTCAAATTCTACGAGCACAAAATGTATTTTTAATTATTTGTTTTCATAATCAACTCGTTCCTCCTTGGTAGCTGGCGGCGTATTTTGCAATCTCCCTCTTAAGAGTTTCAAGCGGTGTTGTTGAATGACAAATAAGAGTTATTTGCAATACCCAGGAACTCAACAGAAAATGCTTCGAGCAGCTTCTAATCTATTATTATGTTTCACTGGTCTTACCACTGACTGAGAATGTAAATTCGCACGTCTTGACACGAGAAAAATTAGGTATATTGCAAGAAAGAAGACAGAGAGTGAAGCTGCAAACCTATACGAATTTTCATCATCCAAGCCTTAAACTAAATAAACGGTGTTACTTTCTAAATAATTCAATGATTAAAATTTCATTCCTACGGATAAATAAATCATTAAATTTTGAAATTAAGAGATTATCTTATCACCCAGATAGCCTAGTTTTTTGAGGTTTTATTTTTAATATTTTTCTTATCTTCCAGTAAGATTTCAACTAGATTTGATTTTGCAAAACTTTTGGCTACGTCACTTCAAAATTACAGTAAATATGGACTTTATCAAAACAAAAAAAAAACAAAAAAACAAACAAAGGACTCTATCTAGAACTCTTGAGTCTACAAATATAGGGTCATTTTTCTAGTAGATAATAATCTAGTAAAATCTTATCTGGAGGAGATAATGGTATAATATGAATGGAAAAATAAAATAAAATATAATCTCAATAGCTAAAAGGCCAAATAAAAAGATAATAATAATTATGTTTCAAAATATTTTCCAATAATTTTCTTTAAAATTTATTTTTACGGAATTATATTACTTCCACAACCAAAAAATGAATCTTAACAAATATTCTTCGATTTTAGAAAATTAAAATCGTTTTCCTATCCAAAGATAGATTGATAATTAAAGGGATGGAAACGATAAAGTTGAGTAAAACTCTAAAGCCGCAAAAAAAAAAAAAAAACCCAAAAATTCTCTAACGGCAAAAGTGTCCATGCATAGGCTTTTGTTATTTAATTGTGGAATACTGGTAAAATCTAAAGGGGAAAACGGTAGAAAATCGGGTGGTACTTGCAACAACAGAGGAGCGTTTTTTCACGGAAGGTATTGGAGAGGAAGACGACAGCCTACCTCACTTTTCTGTACCCCCCCCCCCCCCCACCATCTCTCTCTCTCTCTCCCTCTCTCTCTATCTCTCACGCTCTAAATAAAGAAAGAGGGGAGGAATAAAAGTGATTTAGAAGAAGTTGGAGAGATTTCTTTTATAGATTTCTCTCCCTCGCCGTCTCTCTCCTATTGAGAATTTGTTGTCATTATCATCTCCCAAACTGAGACGTAAGTCTCTCTGTATTTCATTTCCGCCACAAATTTGGCCTATTTTTCCACCCTGCGTCCTCCATCTGATTCAGTTTTCATTTCCATTTCCCAAATTCTCTCTCTAAACGCTCCGAAACTCCTCTGTTTCCGCCTTTTGTTTCTTCCCAAATTTCCTCATTCCCGTAATTGCTTTTCATTCTTCACCAAATTTCACAGTATTTAAATCCGTCTTCGTTTGTTATTTTTTCCTGAAAGCAATTCGATACCGTTCAAACCATTTTTTTCTCCTTTCTCCTCCACAACCATGCCGCCAGCTCTGATCGAACCAGCATTGCCGGAGTCATCACCTTCGACCGCCGGCTCTGTTTCTGAGAGATCGGTGGAGGTAAATCGACAATTTGCACACCTCAGAGGCGTTCGGTGGCGTATAAATCTTGGGATTTTGCCGTGGTCTTCTTCCTCTTCCGTTGATGATCTCCGCCGGGTCACTGCTGATTCTCGGAGGAGGTAACTTTGGCTCAAGTCTCTTTTTTCTTTTGCGTTCTTTTGTATTACTGGGTTTTCTCGGAATACAAAGATTTCTTGTGAAATTCTACCAGAAAGTTGTAACCTTTGGATTTTCCCCCCCAAATTCTGGTTGGGATTTCTTTATCGCGTATTTTTAATCTGGAGGTTTGATCTTGTTTAACATTAATTTAGTTCCCAATTACATTTTTGTTTCAAAAAATTTGCTACGATTACATTTTCGCTTCGTTTTGACGATTGCCTCAACTTTACTTCTTATCTTTCCTATTGATTTAAGCTACCCTAAAACAAAGGAACGATGCACATACGGCAAGAAGGAAAAGATGATCGTTATACTATAAGAGACAAAGCGTAAACGAGTTTCTATCGATGGATAGATGCACTTGGGGATTTTGGCTGTAGCCAGTTACCTCAAGTCGAGAGTTAGCCAGGGTTCACGGTTCTACTTAGGTTCCAGGTTGGGGTCCGGATTCAGGACTGGAATATCACTTAGAAGATGGAATTTGGCCGCAGTCCGTCCTTTTATAGTTGCGCTTTATTTAACTATTTGCGACAGCAAAGGTTTATGTCGTGATTTTCATTGGATTTGGGGAGCGTTCAGTTATTATTCCACATCTTGCTTTCAGAGACTTGTTTTGTGAGTTGGTAGTTGTACTTAGCTGGAGGAATCGGGTAGGATTGGCTTAACTTGAATAAATCAATTGGCTTAAACCTTGGTATGCTTTGATCTATTGATGACAGAAGCATTCTAATTTGTGAATTTAAAATGACATTTTGAGAGTTGATCCCACCTATGTCAAAGTTTTCGATACTGCAAGCAAAACTTTTGTCAATACTTTTCCATACAGTTTAAAAATCCATGGAATTATCTATCTCACTTATGGATTTTGTTCTTTTTCAGGTATGCTGGTTTGAGAAGGCGCCTCCTAGTTGATCCACATGTTCCCAAGGATGGAACTAGTTCTCCCAATCTTGTCATGGACAATCCGCTTTCGCAAAACCCAGGTGAACTTTCTTGTCTCCCATACCGCAATAAATAAAGCACTGAGTGCGTCATTGGTTGTTAGGATTTCATGTTCTTGCTTTAAGTATTATCTATTCTGGGTGACCTAGTTATCTCTTCACTGTTCACCTGTAATAAATCATAGGGAATGAAATATAAATTTTGAAGTAATGTAGGCCAATGGGTTCCTGGTAAGCTTGCTAGTTATGAAGTAGTTGATGCAAACCCTAATCTATATTGGAAATGGCATTTATTTGGGTGCAGATAGTACCTGGGGTCGGTTTTTTCGAAATGCTGAGCTGGAGAAAATGGTTGACCAGGATTTGACTCGTTTGTACCCGGAACATGGGAGCTACTTTCAGACACCAGGATGCCAAGGAATGTTGAGACGAATCTTGTTGTTGTGGTGCCTTAGACATCTGGAGTATGGTTACAGACAAGGTGAATTGCTCATGTCAAAGTAGTCTTTATTGTCTACTATGATCTCACTTCTTGAAACACATTTGTGCAAGATAGTTACTGTAAATCTTGTCTGGGTTCATGGAGGACCAGAAAGCCGTACATACTGAATATGTGGTATTCTATAAAAGCATATTACCTAGACAATTATTATCCTTCCATTTGTTGATTTATAATGGTCATTTGGTTTTCCATACAAAAGAAAAAAAGAAAAAATGAAACCTAGACTGATAGGAAGTAAAGCTGTCATTATTTTTATTTGTTCTTCTTAAATTTTTTTCCACTTGTGCCCATACAACTGATTGTCTACTTAAATTGAACAAAGCATATATTTGAGCCTTCAATCATTTACTTGAGCTTTCATTTAATGTGTGGTGTCCAATTTAAAAGCAGGCCATTAGATGTGATAGCACCGGCAATAATACATTATGAGATGCTTAGAGCATGCATTCAGGCACGCTTTACGTGGAAGTTTATGTCTAGAATTTTCAGCATCATCTTACATTCTTGTGTTTTTTGTAGGGATGCATGAACTATTGGCTCCTCTGTTGTATGTTCTTCAAGTTGATGTGGAGCGTCTTTCGCAAGTTCGAAAGCTTTATGAAGACCACTTCACTGACAAATTTGATGGCCTATCACTTCATGATAATGATCTGACCTATAATTTTGATTTTAAAAAGTCCCCAGAAATTAGGGAAGACGAGAAAGGCTCCCATGGAAACGTGACGAAAATGCGGAGCCCTGATGAGCTTGATCCTGAGATACAAACGATTGTGTTGCTGAGTGACGCTTATGGGGCTGAAGGTGAACTGGGTATAGTGTTATCTGAGAAATTTATGGAACACGATGCCTACTACATGTTTGATGCTTTGATGAGTGGGTCCCATGGTTCAGTTGCTATGGCAGATTTCTTCTCTCCCACACCTGCAGGTTCCCACATGGGCTTACTTCCTGTCCTTGAGGCATCTGCTGCATTATATCATGTGCTATCTCTTGTGGACTCATCTCTACACAGCCACCTTGTGGAGCTTGGTGTTGAACCCCAGTACTTTGCACTTCGCTGGTTACGGGTTTTATTTGGACGTGAATTTTCTCTTGAAGACCTGTTGATAATCTGGGATGAGATATTTGCATCAGATGATTGTCCAATGGACAAAAATGCTGAAGAGGACATTGGGTCCAGCTTTGGGGTCCTAAACTCCCCTCGGGGAGCATTTATTTCAGCTATGGCAGTTTCAATGTTGCTCTATTTGAGATCTTCCCTGCTTGCCACTGAACATGCTACTTCCTGTCTTCAGCGATTGTTAAACTTCCCTGAAAATGTAAATCTACAGAAACTTATAGAAAAGGCGAAGTCATTGCAAGCTATTGCACTTAATGCTAATCTCTCATCCTCATCTCCCTCATTTGGTGGGGTTTTTAACCAAAATAAATCAGCACTTGTGAGAGACCACAGCCTATCATCTGGTTCTATTTCTCCGGAAACTCCTTTACAACTGGTACCTGATAGCTACTGGGAGGAGAAGTGGAGAGTTATACACAAGGCTGAAGAACTGGGGCAAGCTGAGTTAAACAAACAAGTTTCTAGCCCTAAAAGAGGATGGACAGAAAAGGTTAGATCGAGTCTCTCCAGAACAGGATCATCTCCGGCAAAGGTTGAGAGTGGCAAGAAGGACAGCGAGTCCTCTGTAAGGCGAAGTTTGCTAGAAGATCTCTCTCGAGAACTTAGCTCAGATGAAGCTGCTGAGAAAGTACGACATGTGGAAGTTTTAAGCCAGAAGGCCAACCCCTCGGAAGAAGTTGAGGGGGAGGGAGAAGGTGGTGGGGAGAAGGAAATTGCTTGCAGTTCAGAGGGAAGGTGTTCGAGTGGGAATGAAGAAAACTCATCTATATTTTCAGACCCAGCAAGTCCTCTTAGTGAGCCCAATGACCATGAAAATGACTCCGTCAAAAGTAGTTTTGCATCCAACTTATCCCTTGATGAAAATGATCATCATTCGATACATATCCCAGATGAAGCATCTCTTCCAGTTTCTGATCACCCTGATGATGTATGCCAAGAATCAGGATGTGACAATAGTTCCATGGGTAATTCAGTGATAGGTTTAAAAGAGAAAAAGCTTCTTTCGGGTAAATTTCAGTGGTTCTGGAAGTTTGGGCGGAATGCTGCTGGTGAGAGTGCATCAGAGAAAGGAGGAGGTGCCCTTGAGGCTACCAAATCTGCCGGCAGTGCTAATAACCAAGAGAGTAGCACTGGCTCTCCTGCTTCTAATGTTTCTTGTAACTCTTCTGCTAACTGCAAAGGAGATGCTATGGACCAGAATGTGATGGGTACTTTGAGGAATCTTGGACAGTCTATGCTTGAACACATCCAGGTAACTTTAAGATTTCTGCTCTTCTAGAAGTATTTTGCGGGAAATGTTTCTAATTTTGAGCAGAAATTTTTCTGGAGGTGAGTTGGGATGACTTATACTAGGATTGTATCCCCTTTACATCCTTAAACTTCCATGCTTCTCTTGCGTGTAAATAGGTTAATTTCTTGGTAGAAGCTGTACTGGTATGAGATGTAGAAATTTGAATGGCTTATATGATTTATGGGCTATCACATTGTCAACATATACCCCCATTTTCCGTTGTTGAGACAACGAGGAATTTGTTTGGTCCTTGGGAGGGAAACAAACGGATCTGGCCATTGGAATCGTAAAGGTAAAGGTAAACAATGGGTATAGGTTTCTTGCATTAGAGAGCCTTCGGAATTTATTGTTTCCTCGAAAGTTCTTCCTAATATGTTTACCAAGTTACTCTCTCGCTCTCGTGGTAGTCCTGTGATCCTTGAACTGAGAAGTTTGTGTTACAGGTAATCGAAGCTGTTTTCCAGCAAGATCGGGGTCAGGTGGGATCAGTGGAGAACTTCTCAAAAAATGGTATAGTTGGTAAAGGACAAGTAACGGCCATGACAGCTCTAAAGGAGCTTCGGAAGATCAGCAATCTTTTATCCGAGATGTGAGCTGCTTTTATTTGCATTTGCCTGTATATATGTCTTGTAATTACAAATTTTTTCAGTGGCAAAATAAAATGAGTCTCTTCAGTTTCTCTCTTCCACATCATCCAATAAATCTGAATTTTGGCGGATCTTTAGGCCAGTTTGTGTATATCCCGGTATTTTGTTACAATATTATTATTTGAGAAATGGAGGGTGCCAGTGGCTTGAGGAACCGGCAGGCTTCATGAATTTCCTTTAATACGCCCTGTTTGGCTCCCACAATGTCGTATAATGTCTGTACACGTGGCTGCTTGCCAAATGCACTTCTGAGGAGAAAAAAAAAAAACAAGGGAATTTTTTATACGCTTTGGATATACTAATACACTTGTGCTGGCCGCTATAATCGTAGTAGGAAATATATTGGACCGGGGGGCTGAAAGATGTTCGTTCTTCATTAATTCCACGATGAAGAAATTGATGTAGACGAAGCTGGTTTGGTGCCTCGCAAGTGAATGCCACATTTCATGTGGTTCTGTGTTCCCATAACTCCTTATGCAACGGCTTTCTTCTAGCTCCCATGCCCCCTTCCCACGCTCAGGTTTCCAAAACCCGTCCTATCGTGTGAACGTTTGCAGCTTAGTTTGAAAAATATGAGAGTTGAATGCAATTCTCAGAATCCAGTAAGAGAGAAGCAAGGAATGGTTAGAAAAGAGAGAGAGAGAGAGAGAGAGAGAGAGTAAAGGAGAAGTAGGAAAGTGAGGAAGCATTTCCCTCGTTGAACTTTCCTCGAGACCCATATCTACTTCCTGTTGAAGACGAGAGAAAGTGAAACAACGGTACCATTCGTTTCATGCTATCTACCTTACAGTACCATAGCTTTGTGCTTTTGCCTTGAGTGATAAAAGGCTGATATGCGATTTGAATTAGTACTCAAAATGCAAATCTTCCACCACCTCGTCGACTGAAACACAGAAACTTGCAGAAAATCCTGTACGTAGTATATAACAAGCTTTGAAACAAAAACATACAGATAACATCTCCGTGAAACCCATAATAAAAGCAAAAGCCACTCGCTATAGTTGCACATCATACAACACCATATCGTCAAGTTTTAACAATGGGATTTATCAACATTCTACATTCAGTTGAAAAATGAAAAGCCGTTTTGTCTCCAGCTTGAGTAGATTAGATGTTTACTGGCACCGAAAGATTTACTCTATGTTGTGAAAGCCAGGGAGAAGGGAAGAAATAAAACCGAAGACGATCATCTGGATCTCCTTCACAATTCCCCACCAATGATTAGCACCATTGCCACCACCGGGTTCTGCAACATTCTCATTCTCAACAGCCCCATGTACATCATTTGCAGGCTGATTCTCGACCTGAGCTTCAGGTTGACCTTCTGCCATATATTGATTAAACAAAAACATTTTGTTAAATAATCACTCATGTCACCAAGAATGGTGCTTTAGTCAGGTCCGCCTTGACAAACGACATCAACTCAGCCTTATCCATAAAGGCATTTTCCCTTCTTGCTAGGAAAATACACAACTCGTCAACAACCTGCTAACAAAAATATAACTTGAACAAGAACAAGAACATGAACTTTTAAGTCCTTGTCTTAGTCTGCACAAGACATTTACAACCCTAAGCTGATCACGAGGGTCTATAGGGCCATATAGAAATTTTGGTTGGGAAATTCAAGATTCTTTAAGGCTGCAATGAACCAAGCTAAGCTAGTTTGTTCATTAACGGTAAACATAGAGACCAAAGTTTGGGCTAATTTGATAAACAAGTAAACTCTGAGCGACTTCTGAGTCATCTGGAGTTTTATGGCTTGTTTTGAGCTCAAGAAGCTCAAATTGTGTCTATTTTAATCAAGGCAAGCCTGGCCAGAAGTTGAGCTTCATCCAGCTCATTCACAGCCCTGCTCGTATTGTAAATATCTATGTATGTGCTATTTCTTTCCATAAGTGAATATGTAAACAACCAGCTGGAAAATGTTACTGAAACATGCTTTTTACCTGCTACAGCTGCATTCACTGCTCCCAGTCTTCCAGCAGCTGGAACATTCTCAGCCCTGACAGCAGGTCTTGGTGGATGGGGAGGAGCAGCTGCCCTCGTCATGCCTTGTGACAGCCATCGTACTATCGGTGTCAGAGCTCCAGTTTGGTATCTGTCACATCCCATATCCACAGAGTTCAGCTTCCATTCATACAGCTTAGTTCTTTTGTAGAAGTAAATCGCTTAAAAATTTACTTCTACAAAAGAACAAAATGATTTTAATGGTCAGATCCTAATCAAGGGTGCAAATTGCACCAGAAAAAATAATAGTTCTGAGGCTGCAATTTGATGAAAATGGTAATTTGAAGGAGATATTGCAAATGGGGGGCCAGTTTGAGCGTGCAAAGCGTAATTTTCCAGATTGCGCCTATATATTCTTCATAGAGTTCTCATGGTACAAAACTAAAACTGCTTCCACAATGCATTTCTATAATGTCTAGGACTTCAACAGACCAATGAGTGGCAGATGTCACAAATAGAACAATGATCACATTAAAAATGGTTACAGGTTTTGACACTTACAAGTAGATGAGTGATGCAAAAAACACAAGGACAACAAGCCTCTGTCTTGATCCATCTTGGTTGAACAAAAAGATTACTGCTGCCAGCTTTAGAATAAGCAATAGATCAAGCTGAAAAGCAATTGGGAATCTCCTTACGACGACTTGTCTTTGAGGTGCTGGCTGTTGCTGTTGTTGCTGCTGGGGTCCCATTTGCCCACGCTCTTCACCCACAGTGGCAGTGTCTGTACTTTGTCTACTGTTAATGACCCCCAGGCCACCATGATAAGAAAAAGAGAACGATCAGTTAACACCAACAACATATCCACATAATCCAACCGTCCATGTATACCATGGATGTTGTCCTAGTAGTTTACAGCTCAATCAGCCACATTATTGAGCATATTAAAACATAAACCAGACTTGCACATTAACACATTCTATTACAACACGGCAGTAACTAGACCACAGTACATTTGGAATAACAGCTGCTGGTGGCTTTACATGCCTTTAAGATCAGGCAGACCAAAAGAGACGCACGAATAGCTTATATGTGAGTTAGTTTCGTTTACTTTATGTCTATTAAACAATTACAAATATGTGCATTATTTTCTAATTCCAATTGGATTGAGAATCATTTGTAGCCAAGTTGTGGTTTTATGTATGACATAGAGCATCAGTTTATCACACATTGTGAAATCTTGCAAGCAAGAACTTGCAAACCTTCATAAACCACCAAGCAGCTACAGAATGCCCCTAAGTCCTCAAGTCCATCAAGCTGAATCCAACAAAGCCTAACATTGACGGCACTCAGGGAAAAATCTTCTGGTGCTCCAGCGGCAGGCATGCCTTTGGTCATTACCTCACATGCCGTTCTTGACCTTGATCTTGTGGTGCACGAACCCAAATGAAACCATGGTTTTCTATCAACCCTAAGAAGTAGGTTGAGTAGGGTGCTACCGCACTTAACTCAATGATCCTATAGCTGTACTCATTTGCGTTGCACCAATATCACATACCCATTTCATGCTGAATGCGTATTATTAATAGAAATTATTAATAATGATATACAATATCGGCCCTAAACGGACACAAACTACAGTAGTCATACTTACGTGGGAATATTGTAAGTAAGAGGAATAAGGGTGTTAGATGGAAGTCCAGCAACAGGCCCCATATACGGCAAAACAGGAACAGCATAAATGCCTGCTCCACGATTAACCTGTTCCTGGTTTTGCAAAGTATTTAAGCCCGGAACAAGAGCAGGGTACATGACCGGGAACATCTGAAATTCACCATTCTGAAAAGCCGGAAAGCCGGAGAATACTGGAACCTGAGAATAACAAAACCCACGAAGTGATTAAGTCACAAGCTGAAAGAAAGCCACCGATCTAATGCAAAGCCCTAGTTAATTACGGATGTAAGAGCGACGTTCATACACGTATTTTCTCTCTACTTAATTCCAAACATTAACGGATCGGAGAAAACCATAAAAGAGTAGGAATTATAATCGAACTTCCAGAAATTGTTGAAACGGAGAAGTCGTAGGGAACCTGCGATTGCTTTAGAATGTCTTCGAAGGAAGATTTCTGGGAAGCAGTACTTGTCGAAGAAGGTGGAGGAGAAGGAGCAGGTTGAGAGCGCGACGACACCTTCTCGGGCTCTCCCGCCATTACCGATAGCTATGTTTTAGGAGCGATCGATAGCGGATTACAGGCTTCGTTTTTTTTTTTTTCCTTCGCAATTACAGGCTTCGTTTAATCGTTTATATGCTTCCCAGAAACCATTGACGGGGATTGTGTGAAAACTCACCATTTTTTTTTTTTTTTTTTACTTTCTAAAATTTTACTCTTCTTTCTTTGATTCATCACATGGAAAGTCCTCAATTGTCCAATAAGAATACGCCACGTCTGGATGATACATCATCCTAGGAGGCCTGGAAACGTGAATACAGCACAGTACTTCTCAAAGGATTTTGTTTTTTTTTTTTGGGCCAACCAATCTGGGTTAATAAGAGGAAATAGAACTGAAGCTCAATTATACTTACCTAGAAAAAAAAAAACAAACTCAAGTCTAAACACTTTTAAGTTTGTTCAAAACTTTGACGAAAACGTTTTACTTTTATGTTTTTACGTAGCTGCAGAAAATATTTAAAGTGAATAGTTTTTGAAAAAATTTTTTATTTAAAAATCGCTTATATTATAAATACTTTTTTCATACAATTTTGACTTGCTGTTATATTTTACATCAAATAAAATTCATTCTATTTACAATTCTTGAAAAAATATTTTCATTTAAAAATCTACTTTTGCTTTTTTCGTAAAATTTTGTTGCAGAGAAACTTATTTACAATTTGTAAAATATTTTATTACGATTCTTGGAAAAATATTTTTATTTGAAAATCTAACTTATATATTTTTTCGCAAAATTTTGTAGCAAAGCAACTTATTTACGATTTGTTAAAATTTTCTCAAATTTGTAATGAAAATTTTGTCGCAAAGAGACTTATTTTACGATTTGTTAAAATTTTCTAAAATTTGTAATGATGTGTAAACATTGTGTGTGCAGTTTTGGTTGGCAGTAACAAAAAGATAATTATTACGTCAGCATTTTTCATTATCTGAGATCTTGAGTAGTTTCTGAGATTTAAGTAGCTTTTATTTACTCAAAATTTTAGAATCTCAAAATTTCAAACAAATTAAATACACTTCAAAATTTTCAATATCTATACACACATTTCAAAAATTTTACAAGCTCTAATAAATTTTACTATCCAAAAGATTCTAAAAATTTTAAAAAAAATTTCTCAACATTTCGACAAACAAATGCTAACTTGAGGACGTGGAGACCCTCTCTAATTTCGTTCTTTATTTTAAAAGAATGAAATAATTCATCCAATCAGTTTGGGAACAAATTTTATATTCTCCTTTACACTTCATTAAAAAGTTTCATTCATCAAAAGCAACTATAATTGTGAGTTCGAATATACATAAATACAGGCTTCGAACGTCACATACGATCAAGGGGCGGTATGTGCTTGTTTCATTGTTTTTTTTTTCGAAAAAAAAAAACATCAAGGGCAGTACTTAAATATACAATCTCCCAACTGAGAGGAGGTGATAATCTGCTAAATTAACAACTTATTGGAATTGTTGTAAGAAGAAAAATCCAGTGGTGATATTCAAGATAACATTGATGTCGTCATCGGCCAACCATAAACAACAGGAAAGTAAAAACTTTAGTAGAATGGGGCATGTCTGACGACTGGAGGAGCATAAGGGCAAAATCCGACCCCAAAACTACCATAATTACATCTGTACAATATCGCATTCACTCGCTAACCTTTTGTTGGCCCAGCAGCTCCTTCCTCTCAATCTCCAATGGTTAGCGAGCCTGCAAGTTCCAACCATACGATAGTCAGAAACGAGATCCATTGCATTAAGAAATTGTAGACCAACACACACAACTGGCAATAGAATTTCACACCTTGGAAGCAGAAATCTGACCTCAGAACACAGGCAACCAGACATGCACATTAATTTGTACATACACCCGAATCAAGAACAAAGACTTTGCACAATAAATCAAGCTAATGTGATCACTAATTTTTTTTTTTAACCTAATGGCCTTTAGGCTGAATGACACCTTCCCTCCCACAAATAAGAGGCCGTGGCTGTGGCTGAGGTCTCAAATTCCGTTGGAGGCACGGAAGATTTTCCAAGAAACAATAGAATTAACAAAGAGGATTCCCCCCTCCCTCCCTCTCTCCTTTCTTTTTCAAAAAAAGCAGCTGTGGTCCCACAAAAGTTTGCTTTTCGAAAATTATAGCAACATTACCAGATTAACTTTTCTCTTTTCTTCGCCAGATATTCCTACTGAAAGCCCTACTATGTAACAACATATAAGGATATCGCTACTGCAGACAATTATCATGCCTCCACCATCGCCAAAAAACAGAGTTATTGCATAACACCAACAGCTGTGAGACCTACGGGAATAAATGAACCTTATTCTCATCACTAATAAAATACACTTGGTGATAGGTCACATCACATCACATGCACAAGCAAACCAGGACTGGTGGCTGCATGTGAATGTCCTTACCACAGTCACCATTCTATCAAGGGATGTGCTCCTCATCCTTCCTCATCCTCAGATCTGGATGGATCCACTGTATTTTTCAGAACCTTCACTTCTACTTCCACCTCCAACTTTGCTGACCCCTTGTCCTCCGAATCCACCTTTGTTGAATTAGCAGATCCCTCGTCTACACATAACAGAGACTCGTTAATAAAATAAAATCTCCCACCATTGAATGCAAAAATTGACAAGATTACACAGAAGTCACAGCAGACCCAGAGGTGCCTTTACGTCCCAAAATGAATTGAAGTGTTGAATTTAAGGCTACAATTAAATGAGATGAAAATAAGAAATATAACACTAAGTTGTTACTGTGCGCACTAAGAACTAACCAAAAAAAAAATCCTCTTGGAGTCCTAATCTTGTGGTTCTGAATCTAGTTCTTTTATTTTGACAGTAGAAATCGTACTTAAGCAACTTATCATATGCTTGGGTCTTATCAATTAGTCATCCATCCCAGAAACCTCAAAACTTGTAGATTGACCATTGCTAAATGCATCAGGAAAAGAAAAAACTCTGATGCTACACATCAAAGAAGTGATTTCTGATATTTGCTCTGCAATGCTTTTAGATCACTGGGATAACCAGAATAGAATTACCTTTAAAATGCTAAATCAGAGAAATTTCCTTCGAAATTCTCTCCCAAGATATTTTAAGTGATTTAGCCTCCCTAGAATCTAACCGGTACTGAAGAATTCTTTACACTGATCATTGAGCAATAACTGCTTATACTGCCTAAGAACTTCCTCATATCACTTTTCATCAACCTGGCTGATTCAAAGACAATCAATGCAAAGGCTGTAGGTATCTACCAACAAGAATCCAACTTGATTGTCTCCAAAGATAGCTCACAGTGAACTATCTTACTTATCCTCTTTGAACCTCCCACATTGATCAATATTCATAATTCTCCAATCTGCATTGAATGGCCACCTTCTATATCTAATCGCTAGTTCGCATCGATACACATTCTTTTTTTTCACTGCATAAGAACATGAAATAGCATCAAAGATTCCTTTGTTCCATTCACCTTCCCTTCCTCTACTCAGTGCAGCCTGCACTTGATCAAAACGGGAATTTCTCTGTTGGTTACAAACTTTATCCCTGACACTGGAGTTCCTCAAAAATTGAAAGAATTTATGATATAAGGCTACATACCCCTGCGTTATACTACTCAAAGAAGAAAAGAAAATATCTACATAACCCACCTTTTGCATATAGCATCCAAACCAGAAATGAACACACTGTCTTCAAATCTCGGCCTTAGACCATAGTATTTTTCCATGTTACTGAAATATATCGGTATAAGATCAACCTCGAATTCAGTTTTAACAGCAACCTATTTTGCCTACTAGCCTGCCAGAGTTTTGTACCAAAATCAACTTAGTTTCATGCCTACGAACAAAGCCTTTACCAACAAATTAACTACAAAAAAATGAGCTTTATCACCCGCCCTCCCCCTCGTTGTTGAAACAATAAGCAAAAAACGGTCCATAAGGGATCCTCCTAATTGATACTAAAACCATGAAATTCCACGCAATCTGAAAGCCACCTAATCACCATTGCATGAACCTAGGGCTCCAGAAAAAGCGAACAACATTGATAGAAGTAGAGCTCCGAAAATTCCATTCTCTTTGTTTCCTTATACGTCTTGACAGACAAACACAGCTGTAATATCTAATAATTCCCATCGACAAAATCGGAGGCGTTGAATAAACTGAATTTTCCCCATGTTTACCTCAACTTTCTGGGAAACCAAACAGAGTTTGCCTAATTTTCATGAGTGCAAACTATAGAGCTCGGAAGGAAGATAAAACAAAGATGACACGAAGAATTCTTTCGATCAACCATAAGCAGCATCTAAAACCTGAATTATCTTATTTTTACTCTAAAAATGTTTATATAATATTACCATTGAGGTAGAAAGAAGAACAGGGCCAGCCACGCGATGTGGTGAGGGAGAGGGATTCCTCCTGGTTGAGCTGGTCAGCCAGCTTGCCCACCAAATCGAGCACCTTGGAGGTCCCAGGCCTTGGTGGGACCCAGAACGAGGAACCCGGTACGAACGGCAGCCAATCCGGGGTGGACTTCTGCACGATAATCCGGTGGATCAGGTCGTCTAACTTCCTCATCGCCCGGGACTCGAATTCACTATCATCTTCCGATAAAGACGACGACGACGACGAAGAGCTGGAAGAGGAAGGGTCCAGGTCGATCTCGATCAACTGAGCCTGGCCGCTGGAGAAGGAACGGTGGGCCCGGGCCCAGGCCCCGGCCCAGGACACGGATTGCGCCCTGAACGGTGCGGATCTGAGATGGGAGTGACAGAGTAGGCTCTGTGCGACGATTCGGGCCATCGGAGACGAGACGGAGACGATTGAAGGTGTGTGAGAAGGAGACTAGAGAGGTCTCGATTTAGAAATACCTTTATCTGTATGTTCCCATATATATAGGTAATAGTGTACGGGTCACATGGTTGGTGATTGATAAGGCAGCTGGTTCGCACGTGGCAAGATGGAGGGCTGGGTGTGGTGCGGTTCCTTTCGATTCAGCATTCTCCGCGACATGTCGTATGTTTTATTTATTGACATTTTGCAAATATATAATTCATATTCTTTTTCTTTTTTTTTGGCGTGAAATCGAGCGCGGAAGAGAGGATTTATTAAAGCGACTCGGGTTAAATCTCCCGGTCTAGCGTTAACAGTCAAACTACGTGATAATTTTTAATATTCTAATTTAAGTATGTTCGTGTAATATAAACATTTATTATAAAATTATCATATGCTATTTCAGTATACAAAAACATTGACTAGGAGTTGCTTTTCTGATGGCCGGATCAATGGGTGGAATTTTATATCTCCGGTTATTCCCTTGTAGGCTCTTTTCTAAGCTTTGAGTTAGGTTATTACATTATCTTAAGCTTAAGCTTGGACAAAGCAAGTAGCACGCATGTGATTAATCCTGTTGGACCTGTTCTATGTTTAGTGCATAATCAATGAAGTTGTTAACTTGTTATCTAGTTTGTCCTTTTTCATTTTGTCAAACGATGAAAATCCGAGACTCAACCCATCGGTAGGCATTGAATTTGCCGCCTATGAATTATTCTTCCATCCGTTGTAAAATCACAAAAAAAAAAAAAAGAGCGCAGCTTGAATTTTCGTTGAGTTTGTGTAATTTACCCTTTTGAACTTCTTATGGAATCAGTACTCTTGTCCTAGCAAAGGGGCGAGGGACAGAGGTTTCAGGAATATCTTTTAAGCAGGAGGACATAGTTCAGAAACTTGACTGGGAAAGTACAAAATTGGTAAAAATAAATAAATTTATAAATTTGAAGAAGGACCAAACGCTCTCTCCATTTGCTATAGATGATGTCTCGAAAAAATTATTTTTGAAATATATCCACCAATTATAGACTGTTAAATTGAGGAAGAAATGGATTTTGAGCAATAAGATCGTCAGCCATAGTATGGATTTTTTGGATGCAATCTGTTTTATTCTCTTTTGTTGTTTTGTAAAGTTGCTGGCTGGGGTAGCTACGATCGCAGTCGAGCTAAGACAAAACTTGAGTATTAAACTTTATAAAAGCACTAGCTGAGCTTGTCGCCAAGGTAGATAATACACGAGTCATGCTCCTTATTCATGAGTTTCTTTGCAATAGATTATTATGTTCGCTTGTTTATGGATTAAACCTCAAGGATCAGCTCAAAGTTTACATAAACCGGTTTTTTTTTTTCCAGAAGTGAATCCACATTGTTTATGAATGGGTTATTTTGTTGGCAGCCTTGAGAATAGGCACAAAGCAAGGCATCCAAATTCCCAGTGATTAGTACCATAAAAATATCTTGTTCCAGAAAAAAGAAGGCGGCAATCGATTATCCTGGGTTCATACTTGCATACATGACTTGACATTGGTTTTAATAGCTTAAGCAATAACTGAATCTTAACGATCCAAGATTGCCTATAATCAATATCAAACAGCTCTGCGATACAAAAAGCACATATCACAACTGAATGATTAAACCAAAGAATTAGATTATCGACCTTCACATCAGACAAACATATTCACCCACTCCCAAGAATTAAAGAATATTAAAAAATTACAGAAAAAATGAACAAGAATTCTCTAAATCAGGTTTTGATTTCCGTGTTGTGGCATTGAACTTTGTGGGTAGCCAAGGAATGGGTCTCCAAACGGATTAAAAGGACTAATTTGTTGTACCTGTTGTTGAGGATATTGAGATTGATACTGGTGAGGTGCCATCGTCATGTTGTGTTGCTGTTGTTGAAACATCATTTGCTGTTGTTGGTGTTGGTATTGCTGCTGCTGCTGAGCCAACATTGCCATCTGCACATTCGGTGGGGGTGCTATGTTTTGGGACATCACAAACGGGTCCTGTTTCTGCTCAAAAGGATTTTGGATGGTCATGCTCCCACATCCATACCCTGCATCCTGCAGTTGTATTTGTCTCCTTGCAGCATCATCTTCGTACAAGCTATCAAGCAATAGCTTATCAAACCCGCCAGCCTGAACCAAAAACCAAATGGCATTACTCATTTTGAACAGAATAATAACGAGGTTAATATAAATGAGAGGTCCAGTGCATGCCCAAGACCTCCAAATGAACAGAGCATTGAAGCTATGCAGCTGCCCAAATTCAGTGCAAGGCAACCATTTAATCAATTAGTTTTTAGACAGAATACTATTTCGAAGTATTCAGACCAGTCATTCAAAAGAATGTCATTGAGCAAGCATGTCCAGAGACATAATTTAATGAACCTCCTCGAGTAATCAATTCACAGATGTATCAACTTCCACATCAAAGGAAGCCAAAGCAATTAGGGGCAGACAGTTTAGTTCAGTCAGGACTGACGAGCTTTTATTCAATCCATATTCACGTAATGTATCCTACTCTTTAGTAATGTCAAGCAAATAATACGAACCAATTTGCTATCCACAATATGGCTGGTATTGTTGGTTGGGGCGGTAACCAATGCTAGCTCCCAACCTGAAGTCCCACCAATATCCATTAAATGATTCTTACTTGAGGAATCATTCCCTGTATATTCCGAAAAAGAAAAAAGAAAAAACTGTTATTACATATCACTCGAAACACCTACTCAACATTATTGGAGAGCAACCAGAGAGATAAAATGCCAAAAAGAAAAAACAGGAAAGATTATTTTATATCAGGATCTCTCGAACTACATTTAGTAAGTGATAAAGATATATCAAAATTTCTGAACTTGGAAAGGACAATGTTAAAGGGCACTTGGAGATCCTTGTACTAATTCAGTCGGGTCAAACTGATCGTGAGTGTACTCTACTGCAATTACTTTTAAATGAGTTGCCACGTTTGCCCACGCTGAGCTCATCAGCAAACCTTATTTATGCTCTACCACAGAGACATGCACCTAATATCTCACTGAGATATCAAAAACAAGCAAACCTACCAGATGGAACAATTGCAAGAGCAAAAGCATTGCTTTCTTCTAGTTCTGCAGCTCTTGGATTAACTTCATTCAGCCCCTGTACGAAAGGAATCCAAAAAACACACAAAGAACGTGGTCTATAACTCACCAAATCAACTCCAAATGAATCATGACCTCCGCAGACAAACAACTTACCAGAAGATCTCCAGTATCAGTTCAGTTGGTTCAGAGGCCTTAGAGCTACTCCTCTTCCTGGTTTTTCCTCAACTCTCAGGTGGTTTTTCCTCAGCTCTTTCCTCTAGTGTTTCACTTTCAGAAGTTTCTTCAGGTTCATCAGCCTTCATTGTCAATTGTTCTGTCTCCTTGTATTCCTGATGTTAGAAAGGTGTATGCATCAGAAACCCAAATTTAGGCTATTCCTGTATATCACACTTTCTATATTTTTTGGAGAAAATCAAAATAAGTGGAGGATACACTAAGCTAAATGCAGCCATTCTTTTCAGAATTCTAACAAACCATAGGATTATTGAGAAAGATTTCAAAAACTAGGAGGCTCGAAAACTTTTACTTAACGCTTTAATTAGGCCGAAAAGTTGGAGACTTCAGTAAAATCTTGGAAAGCTTGACCAAATGTCTACAAGCTGCAATTTCTTAGGCTGCTGATGTATCAGAATGCATTTTGGAATGGGAACAAGTTCAAAGGCCATGTGAAGAACTTGACCATAGAAACACAGGCAAAAGCAATATAATTGTGGTGTAAACCATCAAGAAGCAACTTTTGACCTGACACATCAATTGCCTAAAGAATGCACCACAAGCCCCAGGAAGGTTAAAAATGTATTACATTCCACATGTAAATTTCTCCATTCTCAGACGTGCATGCTCAAACATATAGAACTGTTAAATGGCTTGTCCCGAGGCTGTCTCAGGAAATGAGACCAGTCTCTCAAAAATATAATAAAGCGACACGGACTACCAGATGATTATAAACACATAACAAAAAGCATACCCATAAACACATGCATATGCATATATCAGAAAGCCTGTATATCACATCTTCTCACCAGTCTCTTGTTTACTGAAGCCGTCTGAGGTGCTTCTTTTATATACTCTTCCATTGTTGCAAGGAATGATGGAGGTGGCTGCTCAGGGCAAAAAAGAGAGTCTGTCAAAATATTCATTTATCATGGGGTTAGGTGTCATATCTTGAGGCAAAATATGAACCTGTCTCAATGTTGGGAACTGAAAGTTCCTAGCAAGATCCAAACCCTTGCAATAATCATAAAAGTCAGCAAGATTTTCAGCCTGTAGAACAATAAAAATAACGATATCAGTTCACTAGAATATCTTTAAGTGCATCCTCATTGAACAATAGAGAAGTATTTCACTGTAATCCATCTGGGCAAGAAAAATTTCAAAAGATCGTTGTTAACCTGTTGGCCAGCTCTTTTGTAAATATTGAGAGCCTTAACAGCATCATGTCTTGACATTTCAAAGAACTGCAGGAACATGTCGGGGAAAACCAATTGTAGCAAGGAAAAGATAAAAGGACATAACAGATACAATTCAGTTGGAATGTCACTTGATAATCATAGTTTAGTCCTAGTCCTACCATGTCCACGAGATTTATAATCCCATCATTGATGGCGCAGTATATCTTAAAGCTCTCTTTCAATATCTGCATGAACAGTGTTGTTCAGACGCAAAGGGAATGAAAAGCTATAATAACAAATTTAACGCGCCGAACTGCATCAGTTAAAAGACGAAAAACGGAACGACATTCCTATCTTATCTAGTCGTCTCTTCATTATTTTCAAAATGGAAAAATGAACATCTATCTAGGTGTCTATTTAGATACGTACCCACCAGAAAGAAACAAAAAAGCACTGGCCTCCATAAAGAAAGACAAAAATTAACTACCCTCCGGGACAAGTATATCCAGAAATCTTGTAAAATGACGAGTGCACAGACTGAGGTTACAAGGAATTGTATAAAAAGGGACGAGACTTGAAAATATTGATTCTTATAAAATAATTCAGTAAGGAGCTATAAACCAACAAACATGCAAATGTGCACATATTTCTGCTAAAAAATTTCCATTTTAACGCTAACACAAATTGGCTCAGCTGATAATGCTACATCACTACTTGAAATCCATACATACTTATTATGCATACCAGGGCCAATGCGTACTGTATGAGATAATTGCTATAAGCTGCTCCTTCAGGCTGCCAAACTTAGAGAATATTAGAAAGGCCATTCTAGGACAACAAAATAGAAACTCATTCTAGTAGAATACAAAGGTAAAAAACTATTGTGTATTTAGCATTGACAAAATCAACAGAATTGGGTAATCCATTTTAAATGCTACCTGGCAACCAATGAGACGGTAAAGAAGCTGCTGCAATGCAGGTAGCTGCTCCAACAGCTCATCACATGCCAACATACGTGTTCTACTATGTACCTATTACGATCAAAGATTTCTAATGTACTTTGAACCATGATGAAAGGACTTCATGAATCATTTTGAAAAGAAGTATGCACAGCCCACACCTTGCTTGCTCCTGGTAATGACTTTGTCAAACGCTCTGACTCAATATCATATTTCAGGACTCTAAAACATTCAAGCCGTTCCTCTAGAAAAAGGGCATATGTCCGAACCCATGCTGAACAATCCCAAGCTGTAAAAAGGAATTTGTTCTAAGGAGATGCTTAACTAAAAATTGCAAAGTGTCTCCAACTAGACTATTGAGGAGGGAGACAGAGAGAGAGAGAAGGAAACTCTGCACCTATAAATCAACAGGCAGAAGTAATTTACCAAGAGGGCTTGAATCATCTTTGAAATTGGATATTTGGAGGACGTGTCCTCTGTATGAGTAATTCAGAAGCTCCTCTCTGAAGGTAGGATCACCCTCCCTTAATGTCCTGTGAATGACTATCAATGTCTTTATAGCAACCTGCAGATAGTGATTAGGTTGTGACTGGAAATTTTAAAAAGTAGTTCCTAGTAGTTCCTACTAAAGCACTATCTCATCCTGGCGAATTATGGTATATAATATATTTGCAGCTACAGAATAACAGACAGTTCTTCTAAGAGTAATTTCTGCGCCAGACATCAACATATGGATGTCATAATATATCCTCAGTGATACCGATGTCACAAACTATTTGTGCAATAAATACTTCAGACAATAAACTCCCATTTGTTAGGACAGAGAAAGAGATTAAAAAAAAATGCCACTACTCTCGGGGTATTAAATAATTTTATGCAACCTTGGACAACTCCAGCACCCAATGGCTATTGTTCTGCAGTTAGAGACCCATTGACCGACTCTTTTTTTCAGTTTCCCAGGTGTAAGCTTTTCATTTTCCCGTCATGTAGTTAAATGTTTTAATCTTCAGCCTTAGCAGGTTTCCATGGCAAACCTACTCCCCCTCAACAACCAACTAAGCTGGTTTACATTTCACGCCTCCACAAAGGTAAATTGTCCCAGTGTCATGTCATGTAGGTCTCAAGAAAAATAAATCAGGAAATATTGGCAAAAAAAACAGAGTCATGGCTCCATGCTATACGTGTTCCGGAGAAAAAGTAAATAAGAAACCAAAAGATGTGCCCGAAGAACAAATATAAACAGAACGAGTATAAAGAAGAAGAGGAATTACAATCCAATTTTTTGTTTTGGACAATCTCCTTGCAAGTGTATGTATGCAGTAGGCCACATCGGCCCTTGGACGTGCTATTGACGTCGCCAAAAAAATTCCTACCATGAAGAGAAAGGAAAACAAATGAAAACGAAAAATCGCAGTGAAGATGCTCCTTCCATTAATGTGAAGGAAAAAAAAAACAAACAAACGAAACCACCGCATTACAATGGTGCGCACGGACACCTAGCTTGACATTTAAATCAGAAACTCATAGTACTATGACCGAACAGAAACAGAAGCTCAGATGGCTTGAGCATTGTCCAAATCCTCAACGGTATCGAATTCTAATATACATTAGCTTTTCACGCGTGCGTTCCGATAAGAAAGGCTTACTTCGAATATGACGTTCTTTAGGAGGGCATTCATCGTGATTGGTGGCCTTAACGATGGCAATGTCCAAGTCCTTCCAAAAAAGAAAACATCCGAATCAATAGAGCACAACGAAAACATCTGAAAGTTGAAGGAACTCGGACGGAATGCTATGATGTGGAAGACTTATGACTGCATATTCATACGTGTACAGGTATATCTATGTACCTTGAATTCGCTGTTGACTTTTGCGAGGCCAACCTTGGTAGAGTCTTTGAGAGCTCCATATGCTTTCCTAAAGCTCTGAAACGTTCCCATTCTTGTAACGATGGCTGAAAATAATGCTTACACTTTCGTTTTCTGATGGTTGAATGAGAGAGGAAGAGAGAGGGCGAAGATGAAGAATGTCCTTCTTCTTCCTCTCTCTCTCTCTCTCTCTCTCTCTCTCTGTAACCGTGTCGTGCTAGCAACGAAAAACCAACGTATCTCTCTCCCTTTCTCTCCGGAATGTGCGCAACGAATGGTAAGGGGTATTTTAGTAGTTTTGTAAACTTACCGCGGATTAAGTGGTCTAATCATCTTCTATTGTCCTGGAGAGATTAAGGTTTTTTTTTTTTATTGGTTAGAGATTGAGGTCTTCGCAATGGATGGTGATAGATATGAATGCTATAATCAGAATCCGCATGATTGGTCTGCGTGAATACAACAGGTTGTCTGTCCCGGACCGGAGGTGTGAAAGGATTGGCTACAAGCAACACCATTTTTAGTTGGGAGGTCTTTATCAGATTCGTATCAGATAGTAGCAAATCTAAAATGTCACTAGCCGATGTTAGAAAAATATTGGAATTAAATTTTATTGTGCTTCAAAATTTAAAAAAGAAAAAGGCAGCAGCTGGTTTGAAAGGATTGTCTTTCTACAGCCTACAGGCAACACTATATATTTGGGAGGTCTTGATTCAAACTTTTAATCAGATTGATGTTCAGGAGCAAAATTTAGTGATGTTTGGTTAAGGAAAAAAAAAAAATTCAACTTTTTTTTTTTTTTTTTTCCAATAACTCAAAATTTTCACCCAAACATCAAAATCATTTCAACACAAATTTCAATATTTTTCACAATAAATTATATATTTTTTCATATAAAAAATACATCAAGTCTTGTTTCTCTTTATTTTTTTAACAAATTCTATTATCTTTTTCATTAAAAAATTTCATCAAATTTCTCTCTTATTATTTTTCAACAAATTTAATAAAAATTATTTTATAACCAAATATTCTTAAACATTTTCACTTCAAATTTCTCTAAAAATCAAACTCTCAAAATTTTACTTTCCGATTAGAAATTTACAGTTACAGGCTATGGAGCCCAAAAAGTCCAATTTGAATCGGATAAATACCTATTTTTTTCATTAAATGGGCCAAATTGCAACCTTTGGGCTTCAAATTGGTCGTTCAATGATTAGAAATTTACAGTTGGTGGCTTTTTGGGTGGTCCGGGTGGACAGGCTATGGAGCCCAAAAAGTCCAATTTGAATCGGATAAATACCTGCTCAGCCGAGATCCAAAGGCATTTTTTCATTAAATGGGCCAACCTTACAATTGCAACCTCCGACCGTTGGGCTTCAAGTCATTGGTCGTTTATGAGTTGGTTTAGTGGGTATGCTTATCACAGTGAGTGATTCACCTCGCCTTTTTGTGTTTTTTTTTTTGAGCATCTTCCTCAGATGAAGCATAACACAGCCACATAACGATGAAATAGTATGTGTCCAATTCCTCGAACCCACATTTACCATTAGGGAACTGAATTCGAGCTTTAAATTAAATTTACAACTTTCGTGGAAAATGCACAGCCTAAACAAAAATGTTCTCTCTGGCGCATTCACTGAAAAAAGCAAATAAATAAAAAGATGTTGATCCATAAATTTCAGCATTGGCCAACTACAATTTTACTAGTCCAGTTCATCTCTCACAAATGTCCCAGTGTCAGGAGCCACATGGAGTAATTCTAGATTACAAAAACCAATATCCAGAGCTACATATAATTCCGTCAGCCCAAAATTGCAGGCACTGGATATGCTACCCCAAAGCTTGATAAAGAGTAAAGATGCATCATGAGCTTTGAGATGTGAATGACGGGGCGAAATCTTGGGAGGGATAAATATGAACGTCACCTCTCAACATTAGTTGAACATGTTGGGAAGGGGTCTCACAGCCATAAAGGCATCCACCATCTGAAAGAAGAAAAATAGGAGATCATCAGTACTCCTGATTTTTCTATCTTGCATAGTTTTAAGCTGCACAATAAATAATGATAAAGCCTCAATTTATCAAGGTATTGAGGACGCTTACTTCATCAGTCACAGCGGCTCGAGCCCTACGATGTCTTTCTACCAGTTTAGTCAGAACTTCAATAAGGCGCTGCTTCACCTCACCTGTAAGCATGCGTCCTGCACCATACTCCTGCAAAAGGATAATCCAAGTATTTTTGAAACAACCATGTAGGTAGCTGTATCCAACAGCCAGAATATTTTCATAATTAAATCAACTAGGGAGAGCAACCCGACCTCCTTTACATGTCCAAGCTCAGCATCATCCTCGAGGAAAAAACTTAGATATTTAACTGGTATATCGACCTGAATAATGACCGCAATCTTTTTTACAAATTGGAGAAAGGTAACAATGAAACACTTACAGCATGTAACTATGCAAAAGGTTATGGAGAATCCTTTGGAAAATATATCTGAAGCATATGACTTGTCACTTTACGAGCAAATTTCCTTCATATTCTTTGCAAAAGGGATGAGCAAGACACGTAGTACCTCAAGATTTGCTCCAAGTTGGCGGTGTTTCTCTACTGAATCTTGGCCACCAGAGAATGCGTATTTGTTTATCTGTAGATATAACCACATATTACTGAAAATCATTATTCCAAAAGTCACAAATATATTTTGAATACCACAATAGGAAGATATTTCTCTTCCCACAGACTTTGTTCTTGAACCTCCAGTTACACAAAGAAATTGGCAGAAACATCCAATGTCCACCATGGGATGTTGTTATATTGGTCTAACTAATTCCCATTTCATGGTCATGTTTAAACCAGCCAACGAGGAACTTCAGAGGCAAACCTTATTCTTAATTTCTTTCTCAGAATCAGTCACATAGATGGCGGAATTTGGATCACTAGCTGACATTTTCCCTGTCTCCCCCTGCACTCATCCAGTTTCCAGTATTTGCATGAGTTATGATGTGTTTGGGAGAACTAAAGAAATCAATCATGAAGCAGATTCAACAATGTTTAGCACACCACATTTTCAAACTATTCCAAATCATAGGATCACCTGCAGGGCAGGGAAGAACAATGACTCAATCAATGCAGGCTTGTGATACCCAATTCGAGGAGCAACATCTCGCGTCATTCTAAAATAAGGATCCTGAACAACTCAACAAAGGATGAGGACCATAAGGACAAAAAAATAATGCATGCCATGACACCAATGTGTTCGCATATATTGAATCATCTGCACCATTGAAACTCCAGCCTCACCATAAAATTCAAAGAACAAACTGATCATAGTCACATAACTTTCAAGACAATTAAATTCTGAATTATATTAACCTTCATATTTCTTATATTTCATATGTGAAACAAAAAGCCACATATCTGCCAAGATAATTAAATTCAGAACCATATCAACCTTCACATATTTTATATCTCACCTGTAAAACACAAGTACTTCCTAAGCATTAATTTGACTTTAATGCAGATTTGAACTGAAGAAAATAATAAACTATGAGAAGAGTGAACCTGGTCAATTGCGCACGGAATTAGGCACCGGAGATTATCTTTGCCAGAAAATAGGTGCGGGAAGGAACTGGGAAATGAGGGAGCTGCCTGCAAGGATACAAGGTGCAGCATATTGTATGACTTTGACAAATATTCCATTAGTCTCTTGACCAACCAATGTGGTTTCATGGACAGGTATCTAACAACAAGGCAGGTACTTGATGCAAACTTTTTGCTGCATCCAGCATTAGCAACATGATAAACACAGCATATGGAACTACTGCTTTTTTTTTTTTTAACTTACCATCCTCCTCCCCCCCGGAAGAAAAAAAAAATCTCCTCATGTTTTAAAAAAATTCTGCCTAAGCAGAAGTCTCTCTCTCTCTCTCTATTACATTTATGTTCTTCCCTACGAAAAGGCATTATAAGGAGAACAGAAAGCTACTCCAAGTATAACCCAAAGAAACACAATAGGGCTCAATATGACTTCCACAAAGTAATTACACATGGATTGACGAGAGAGAGAGAGAGAGAGAGAGAGAGAGAGAGAGGGAGTCCGACAGGTCCAATTGAGAAAACTATCAATTCACAAACATCAAATTGCAAACTGTTCCTGTAACTCACAACAAAGTATGTGGCAAAACATAACAGTTCAAAAACATTTGATAACTTACGTGACACCAAGCACATGCATTCACATTTTGTGTATAAATATATCAGGAAATGGTTATACCTGTACGGGTGGAAAACTATACTTTCCAATATGATCTTCACCAACGAAACCAAATATCCCCACAATCTGATTACATGTCACACGTTTAGAAACTTCGATCATGTTCCGGTAGAATGCACTGCACAGAAAATTATCAGAAATCAGTACATGAAAATAGAACTTTCCCTCACTAGTTTTGAAATACATGCTTATGCTTTGAGGTGCATAGCGTAACAGATGAACCTAGTCTAGATAAAAACTATGATTTGTCCTTGACTTTTTAAGTGTCCCCCTATGGATAGATACTAAGAACGTCGTGAATAAAATCAATTCTTCAAAACCTAAAACTCCTTCAACATTTATTAGAAGGTTTCCAAAGATACTATCCACATTGACAAAAGCTATTAAACAGTAGAAACCTTCCTAGACAGGTCAACAAGGAGAAATGCTAATTGTGTTATGACATCCATCATGTCCAACCTACTCTATGGATACTGGTTTGTTGTCCCATTTAGGTGTCAAGCTTACAGTTAACGAGTTACTCACCCTCCAACATAATCAAAATCAGAGAAGATGAAGGTTCTTCTTATGTCGAAACCACAAGCAATAATGTCCTTAGCATTCTCCCTGGCCAGTCTCCTGCTCTCCTCCACCGTTAGATTTTTCCACAGGCACTTCTCATCATCAGTAAGCTGTATGACAAGAGGAACCTTAAAGACCTCTTGCAAATATCTGCATCCAAAGTCCCACACAGACAAATTTGTTCATATGCTTAACAACAAGTATGATTTTAACACAGTAGATAGGTTCTGAAAGATATAGCGACCACATACTTTCGTATCACGCCTAAATAGAGCACTGACGCACAAACAAAAAACTGATATATGTTTATATTGTGTATAGCTTCTCAGCAAACAGAGCACAACAAAAGAATTGACATACTGAGTGAACATAAAGGGAACCAAATGCCCTAAGTGCAAAGCTTCGGACGAGGGTCCTCTTCCAGTGTACAGATAAAACTTCTCCCCCCTCTCATACGCATCCAATATCTCCGTGAAGTCCCTGCGTCCAACCATCATATTGGAATCTTACCCTTAACACAGATATCTCCAAATAGACGGAGAGAGGGGGAAGGGAGTGGTACCGGTGCGCAAAGAAGACGCCGCGGCGCAGGAAGACGTGGGCGCGGCGAGAGGTGAGGTGCTCCACACGATCAATGAGGGATTGGTTGAGCCTTTGACAGCCGAACTTCTCGATGAGCTTGTCGTAGTCAATCTTACCTCCTTCTTTGGCCGACACTTCCCATGGATTCACTACCTGCTCTTCTTCTTCTTGTTTTCCCTCCACATTCTGTAATGCCCCTACCTCTGCCTCTTTCTTATCCATCTTCTGTTTCCTTCTGATACGGCTTGCCTACTGCCCAAGGTTTTAACAACAATCAATTAGTCACGAATAAATCAAGTCAGTTCATAGACGATTGAAAAATTCTCAGGTTCCTGCAATGGAACTACGCAAAAGTGAACTAACTATGCAGCACAAAAGTCGGCCAAACTGAACTACGGAAAACAAAATGAATGAAAGCTGACTAGATTCCGCCAATGAAAGCGATTCAGCGTGTTTCAGTTCTGTCCAAGACACAGACAACGGAGTTTGGACCTCTTGGGCAAACAGCAATCGGAAGTGGGCAGTAGGAGCGGTGCCGCGGATTGGGCTTTGCAGCGTATATAGATAGAGAGCCCGACTTGTGACGTTATGGACGGCCTCGATAAAAGTGGGATCGGCCCGACGGAGCCGTGTGGTTCCTTCCTTTTTTGTTGTCTTTATTGAAGTAGTGTCTTTAGAAGAGCAAAATGTTTTTGTTGAAGGCAATTTTTTTTTTATTTTTTTAAATAATTTTTCATGTTAATTTCAAATCTATTAATTTTAAAATAATTGAAATAATCTATTAGTTTAGAATATTTTCTTGTTTTTGTGCCTAATTTATTAAAAAAAAAGACACATAACTTCGATATCTGTAATTCATGTTGGAACTTCAGAATAGAGTCCAGAGTCTATAAAATAAAAACTTATAAAAATTAGGTATCAAAGATATAACACATAAATTTGATCTGATTCTTTTCTTAAGATAAGCTAAAGAAAATACAATTGATGGTTTTAAGTAAATCCATAGGAGACAGAGTTTATGATTTTAAAGTAAGAAATAGTTCTTAAGGGTGAATTGAGACAGATAAATGGCGTGCGAGAGAGTGTGTTAAACAAATGGGACTGGTAATTAGAGGGGGGCAGGAGGGACATGGAAAACAAGACCTGACCGTTGGTGACATTTCGGGAAGACCCGTCAAACCGGCGACGGCTTTGGACGAAAGCATCATTCAAGGCCCAGCACCCTCGAAAGATATTAAAATCATGGGATTTAACCAAAATCACTCTATCAAGAGCCTCTGTTGAGTTTCATTCTATATGAATGGTAGTGTTTGAGCTCTTCAAATTGTAGATCTTCCTCAAGAAAATCTCTTGCCTTTCAGGTTAGTCTTTACCTTTTTAGCAAAGTAATCCATTTAACTTAGCTATTTCCATGTTTTCTTCGTTCCATTCTCAATGTCTGTGGGTTTGTTTTCACATGTAAATTCGAGGTCTTGGTTTGGTTCTCTTGGTACATTTGGCTCAGTTGTTTCTGTGTATTCCTGGAATTGCCTCTTTGCTAGTCATGCATTTTTGGAGTGGCTAATTTGGTTTTCTCTGCGATCATGGGAGATTATAATCCATGCATATCGAGTTCTTCACTGCCCCAATCTCATTGTGATAATTGAATGTCTTTTCAATGACCATTCCTTGTCTTTCTTGGAAAGATATGCGACCTTAAAGTGCCCGGGGTGTGTTGAATTCAGCTTGAATGATCGTTGCGCAAGTATTCAGGATCAGCTACTCTGACAATAAGATGTGCACCTAATTTTGATTGGGTTTCTTGACGTACATAACCTGCATCTCCCGACAAGTACAATTTTTTTTCAATGTTGAATTGTTCGCTAATTGGGTTGTTCGGCTCCCCTCTCTTGCTTCATCTTATATTGAATTGTTCGCCAGGTTCTTGTCTTAATACTGTTTGATCAGGTTTTAGTAGTTATGTTCGTTCAACATAAGCAAATCTGATACGTGAAAAAGCAAGAAGAGTATTTGTATGCTCACTAAAACAAACAGTATGCTCCTCATGTCGTACTGATGCTAGCTCCAATTGAAATTATAAAAATTGTGGACTGTCATTTGAGGTCCTGTGGCAATCAAGAACTGCAGGATCAATTAGTATTTTCTTTTGTATTACCTTGAATGTGCTCAAGGCTTTACCTATGACTCTGTTCAACTTTTGGTTTAGAAGAATGCCGGATGATAAGCTTATCTAATTTGTGAAAATATGAAGTTAGAGCCTACAAATGGGAGTCCCAGAGGCAAAATGATTCTGGATTTGTGATCTTCTCCACAATCTTCTATTGTAAACTGATAAGAAAAGAATCCGGATTCGAATGAATTAGGCCTTCCATATGCCTTCTTTTGAATTCGAATGTTATATATGTTCTTTAGCTATTTAAGGCCACTGAATCAATTTTGGCATCTACTTCCCATAGTGGATTGATGTGTAACAGCTATATGGGATCACAAAATTATGATTTCTTGATGCTTCAAAGACTTTCAACCCACTGGCAATTGGTTTTGAGAACTTTGGTAATACGGTAACCTGCAATTAGTTGTAGAAGGATGAACTATGGAGTTTCAACAGTACTCTGGTGTCCTTGAGCTCCCTTCTCTGCATTCTATGCAATAACCATGTTTATGTAGTGAAGTCCTATCTAGACTCTGTTTGAAGTCAGTACTTATATATGTAGCTTTAAATTCTCTGTGCACACACAATGCAGATCAACATGCGTGGCACTGGAAAGAAATTAGTCTATCAAGAATCGGGCAGATCTTGTTATTCAAAGGCAGAATCTGGGTCTATGCTGATTGCATCATTGAAGTCAAAAAAGGGTAGCGACATATCCCATTGCAAGCAACACAAACCTATATCAAAATCTCATGTAAAGACGATTAGTTCAAAGCTTTCAAAGAGATCTGTTGCTGCCCCTGCAAGCAGGGAACCCAGGAATGATTCCGTGCATAAAAAAATTGTCAGTAGGAAATTTCTGCATAAAGCAATTGATACAAAGTCTTCGAGGAAGAAGTCATCGTTGAAACTTAAAGACGAAAAAGTCTCACCTAATAGGTCCAAGGGAATTGGAAAAAATACTGATGAGGAGGTCAAAATCACAAATCTTAAGAAGAGGAAAAAGAAGAGAAGGCAAAAGGACACAGCGGAGCGAGATGAAGCCTCTCGTTTACAAAGGAGAACAAGGTATCTTTTGATTAAAATGAAGCTAGAGCAGAACCTTATCGATGCTTACTCTGGAGAGGGTTGGAAAGGCCAGAGGTATTAAAATCTTATCTTATATATCTTTCGAGTAACTGGAAAACTAGTTATTTCTTGTTTAGCCTTAAATTTCTAGGAAAATCCATGACTGTTTTATACCTTAAACTAGTTCAGGAGGAAAAAGTTCATGAATGCTTGATGAAAGACCCCATTGAAAGAGCAGAAATGTAGGGACCTATGACTGGATTTCTGGTTTCAAACTACCTGCTTATGTTATAAATACACCAGAGAGCTAGTCATCAAATACTGGCCAATACCTCAAAATCAAAATTACGATTCTCGTACATAGCTTTTGTTGTCTAAGACCAAGCTTCCTGCCAAAAAGGCAAGAGAGAAGCATCAAATCCAATGTATCTACATAATGCCCACATGACTTTCCAGCAACTGGATCTTCATAAATTTCATGTGCAAAACTTACATGCACTGCAGAATTTTAAAGTTTCTAGTTCTTCCTGTTTTCTTTCGTTTCTATCTCACAATAATTGATGGCAAGAATTCGAGTTGTCAATATACCTCCTTAATGCATCATCGTATAAGATACTATTTTAGTTTCTGTCTTCCCTTATGGTTTCTTTAATATGAAAAGTATGCTCCAACACTCAAGTATGGAGATGGGCTGGATCCAAAGGCATCCCACAAGAATATTAGGGGGAAGCAATATCTCAGCTACTCACTGGTATTGGTTTAGATGTTTACACGTGAATCTGATTTTTGACAGAGAAAAGTAATTTGTTTCCCATTAGATCTGTATTCTTAGCCTAAATTTTCAAATGTCCTCAGATGACAAGTGAACTGTGATGTTGCCACTGTTTTCTTCTTTTGAAACTTTGGCCTTTCTGTGATAAACACAATAGTAGTTTACCCTTTATTTTTTAAAATATTTATCTCAGTCGAGAAAAGATAAAGCCAGAAAAGGAACTACAACGAGCCAAGAAGCAGATATTGAAGTGTAAACTTGGATTACGTGATGCAATTCGCCAGCTGGATTCACTTGGTTCAGAAGGATGCATTGAAGACTCTGTTATTGCTCCGGATGGATCTGTATACCATGAACATGTAAACACACATTACCAGTCTTTTTGCTACATATTAGGACTATAAACTTTTTGAAGAAAAAAAGTCCACCTCTTTTTAGAATTCACTTAATATTCCTTCATTTAGAAATGGGTTCTGAAGTGGGCTGTGTGGATTTCCTAGATTCCTAAATTCATCTGAATGCACTTGAGTTAGCAAGTTTTCTTCAGATGAGTAGCCAATAAATTAGTGTTTATGCATGACATGTACTGTCGATCTTTATCGACATAAGGAACTCTCTTCTTTCTTGTTTTGGACCTCAGCATCTGGTCTGGTACCTAACCTATGAGGTTTTACCACCTAGGCTTTTTGTTTTCACTATTAGCATGGGTGTACACAGCTAGGAAGACCCTGGATACTATCTTCCGAATTACATCTAGTTTCCACATGTATATTCATGTTTTTATGTTTCATTTATTTTGTAGATATTCTGCGCAAAGTGCAAGTTACGTGAAGCTTTCCCAGATAATGATATTATACTATGTGATGGGACATGTAATTGTGCTTTCCACCAAAAATGCCTTGATCCTCCATTGGATAGTGACAATAGTATGTCCTACTCACTTTTTTCCCATGAATGGTTAGTGATTATGGTCAGATGGCTTCTTTAAGAAACTGATTTGTAGTTTAATTGATAATCTACAGTTCCTCCAGGTGATCAGGGCTGGTTTTGCAAATTTTGTGATTGTAAGATGGAAATTCTAGAAGCAATGAATGCGCATCTTGGGACCCATTTCTCCATGAACAGTAATTGGCAGGTTAGTTACCTGAAAATCTTGTGGATATACATATTATCTATTGTCTTCATGAGCTGCGTCAGTGAATTAATGAAGTTGTTCCTACATGAAATAGGATGTTTTCAAGGAAGAAGCTGCTTTCCCTGATGGTGGGAATGCAATATTAGACCCAGGGGAAGAATGGCCTTCAGATGATTCTAATGATGATGACTATGATCCAGAGAGGAGGGAAAACAGTTCCACGAGAAGCGGGGCAGAAACTGATGAATTTTTGTCAGATGACATCAGCAGTTCTACTAGCCTGAGCTGGTCTTTAGATGCTGAATTTTTTTCTGGAAAGGAAGGCATGGGGTGTGAAAACCATTTTGCTAATACCAGTTTAGATTCCGATGAATCCACAGATGGGGAAATCATAAGTGGCCCCAGGCAGCGAAGAGCTGTTGACTATAGGAAGTTATATGATGTGAGTACCCCAAAATTCTTTAAGGTGTAAGTACTTCACCAAAAGATTGAGTTCCCTACAACATAAAATAATTTTAAGAAAAAGAAAAGAACCTGAATTGAGCTCTATTGTTCCCTCATCCTTCATGTGTTTCTTTACTCTGAAAAGGGGAAAAGAAAAGGGAAGAAAATCAGGGGTGGCACATGTTTTGGTTCTGAAGCCACAGTTGGTGTTAGCCTTGATTCTATGATATCCGGGTCTGCACTGCTGTACTACATTGAGTACTTAAGCTAGACTGCCTTATATTAAAGAAGTAAGGTAAAATTGAAGCCTCCTTTGTCCAAAAACTCTATAGACCATTATGATTACCATAAAAGGAGATGAAGAACTGCTATACAGAGGAACTTTTGAGGTCACCAATTTGGGTGGGATGTATATTAATTATATTTCCCATTTTTTGGATTGCCTAATGAGGAATGAAAAAGCAGTTTGCTATGGTTATTGTGAATTTCAGTCACATTTCTCTAGTTAAAGACTTAAATTCAAAGGGTTCTTCATTGGCTTCAGTGAGATGTGCTCCTAATCCACGAAATTTACAATTTCCTGATTAAAAAATCATTCCATTCAATGCTGTAAAAAGTCTTTGTGGACAATTATGGTTCTCTGCTGATGAAACAGGTTTTTGAATGAGGGACTGTTCAGATCTTCAATCTGATTTGATGTGGTTATCTTTTTCACCGTGATAGGAGATGTTTGGAAAGGATGCTCCTGCATATGAACAAATTAGTGAAGATGAAGACTGGGGTCCTGCTAAAAGAAAGCGGCGAGAAAAGGAATCCGATGCAGCTAGCACCCTTATGACACTGTATGAAAGTGAAAAAAAGTGTCTGGATTCTGGCAACAGGGAACTCAAGAAGAAACGGCCTCCAGAAACAACCAGAAGGCCTTTTTTCAGGATCCCCCGCACTGCAGTTGAGGTAGTCGAAGTTCCCCTTCTCTTTTTCACAGCTTCCTAATCAAGCATTTTTGTGATCTTAGGAACTTTAATCTGCCGTTACTGTTACTGCATCAAATGCATCCTTTTGATTCTTATGAACTGTACCAGAAGCTTCGTCAAGCTTTTTCTGAAAATGAACTACCACCCAGAGATGTCAAGGAGAATCTTTCAAAGGAGTTGGGCCTTGATTCTGAGAAGGTAATTGTTTGAGCTATCAAATTGATTTAATACTGGGAACACTATCCAGAAAGTATAGTGGAAAACGACTGCTATATTTAGCTCAGAAGCAAATAGATGCTTCACTTGCAAGTGTTCTGGATCTCCAAAGCAGAAAGTGGTCTATGAAATGTGAAGATTTGAAAATAGGTTTGCAGGCGAAACGATTCAATTTATGTAGAATACTAGAATTATTGGACCAGAAACCCAATTTCAAATGCATTGCAATTGGTTCTTACTCGATGTATCGTAAGCCAAGCTTTATACTGCATGCTTTCATTTAAAATCTTGCATTATTAGCAAAATGTCAGCGGCTTCATATAGAGCGGTTTATTGCTCAATCAGATGTGTCCATTTTTTACTTTAGGTAGATTTGACATCATATTTTCTCAAGTGTGTATTTGATGGAGAAATAGTGAACTGTCAGCTGCAGATGGATCTATGTCATATATGCTCTGTGAGGCTAGTGAAGCATTATTGGTGGATTTCCTATTGTACACCTCATGGCTATTCATTTTTTCTGGTTTGCGGCTGTAATAGTCGATATAAAATCTTTTCAGGTAAGCAAATGGTTCAAGAATGCACGTTACTTAGCACTTAAATCCCGAAAGGTGAGGTGATGGAGCATAAATAAAATTCTTCTGGAGGTTCATTGACTGCTAATTTTATGTTCTACCTTCATGTTGTGGTTTATTGAGTCAAGAGATCATCCTTTGATTTTATTCCAGTCCCTGATTGTTGAACCTTTGGATCTAACCTTTATTGATTTTTTCCTCAACAGACAGAGCCAGGAAAGCAACTCCGTTTTAGGGAATCCAGATTGGAAAATTCAAAGAAAAAGGCTTCTGATATTTTGGTATCAAAGGATAAATCTGCAGAGATTATGGTCCATGCCCCAAAGAATGTTAAAAAGGTCTGCCAGAGAAGGTGCCCAAAGTCATTAAGTAGTGTTTTAAAGAGAAAACAGCAGAGAAGATCTTCATTCATTTCAGCTGCAAATAGCAACAAGGTACCTGTGGCTCAGGATCCTTTCTTTGTTTTGCTTTTTGTTTCTTGCTTAATTCTTTATCATATTTTGCTTTTCTGGAAAATTGCTTATCTTCTAGTGAAGCTGATCAAATAATCATTGGATGGACTTATAGTACAGCTATACAGGGTTATACTTCCATTGAGCTACTTTCAATCTCGTCCCAAACCCTTACAACCCATATATGCTACGCTGTTACCATTTTTCTTACCAGATTTAATAAGCTCACCTTTCCTATTCTTTGCTTTCCTAATGGTGAAGTCACTTACCAGTACTATCTTTTCCTCTTAAAGATTTCCCAAACGATAAATAAGATCTGATATCCTGTCCTTCAGGTTTTACTTGTATTAGTGTTGGCATAGGAGTAGGGAAGGTCATTCAAACAAAACTACATGATAGAAAGTAAGACACGCTATCTGTATTAAAGCTGTAGATTGAAGCTTATGTCATTTCGAGCCCGTCAATATGTCAAAGCATGAACTATTCTTAATCTACTTCAGAACCTTTTAGGCATCTCTAGAAGATTATCAGTTGCTTCCAGTTCTGTCAACTATCCCATAAAGCCTAAGTCCAATCTGCAATAGATAGAGCATAATTGTACATCTTGAGATCGGGTATATAAAGCGTAACTCTAATCTTCAATAGATAAAGCATAACTATACATCTTGAGATCAGGTATGGCGTACAGAGGTTTGTTTTTTAACCATGATGGGACTCACCTTATTTGACATGATCTGCTCTGTTGCATACAGGATATGGTGGAGTTCAGCGATGATGTAAGCTTGAAGAAGCTTTTGGAAGCAAGAACTAAGGAGAGGAAGAGGATCAATGTCATGGCTGGAGGTGGATGTCAAGCAGCAGAGTTGGAAATGGAAAGACTTTGCAACGCCAAGGGTAGACTAGAGACCATAAAGCAGAAATTGCTGAGGCTTCAAAATGACAAAGCTAAGAATTCAGATAAATCCCATTTGTCTCGACAATCTGTGATTTATGTTCCAGTGGCAGAGCTAAAGGAAAAAGTTTGATCCTATGCAAAGTTTTGAATTTTTTTTGCACTGCCTTCAGTTTTTAGGTGTAGCAAGTCGAACTTTATCTCCAGAAGTTAGTGTTTACATACCTTTCTTCGGTTCACAAGTAAATATTTCCTTAAATGAGAATTTCAAAGTGGTCAAAAAAAAAATTGTACTTCAGTTGGCTCTCTTAAGATCTTCTAGGTCGAAATGTGAGCTTTTTGCAGACCTATGATGCATCGGCCTTAGATTTTTAATTTTCAATTCGTTTATGCCTTAATAGATGGCCACTGTGCTTAACCTGATCTCCATCTCTTATGGCTTATTCAGTGTTTTGCTTTACAAAGTTGTCTAACTACCCTTTTCTTCTTTGAAACTTGAAGAAATATGTGCACCTTCAGAGCTTTGTTTCAACGGGTTACGGAATTGGAAAGGAAATGCGCCCCATTGTTTTCAAAGAGGCCACAGATTTCTATTGTGCAAGAGACGCACGGTTGTTGTTTCCTGTGTGGCCTGTGGGTCCCTGAAGGTTGGCTGTGTGCACGATAACCCTCCCCCGCCCATTAAACCCACAAACCACGGCGGCCAACAACTTTTTACGCCTTCAAGAAATATATGTATAATGGCTGTCGTTCTCAGGAAGAACTTTCCTCGTTTGTAATTCACCAGTAGGGCTGGGCAAACCAAGTTCAGGGCCAGATTTGCCAATGCCCGAACCCGAGCCGAAAGTGGTGGAATCCCGACCCGGACCCGTAGTCGGGGTTCTGCTCGGGTTCAGGTTTGGGTTCGGCTTAAAAGGCCTAAAAGATGTGGCCCATAACCATTTGGGCTTTTAGGCCCAAAAACATGGTACCACATGTACACGATCCTTGCCGGCCTTCCCGAGAGCCCATTGCACATGCTCAGTCTCATTCTTGACCTCCAATGAATCATCCCCATTCGTTGAACCTTCCCTCTGCCCCACGATATTGAGCACCGAGACCACCCAGGGCCGCTTATTCTCTGACAAGTTCCGATAGAATGCCTTGCGAATCCCCGAAATGCCCTTTTTCTTCCTCCTTTTTACGTATGTACCGCCGAGCGGAGCTGAGAAGGGGACAGAGCCGCCGGTTTCCAAGCTCCCCGCGGCCATGGCGTGAGGAGAGTTAGGGCAGTAGAGAGACGGAGAGAGAGTGAGGCGTGACCTAGGGTAAAGCAGAGAGATGGAGAGAGAGGAGAGCTAGGGCAGCAGAGAGACAAAAAGAGTGGGAGAGATTGAGATATGGCTGCTAGAGAGGAGTGGCCGAGTGGGGCGTGAAGTGAGAGGCAGAGAGAGAGAAGGGGGGGAACGCGGTGCTGCTAAGGGAGGGAGAGGGGAGACTCGATCACCAGGGGGGGATTGCAAGGGTTAGGACTTAGGTTATTTACCCTTAGCAAAACGGTGTGTTTCGTTAAGGGTAGAAATGAAAAACTTTTTTTATATTTATTCGGGTCGGGTTCGGGTTGCATATCGGGTATGCTATAAACCCCGAACCCGGACCCAAAAATTGATTTTTTATCCTTATAAAACCCAACCCCTAACCCGTATAAACCCGCCCCGATCGGGCCAGAAACGGGTCAAGTGGTCGAGGCACGGGTTTTTTGCCCAGCCCTATTCACCAGTAAGATTATATCACATCCTTCCTTTCAGTGGGGACTAGAAAGAAATTTCTGACACTTTAGGGGCTTGTTAAGACAATATTGGAATTTTTTTTTTTGAAAAAAAAAAAAAAAAAGTGTCGCCAGTATGAAGGGCCGAGGTTATACTAGTGCACTATGCCCGTGATAATTTAACAACTTGTAGTATTGCACTATAAATGCTGAATCGATCATATCCGATCCAATAGGTTTTAATGGGCCTGAGGCTGTGGAGGCCCAAAACGGGGGGAAACAGAAGAAGAAAAAAAGGGCATTTTGGTGCTTTCGAATAATACTATTTTTGAATATGCATATAACTCGGTTCTTGAAAATTAAAAAATTGAAAAAAAAAAAAAAGAGACAGGTACCTAAGTAAACCACATATTTGTAGCAAAACGTTGTGTACACCACTTGGCATATAAAAAGAAGTTTGAAATTATTTACAAATATTATTAACTAACGTACTAATAAATGAAGAATTATCTGTGCCTAGAGGAAGAAAAATGAGGAATTATCCGGACTGGTTCCCCAAATACATCAATCACCATTGAAGGAGGCTCTGTGAACTACAACGAGAACTCAAAGCATTTGATAAGGTTTTTATTATTATTATTATTATTATTATTATGCTTTGAAGGAGGCTCTGTGAACTCAAAGCATTTGATAAGTTAATGGTCAGAATCTTATACTAAACTTGTACGAATCCCGATCTTCACATGTAAATTGTAAATTCCCAGACAAAAATGTCCAACAGACTTGATAGTCCTAGCTGTGTATGCATGGCTAACACAAGAAGTATGAAGGCCAAGTATGTTAACAATCTCTTTTATTTGTCGCTATTTTTTTCGAAATGAGTGATTCATTTCCGTTCAACCATTTCAAAATGTAATTTGCGTAACAAAACCAACTATTTCGAAAACAAAACGGTGTGCGAAATTTATAACAGTAACGATGACAAGAGCGAGCAGATGAGACAGTGGCAGAAGGCACAAGGGCCAGAGGCCGAGACATCTTCACTATCTGTCTGTAAGAATTACAATGCCAGGCAACTGTGATGTAGAATAGAGAAACCAATCTGGATTCCCATGACCCGAATGTACAAGACACAGAGACATGGCAAGTTGCATGGACGCTCAGAAAATGATGAAGCAGTTCTCACCACACTATAGAGTCTGTTTCTTTGATGCATCACATGTGGGCTTCTGTAACTCACGAGCATTCTGCATACGTGATTTCCGTCGATTGGCACCTAACTGGGGCCTCAGCTGCACAGGATATGAATTTTTAAGAACCCAGCAATAAACAGGGAAAAGTATGAGAGAAGAGACATTCTAGACTCCAATGAGAAACATATATGTGTACAATGAAAAAGCTTAACATAGATTCCCTAAAACATTCAACTATGACCCAGAGGAGAAGATGAACATGCAAATCCAAACATCGCCACACTATGAAGGTAAACAAGTGTAAAAGCCTTTCCATTCCATTGATCTCATCTCCTCATCCCTTCATATACCAAAAAACATGCGCCTGCGCTTGATTTAACAATTAGATATAAGGTCTTATCTTAGCTCTTACAACAAACACTGTCTGTGGCAATTCCCACAAGCACCACAAAAAATAAATAAAACTGAATGACAGTTTCTTGATTGAATCCAAATTTACATAGTTGCTTCCATTTTTACTTTGACATCATTTTCTTCAAAATGAAGTAACTCTTGCATTTTTTGCTAGTAATATCAAAGCCTTTCTTGCTGCTCGAGAGGGTTTGGAAGCTAGAGCTGTTTTGGGTTCTTTCCTCTGATGCAAGTTAGGGGAGGGCTGGGGGGCGGGTGGTGGAGATTCTAGGGAATTCATAATGCTTTCTCTTGGTTCAACAAACTCATCGTGTGCTTTTGCTTTTTCTTACACATATGAGATACCTTTGAAAACACCGATGCTTGCTAGCAAATTGGTAAATGCTCAATGTTTCACTATACAGAAGGATAGTTAATGTTAATAAGAAGTTCGAATCTGAAAGATGAAATCAAGAGTGCAGATCTCTAAAGGAGAGGCAAGGATCTGAAACACCTCAGCAGCAACATTTAGTAATAAAACCAATGCTATGACATACCATCTGAATATACTTTAGTTGCTTTAGAATTTGATCTGTTTCTAGCTCCTGAAGCAAGCAGAAAAAATGAGTATCAATTACAATAAGACTAGGTATGGGGCAAAATAGTAAAGGTAAAAGAAGAGATAAAAGCAACAGAACACTTTTTACAACATAAACACACTGTATCCAGTGCATGTACCAAGCCTGTCAAGGAAACATGAACCCACGATCAAGGCAAGTTGCTGACAACATTTTGTGATGTATATAATTTTGACATAATCTACTTTTAGTTTATTTGGTACTATTAACATTCCCTTTAAGTGTTTGATTAAACATGTACTTCAGCATTGCTCTCTCTATTACTCGGTGTAAATTACGTAGAAAGAGTCAGTTCTTCACTAGACAGTAACAAAAAACTTCCATCCAGAAAATGTTGATCAATGTCCATCAGTGATCAATACAGAGTAAGATTTTTTTAGAAGCAAAGCCACCAGAATTGAATGCTATTTATAACATGATCGTCTGAGAACTCATGTCAAATTTTCAACAAAATGTTCTTTACTGCTTCAAGGTAGAAAAGCATGTCACACGGTACAATCACTCAGATCTTTGAATACTGACCTTGCTCATCTCTTAAAACGTAACTGATTTTCATGTTTCAATACAAACTCTCCACTAGAAAATTCTAATGTTAGAACCTTCAGAATATAAATTCTTAAAAATACTCCGATATTACAGACTATGAATTTCCAAAGTCAGATGAGACAACATTAAAGACTATGCTTAGACTCCTAAAACAGTGTCTTTACGAGACACTAAACAGCCAAACCATGATAAATATGAAAATTGAAGGTTATTACACCTGAGGTGCAGCACAATCAGCATGGGTTGGATCCCAAAGGACAGAACGAAAGCAGTCCCAATTATCTGTTTGAACTTCACAAAGAGGGGCCCTGCAATTTAAAAATTTTAGTGTGTTAAGCATCTTGAGCAAATCAACAAGAAATTTACGATCGTATATCTGACATATTAACAAAAGGGGGAAAAACAAAAAGAAACAAAGAAAAAGAAGAAGAAGAAGGCGAAAATAAGTAAATAAGTACAAATTAACATCATTTCGAATGAACTAAGCAAATTATTTGCCTTTGTTTTTGCATCTTTAAGGCTCGGAAACTAAATTGCAATTCATACGGTAACCTATTTGGAATCTAAAGATTCTCCAGCTAGTATAACGAAGACAAATGGGACATCTGACTTTCAATTATTAGACCACCTCTTCGTCACTGGAGCAAATTAAATACTAGTCCTATTATTCAACCTCCATTCTGGGTTTTATCACCAGTAAATGGACCTCCATCATATTCTCCAGAATTACTCACATCTCACATGATTTCACCCATAGTGGATACTTCAGTCAAAATCTGCCCAACATAAATGGAGATAGTTGACAACACCATCAAAGCTACTTCAAATCAACAAACTACCTCCACTGCACTCAACTGACAAGTGAAACCCAAAACATGCACAAGAAAATTTGAAGAGACAATTCAATTCCTTTCTAGGCTCAGTCTTAGTTATTGCTTTGTCACACCTCCATGAATACTGAAATGTCCCAACACCAATTCCTCTCCATCCCACCAACTGCCACTGTCCAACCCGTTCTACCACCAATTCTTTTCTAGGCTCAGTCTTGGTTATTGCATTCTCTCTCTCTCACGCACACGGACAATGGTTGGGGATCAACACAGATAAAGAAGATCCTTCATAGCCATAAACCTTCTTCACGCTTTTTATTTGGCACATATAGTACCACGGTCAATCTTGATTAAGGAGTAGAGTAACCCCACGGTTTAACAGCTCAAAAGTCCTAGTCATCTATCAGCTGTAGTGTCCACTCAAAGCTATCAAGCACACCTAACAAGCTAAGCCTGATTTTCATGACAGTTACCTCTCAGTACAAGTGGCAAATACCAAAAACCTCCAAGCATACATAACAGCCCACCTAGACATGCCACCACCCAACTTATCCCCAATCAGACCTTCCTCAGAGACCACAAAGAACAACAAACAACGTGCCAGCACAAACTCTCCCTCCAGCTTCCCAAATCCACTGCTGACTGTTTCATATCAAACTGCTTGTCTCACCACCAATCCACCGGAAAGCTACCTCAGCGACCCCACTTCTCTCATTAACAGCACCTATGAAGTTTCCAGAGTGAGAAAACCAAATGCCTTCTCTAGATTTGGCCACTCAAAGGAGAAGTAGTTTTGCAATCATACTAAACTATCCATAAAGACAAAGTCCTTATGCCATACGGAATCCCCATCGTACTGGTTTTTGAAGTCAAGGACAAATAATCAGTCTTTTGATAATCATTGCTCTTGAGAGACATAGGCCAGCAGATTTATTGTCCTCATTTGTGGGAATTAAAGAAGTGATTGACCTTGCTTCTTGAAAACCTATTACATATAATCCAGACAAATTATGAACATTTATTCAGAGTATAGTAATTATGCCTTCGCTAAGCAAACAAGCCATGGACCACCTCCAACTAAACTAGGGAAAAGCTAAAGTAGTAATGAGGATTGAATGGTGGAATGGTAGTTAAGGAAGGTCTTCTCTCTTTGACTTTGTTGAGGTTGTCTGAGTGTGACATTGACAAACTCCAAGTATGGCAATCCAAAAAGGAAAACTTCAGATTCTTAAAGAAGTATGTTTTTTCCCTTTTTTGGTTGAAGCAAGCACCAGAAATCTGGAGCCCATGATATGCGTTCACTTGCTAGAATCTAGCTCAGAGGGATTTGTAATACAAGTTCCGCTTCCTTTCATGGTCTTGTTGCCAACGCCATTGTAATCCCTATAACACCCCCCCCCACCCCCCTCCAAAAAAAATGTGGGGCAAAAATAATCTGCCAATAAAACTCAATTTGATTCAATAGCAACTTGTAGGTAGATTTTCCTAGAAAAAGCTACCAACTAAGCAGCACGTATAACCTTCAAAAACTCCAGTATGATGGTCATCAAACATTGGAAAACCCAAAAACAGCACTCTCAACAGGGCTGCTCACAAAAAGGATTGTTATTTGCTTACCTGCGCCACTTTCCACATATAGTTCCATTTACATCTTCTCCTATGCCATCTATAACCTCTTGACACTGGAGCCAATTGCCTATAGAGTTAAGTGCATGGGGCTTGTAGAAATTCCACTCCTACAGAAGGAAAACGGACTAGTAAAAGGGAAAAGTAATAAAGCTGAAAGATAGATGTTTCATTTATCTTCAGAACCAGATGGAAAGGACACAGAAACTGAGAAATTGAGCCTTACACGTGAAGCAACACAATCTGAAGGATCCATTTCCACTGGTTCACCAATGGCATCAACATCACTGCATCACATAAAACATAAGAAACTATGAGTAACAAGGAAAAATATACAGCAAAGCAGATTACAAACTATATTCTCTCTTTTCATGCTTTTACTTTTTTTAAGAACAGTGTGAAAGACTACAAAAACTTGGACAAACAAATGTTTTTGTGTAATGCAGAATGAGCCTCTCCGACCAAGCAATAAAATTGGCATATGGCATTAAAGCGAGAAGAAGCAAGTCACTTTGTGCAGGGCATTGATTTACCACCCTCTGAATTGCCTCCTTAGGTCCAGAACTAATAGCAAGATCTTAGAATTTTCCCAATCTGCTTTTGATTGTCTGTGGGGCAGATATATCAACATCAAGCTAGAGAAAGAGTTGGAGAAACTCCCAATTAAAAAAGATCAAACCACCTTCTCACTTCCATTCCATGACACTAGATTTCTCCTAAATTCAGATGCTAAGCAATTCCCATTTAGGGTATACAGCAAGAGCTAGGTTAAAGACATTAGGAATTGGTTTCAACATAAATAGGAGAAGTTCATGGTCAAAGAAACTTATTGAGACTAGAGATAAAACTTGAATCAGAGAGAGATGAATCTCCAGAGAACAGGTAGCTCAACACAAAGGATCAAGCCAAATTCTTTCTCATCATGCCTGTAAAGCCCTTATGCCAGCAAGTCAGGCTTCCTTAGAAAGTCCCCCTAAGCCACTTCATCTTTAACTTCTAATCCAAAAGATCATATTACCTGACATAAAGCCTGCCTCCACTTTGCCAATCAACCTCAAGGCAAACAGATTCCATTACCCAAACCCAAGGCCCCTTACACTCTCTTGTTGCATCTCTTCCTTCCTCTAAATTCTAGGCAAAAAAGTATTCTCTTGCAATCTAGGTAGCCCATCAATATGCTGCAGGATACTATCACATATCAAATAAAAAATCGGCATGCCTTATTCCACTGTTTGCGATTGTCTATGAAGAATCACAAACACTTGATAGAGTGCGAAACAACAAAGAGAGAGTAATATGAACATAATAAAATAAAATAAAAACTGGGAATGGAATCCAACCCTTCTTTACGTCAGTAAACCAAATAAACAACAACTAAGCACAAGAGGATGCTCAAAGAAACTTTTTACCTCAAAAAAATGATAATAACCAAAAAATATCTAGCAACTCATTCTGTTCACGATTGTATAAAATAGGACATTTCACAGTGAAACAGAATATAAGCCCAAATTAAGTTGCTTCTTCCAGAAACCTATCTACTTCAAGAAGTTGAGAATTTGAAGCTTATTAAATGTACATACTTAGTTATTGGACCTGACCAATCAGGAACTTCTGCTTGAAAACCTTTACCAACCCGAACACTTGTTTTATATGGTTCATTGTCTGTCAACATCAATGCTATCAGATTTGAGTCATCTTTAGCTGATGGATTTCTACTCCTCCCCATTTCATTAACAATGCTCGGTGATTTTCTGGTAGCTGTTTCGTTCGGAATTTTTTGCTTTTTCTTAAAACAGGAATGACAAAACCATTCATCGTTTGGTATTTTCTTCATACGAGGCTTGAAGCAAGAAACATGAAATGCCTCTTCACAGTGATCACAAATAAGCATGTTCAATGTAGTATCTGTACGACCACAAATCTTGCATGTCCGCGAACAGCTATTTCCACTACTAGCTCCAGCATCTTCAGCTGAATCAGGAGCATTGGTAGGCAAACTTCCTCCAACCATCCCCTGGCGTCTAAGTATACTAATGCATAAATCTTTTTCTGAAAGCTCTTTCCCCTTCACCTCCATAACCATCGCGCTAGATGAGGAGCACTCACCAGTGTCATCCACTTCAGTTGTCATGGAAGCTGAAAGAGGTTCCACATTAGATTTTGATGATGAGCAACTGTCATTTACGCTGTCAACTTCTAAGAACCTTTGCCCAACATTTTTGAGAGCAGCATCAGGAACATTTGCTTTCCCAGCTGAACATCCATTGATAGGTTGTGACTTTAAAATACAGTTTTCTTTCATGCATGAAAGAGAAGCTGTGATGGGTGCTCCAACAGCTCGAGTTTCATGCCCAACTTGAAAATCCACATGTTCCTCCTTGGCAGCCACAGATGGTGCATCAGAACTTATGACTGAAAGGCAATCAGCACTTCTCTTTGTATTTACCAGGGGCTGTGGTGAAAAAATGGTGATTGAGGTTCCCCTTTGCTTCCTTCTCTTATATACAAAATATGGCGCACAACATTCAGATATTGTGCTAACAGTTGATGGCTGGGAATAACTTCTTGGAAAGCTTGGACTGTTAGCATTCTCTTCTTCCTCTCTTATTGGTTTGGTGCCCCAGCACTGACAATGGGGGTGTTTATCACAATTCAAACACATCTGCCAAGTTTCAGTGCCAGGCATCCAATTGCGTAAGGTATCTTCCTTCACATCATCAGCTACAAAAAGTAGAGCAGCTTCGGTTGAACTAGGAAGGGAAGTCTGCATCAACATTTCACCAAAGACAACTGTACTGGTACCTGGTGTATGATGCTTTTCAACTCATAAATGAAGACAATGATAAGTATGCCAATAGCCTCAGATATCCTCTATATACTGCATCAATCTTCCTGGCATAATTGAAACAAAACAAAAAAAAGCATGCAAGGTCAAAATGATAGACCAAATAAGAGTGCAGACTTCTTTGTCTACATCATCTAAATGCATAGACGAGTCAAAAAGCGAATATATTGCGACATAATGTAAGGCATACAGTGTTTTTGTTCCTCCTTCCTTTCTGGAATGCAGTGTAATAGGTATCCCATTTCCAAAATCAAGAAACACATTCAAATGATTCCCCTAAACTACCTTTATAGGTAGAATAGAACAAAAAGCCAATTAAATCAGACAGTTGACTAATGTTATCAGTGGAATTACCTTTATCCCATTAACTCTTTTGGAAACTCCAGGTGCCACTTATTTCACCAGCCTGAAGAGATTTTACTTTGTTTTCCTCTAAGAAGCTTAGATTCCAATGCAAAATCCAAGAAAATATAAATTTTTTTTTTTTATAAGTAAGAATTTTATTAGAAAAATGTGAGAACAGTACAAAGGTTGTACCAGAACCACTTAAGGCATACAAGCAAAGAAGCTAAGGAAATCCTGAAAATCTAAAAAGGGACAACTTAACACAGCATTCGACCAAAAGAAAAGAGACAGCAGCAGATCACCCTGTAAACGTTCCATCGTCATGGCAACATCATTAAAACACAGGGAGTTACGCTTCCTCCATAAACACCACCAAATACATGATGGAATCATCCTCCATATTGCTTTAGCCAATGGATCCCCAAACTTCCTTTTCCAGCACACCAATACATCAACCACCTTCTCAGGCATAACCCAATTCAAATTCAAAATACGGAACACGTGTCCATAAACCTCGTGCAACCGAACAATGAAGTAATAAATGATGAACCGATTCTGCATCCCTCCTACAAAGAAAGCACCAATCTAACACACAAATACCCCTCCTCCTGAGATTATCAATAGTTAAAATTCTCCCATACAAAGCTTCCCACACAAAAAAAGAAACTCGTGACGGAACCTTCGTCTTCCATACAACCCGCCACGGAAAAGTCGAAACACATCTATGCATGAGATAATCATACATAGACTTAACAGAGAAGACACCACCTTATTTCCCAACCATTGCAACTTATCTTCCACTCCTCTTCTTACAACCCTCGCATAAAGTAAGGTGTAAAAATCCGAAAATACCTCCAATTCCCAATCGTTAGCGGATCTTGTAAACTGAATATTCCAAACTGAACTGCTTGAGCCATCCTCCAAACAATCTGCCACCAGAGCATCCTTATCCCTAGCCAACAAAAACAATAATGGAAAAGCAATCCGCAAGGAACTACTACCACACCAACAGTCATGCCAGAAGCGCACTCTAGAACCACAACCCACCACAAACCGAATATGCTCACGGAAAGAATGTCGGCCCTTACTAATATGCTTCCACATACTCACGCCATAAGTACCATGGCTCACCATAGTATTCCACCCTCCCACCATACTACCATATTTAGCGTGGATAACAATCCGCCATAATTTGTCACTCTCCATAGCATACCTCCATAACCACTTATGGCTCACCATAGTATTCCACCCTCCCACCGTACTACCATATTTAGCGTGGATAACAATCCGCCATAATTTATCACTCTCTGTAGCATACCTCCATAACCACTTACCCAACAAAGCATTATTAAAAGAAGATAAGCACCTAAGACCCAACCCCCCACATATTCCAAGAAAATATAAATCTCATCATCGGGCGCCAAAAAAAAAAAGGAACAATTTAAAAACACCTGTTACTTTTTGGGAGAGGTGCCAAGCACTCTAGAACCAACTGCACATCCCTAAACACAGAGTAATCCCTTACCAGGCAAAGAAGTCTAACTTAGGCCAACCATCCTTAACAAAACCATAATCCCACCTAGCCAAAATGCATCTTCAAGCAGTTTCCTTTTATTTTGTCTTCCTAGATATCAAGGGAAAAGCCCTACGAGTACAAAATCTACTTACGAAAAAGATCTTAAGCGCCTCAATAGTTTTTATATCTTTCTGCTTATGGTTAGTGATATTTTGCTACTTGACCCACATTAAATTGTTCTTTAAAGTTCTATGCCCATAAAAGGCCTGCCCACTCTGTTTATTTGGATTAATAAACATATTGTTTCAATAACTTGTACATAGTGGTAAAATACTATCCAATCTGTGTCATAATCTGGTACAATCAGAAACATCCAAAAAATTATTAATTATGGATCCCCAAAAGAGAAAGAACCTATAATAAAAAGATAACTTGTGGAATAAAAATCCGTAAGTTTCATATGGCAGCGCTGTACAAGATTGATAAATTCAAAATTTGCCGCAATAAGATTGTATAAATTGGAAAAAGAGGCGCAATAAAAGTTTACCCGATCGAAAAAACGCATAGTCTGAGAAGAAGAAATCAAAAAGAGCCCTAGAAGGATAAGCGAAGGGCTTGCAATGACACTTCTCAAAGGCACAAAGCAGCACCGACTATCGCTCCCTCTCTGTATATCCCCTATAACAAATGGTAAAAACAGAAGCACATTCAAAATACAGGAACGACATGCATTCAAGCCTCCTCAGGTGCGCCAAAGAAAGCAAATTCTCTCTCTCACACAAATTTTCCTTCTGTCCCTTTGTCTCTCTTTTTTAAGAAGCTCAAAAAATAACCAAGACCAGAGCAATGTTTCTCCAAAAAATATCCATCAGCCCGTTCAATGTGTTATACTTTATTTTTTTTTTTTTTTTGGTTATATTTTGTTGTTATTGATCTTCAAAGGAAACCCAAAATTGTATACTAGTACGGAGTCTAGGACTCACTAAATGAACGCTTAGAGATACAAAGAAAAAAGGACTCTAATTAAATGAACCGTCGTTCTTAAACTTTTTCCCTACTTTTGATGAGTAAATATTTGGAATTTATGTGTTGTGAACACCTTGTTAGGGTATTTTCAAAGATGTTCACGTTTTAAAATAGAATAATTGAAATTGCAATAATGATCATAATCATTGTTCATAATAATATAAATGACAAAGACCATTTCCAGTCAGCAATTGTCTCAAAGTTTTAGGTTTGCTAGTCTCGTTTATAATGTCTACTCTTACCTATTCAATTATGTCCATGCCTAATGTTTGAAATGCTTAGCAAATTGATTGGAGAAAAATGGGAATGACAACTGAAACAACGAGCTCTAGGCTCTAGCCAATCACATTTTCAATGTCTAGGAGTCAAGGCTTTACAAGCACAAGTTGTCGTGGAGGCAAATTACCAGCCTACAAAATGATTCTGAAAAACAGGTATAGAATGAACAGTCATAGGTAAATCTCTTGGGACTTTTCCATTGTTTTTCCCTTTTTCTCCGTGGATCTTTTCTCATTTGATGTAAGAAGCAACGACTTTTCCAATACAACCAGAGGTATTCTTTCTTCTTTTTTTCTAGATCAACCAGAGGTATTCGTATATGGTAACATTATATTGCTGAAATCTGGTGCTCTTGGCCTTCATCAATATCCCTTTGGCCAAATTACTCTTTACCAGACTCTGGAAGTGCCAAAGTTCAAGATACTTTTGGAGACTGAACCCTCAGCTCAAAGTTTTCTAAATAAAACTCTAAGAACAAACTTCTATGGAATGAGTAGAAGATGTCATATCTTTTACATCCAACATGTGGGAGATGCCCTAACCATTGTTTCAGTATGGCTTTCGTTCAAACTTCTGGCAAGGAACTGCAAAGTTCAGTGAACCCTATGTATCAGCTAAGGCCTCAAATAGCATACTTCTTTGAGTAGTTTGGAATTAACGAACCACCAGGCTTCAGCTTATGCAATGCAGCACCAAAATGAAGTTAAGAATCACAGCTGAAGTACTTGCCCAAATGCAAATGGAGATGGACGTGCAGAACTCAAAATTTTCTACCGGCAATGGTCGGTGTACAATCCAACCCACCAACGGACAATATCTGGCGAGAACAAACCCACACATTTTCCTATTCAATGTGTTGGCTGGTGACCCAGAGGCCTGTGAGGCTTTGGGGCTGAAAAAAAAAAACAAGTATAAGAAGCTAATTTTATTGCTTTAGCAGTTGAAAACAAAATCTAACTTAAAGCACATCAAACTGTTTCAAGCACATAAGGTTGCCACATTTTGAACACTAAAGTAATTCAGCATCACAGGCACATTACTAGCAGCATAATGTTTGACTGGAATTCACGAATAAGGGCCTTCATACAAGTTAAGCTCTTAATCTGGATGGTTTCTGATATGGTATTAGTGTGTGATTGAATATTGGGAGCCCCTTTGGGCTCCTTTTTTTGGTGCTGTGCAGGGCCTGCACCTTCTTCTCATTAGTGCACAGATCAGCCTCTTGCTTCTTCTTCTTTAACTTTATGTGTTTTGGGCAGGGTGGGGGGGGGTGTTAATGTTTTCTCTTTTTTAACATACAGTTGGCTTACTTACTCATAGATTAAACTCTTGAATTTGTTTTTTTCTCTTGACAGCTTAAACTTTTGAGTTGAATGGTTGTTAATAATAGTAAGATCCAATATGCTATAATCTTCAAATACTGTCATTAGCAGCGCAAGTTCGTAAAAGAGCAATGTTTTGTAGTCTTTGGAAAGGCTGCAGCAGCCAATGAAGGAATTACCAGACACGTTTCCAAAAGTAGCTTATGAACTATTTTCATTTTGCTATCCAGTGCTTTCAAAACCAGCATTATTATGATGAAGTAACATACCATTAGGGTTTCCCTGCTCATAGAAAGTTCGCAGAAGAGAGACAGCTTCTGATGCCATTATTCCTCCAGTACATTTGAAACCCTTTCCTTCTGAAACACCACCACTATCAGTGAAAAGAAAGTTATACACAGTCCATTCCCATGAATTGCATGATACATGTATTAGCCAGAGAAGATGTAACCAAACACATACAATTGAAAAGTTATCTACCACATTCTTATCTTTCTAAATTGAGGACCAGACCTCCAATCTAAGATGTAATTATGACATTCCTAGATTCAACCAAAGTTGAGCAGATAATTATAACATTATCTGTGATACCACTCTGAAAGCATTGAACTAGTCCCTAGAGATGGTGGTTGAAACTACCCTACCCTACCAGATGCTGGTGATAGTTGTCATTCAATGGTGTGTGTGCGTGCAGGTGTTTTTTACTTTTCTGATCAAAGTATCCTTTTGGCCCTTGAAATCTGCTACTTTTTGTCCCTATAAAAGTCTTAACCCAGTCCTTCAAGTATTTAAAGTATAACACTGTCTTTCTTTCTACCCTAAGATTGGGGAGGATGTTTAATGCACAAACAGAAAGATAAGGTGTCACATCAGTTGTCTATCTGGCATGTGAAATTGTCACCTGGCGTTTGTCATGAGAGCAATTAATAAGAAAATATTTGATCTTCTTGTGCATTTTATGAAAGCAAAATAAAAAATCTCTCTTTCTTTGGTCTTCCCCTCCTCCCCAATCTTCTGGAAGAAAGAAAGACCATGATACACTTTAAATTCTTGAAGGACTGGATTAAGACTGTTCTAGGGGCAAAACTAGCAGATTTCAAGGACCAAAAGGATATTTTGGTAAAAAAAATGTAAAAAAAAAAAAAAAAACAAGTTTGCCAATGAATAGAACAATAAATTGACCAATCAGCGAGGACTCAACTGCAGGGTTGGGGTCAGAAATAAACCTTCTTTGTGGCCCAGGGCTATCGAAATGCAAAGACAATATTGATCCACAACCTCCAAACTTGTCATTTTCACAACCATGGTACACTTCCTTTATACCTAAAGAGAAAACAAGTCAATTCTTTGATCAGTTTATCACTGAATTAAATTATCTACAACACAGTGGGGAGTAAGAGCACACCAAGAATTGATAAAGCAGCTGCACACATTATGCACGGTTCACATGTAACATAAAGGTAGCACTCTGAAAGTTTTTTAGCAACTTCTGACTTTGAAATTCCAATTTTCTGCCAGTCCTTCAGAAGAACATCAATAGCTTCCATCTCCGCATGCCTTGACGCCTGTACAAAGAATACGGAATTTTTTCACTGAAAGTTCCTAAAACCTGAGAATATCAAAGGAATCTCCCAAAAGATAAAACTAAGAACAAATTACATAGTGGGGATGTAGGAAAGGAAAAAGAAAGGAATCAATCTTACATTTCTTGTCTCAGTAGTTCTATTTCTTCCCGAGGCAATAACCTTCCCATCCGCAACAATTACACAGCTGGTCATGATATAACTAGATTGAATGAGCAATAACAAGAAAGAACCATACTCTAGGGAAAAACAAAAAAAGGAGATTAGTAAATGAAATAGTACAGTTGCCAACTTCACAAAGACTCATTTTAACAATTTCGCGACACAAAGAATTCGAAAGCTGATGTCATATTAAAGTATAGTTCTCCACTCAATATCCAGTTTACAGTGACATACCATAGGTTAAGGGATAAATGGCCTAAAGATTGGATGAACAAAAGCCTTTCTCTTAAGCAGGATTACCGGCAAGAAATGCAAGTAAAGAAAACTTTGAGTAGCTAATCAGAGCACAATGTATGTAAATAAATAACCTAAGGGATGTTCCCACCAGATAAAAGGGAACCCGAATACATATACAATTATATTAAACATTATTAAAGCTCATAACTCAAAAGTCCCACTCCCCATATGTTTTAGTTAATTTTCTTATGATAAGACACCGATACAGCCAAAGCAGCTGCGAAATAGCCACTTCTGGTCTTTTGCTGAACAAAATGAACGGTCACCATGACAAACAGTATACAAGAGATGTTTAAATAGTGCTTCCATGGTGACCTTATAAGGCTGTAACTTCTTATTTTTAAGTTCTGTACATGCCAAACTTCACTTTTCTGAGATTCAATTGAAGCTCAGAAAAGAAAAGGAAAAAAAACTAGCGCACTCAAGGATATTTTAGTCTCAGAAAGAACTTTAGCTCCTTTGAAAAGAGAATAATTCATAAAGCAGTGTAAGTTTGACCATGTTCTAAACTGTTGTGGCACTAATTTTGTTTGTGGTGTAATTGTGACAGACATTCCAATGAAATTTCAGGGAGCAAAATCCACAATGTCAGGCAAATAGATATTGTAGAGTGAATAAAGTAATGCATTTCGGAAAATGCTTATTGGATATACAAAAAGACAGCAAGGATGTGCAAACTTGAATTGTTACCCAACAGGCACTTCAAGGCAATCCAAAGCAAGCTTTGCCTGTCACATGAGAAGGAATGAATGAGAGGCAGCAAAACAAGTAAATTCCGGAAAGAAAAAGAATAGTAAAACCAACTACAGATAATACAAAAACAAATTCATGCATTCACAGTAACAGAATATGAATCTTTCAGCAAAACGGGATAAACCACTAGAAACTGCAGAGCAAGCCACCAACCAATGATAGCTGCATAGAATAGACACACACCACATTTAGTCCTATATGTGCATCCTCACATTTACCACTGAATCTCATTGCTGATATGGCTTACCCAGTGGCCACATACACTACAACTTAAAATGACACAAACTTAACCTTTCTTGACTTCATTGCTGACATATTTTCTATAAACCTCAGTACCTAATTAAGTTGCATCCTCATAGTACAAAATGATTCATTTTCAGGATCCCAACCTTAATGAATGTCAAAAATCACAACACTGAGGAACTATATATACCAACAAATTTAATCACGAAGAAACTCATGATAAATTGGAAGACAATCAGTCTAGTTCAGAGTACCTTATATGGAATATAAAGGCTGCAAAGAACCAGTTTTCTCAATAACAACTTAGGCTTAGCTTGAGAAAGAACTCAACTTGGCTTCACCGGCTCAAGAGCAGGAAAATCAAATGATGTTCTTTTTAATCTTTAACCAATCAGACAACCAAATGCATACCTAAAAATGCTTTCTAGTTGCTTTATTGGCTAAAACCTCACACTCAAAAACAGGAATTTCAATAATGCTTTTCATTTGTTTGCTAGCAACAACCTGTTCTATTGGAGTAGTACTATATCTTCCTTCTCATCTGATTCCATTAAGTTCGAAGTCCTCCACACAAATGCTATAGGTCCAAGCATAACTGAGCTCCACATTAGTCATTACCTGTTGGATTGCAAGTTCCATGAATGCAAGAGTATCAGGAGAGAAGTGATCCCCAGGAGATTCCATCTGATTCAAAAATCTGAAATAAGTGAATACTAGAACATGATGCAGAAGGTATCAGAGAATAACAAAATGAAATGGTCCAACATCATGTGCCCAGGTACCCGAGGCCAGTGTTATCATGAAAATCAAGTTTTAATTCAATATAGAGAAAAAGGACTATCAATTGTGAATAGCAAGGATTCTCCTAGAGCTTATAAATGCTTTCAAAGCAACTTGCTAGCAGTTTGATTTCTGCGACAATAGAACTTCATAACAGTCCAGTGAAACTTGCAATGAATGCTATATTATCTAGTTTTCTTATCCGTTTCCCTTTTGTCTAACAAATAGATATTTTGATCCCTGACAAAGATTAGCATAAAACACAAGATATTGTTCTGTCGCCAACATTCAATGATGGCATCCAACTCTTGGTAACTCAATCAACAATTTTCGAATTCAAACTCTTACGGGCATAACCCCTATGCCAACCCAATGCGACTGTCTGAGATAAAAGTTCTGAGAATACAAAACTGAAAACCCAAGAGGGATATTTGGAAGTTCATGCCGAGCCCGACTAACTTATATTTGAATCAGCTCCAGATAATCTAACAGCATACCGTTAGGTCGCCGAAGAAAATGTTGAAAAAGGAACCCCCAAAACAATACTTCCATCACCCAGCAGCAAAGTCCGAAAAGCAAAATCACTTTGCTACTTATCACCTCCTTCCAAGTTCCCAACCCCACCCCTGAGGGACAAAAGAGAAGGCACATTATTACACGTTCCATTAAACTCACTCCCCAATCCAGAGCCTGCAAAATTGAACAAGCAAAGCCAAAACTAATGCAACCCCAATTCTTGGCACAAAATTCACAGTCAAGTATCCAGAGAGAACACACAAAAAGAAAGGAAAGATATGCAAGCATGAACAAATGGTTTAATAGTTAGAGGGTTTTCGTTTCTGTTTTTCCCCCCCTCACCTTTGGCTTCAGAGTCCAAACCGACTTGGAACGGGTCTATGACACTGCCCAAAGTGTACTAAACGGACGAATGCGTAAATGGACCTAGTGAGCAACCGTAACAAATGAGTTTTGACTTCAGCAGCGTGGGTGAAGAGCTGAACGTCAAACAAAAAAAAAAGGAAGGTCGGAAGAAAAGCTACGGGTTGTGCGCGTGAATTGGTAGACGCTTCTCATGGGCCTGCTGAGTTGGCGTGTAACGGATTGGGCTGCGCATTACAGTGTTGTTAGTAAGGCCCAATAGTTAGGAGTTAGTTGAGCGTACGAAAAGGGCAGAGCCCGATTGAAAACCGAAAAGGCGAATGAAAATACT